>WHYT01017506.1:253455-283276 GCA_009806455.1 Tetrax tetrax
AAAAAAAAAAAAAAAAAAAAAAAAAGAGAGAGAACCCTTTAGAAAAGGAATGTTTTCACAACTAGCTAAATAGGTTTAAGAATTGCTGAAGATTGATTAAGTTTCCACATAATTCTTTGATGACTGCAACAATCTTTCAGCTACAGCAAACAGAGATACAGCAGTGTGAGTATGTCTATACAGCTGTAACAACATGTATCTTGGAAAAAAACCAAACAAACCCAAAATATTTCAGCCAGCATCATTCTAGTACTAGTAGAGGCAAAGGACGCAGAATAATATGAGCCACAGAGAACTTGTGCATGCACCACAGCGCAGCAGACCCTGAACATGGATTTCCATGTCACCCTTGCATTTTCACCACGTATTTCAAAAGCCTGATTTGAAATAGTTTCAAAAGGAGACAGACCCTTCTTGCCATTTTCAACCACAATGGGGACACAAATTATTAAGTGCTCTGCTGCTATTTTCTGTCATTAAAATACCTCCCTGTGTTTTGGCTGGTGATTTCAAAAGAAATGATTAAGCATTTTTCCCCATTTATTTTTTGGCCTCACATGCCAACACGTAGTTCACTAAGTGTTGTTTCAAACAAATTATTTCACTGACACAAAGTTTCCACATATTTTCACTATTCCTATGTCTTTCAAAACATTCAGAACCTTAACACAGCATTACAGGTCTGTTCGAATTATTTATATGAAGTAAATGCAATTTCAGTACTCACCTACAGTTTTATCATTAAAGACTTTAGGAAAACCTCGGTTGGGATACTTTCCCCTAAGTTGCCAGACATCAAAGAAAGGCTTCCAGTCAATGTATTCTACCAGCCTCTTCAGGTCATAATCTTCAAAGACTCTTGTGCCGATGAATTTTGGTTTAACTGTAGGAATCAGAAGTACAATCTGACATGATGAAAATGATATTACTGGTCACCAGGCTCCACCACTGCAAATGACCTTTTCCAAAGTAACTGTCTCAGAATTCTCATTGTCATATCGCTCCCAAGTCATACCATACTCTACAGTTACCATATGATTAAAAAAGCATAAAAGGCATATAAAGTTGAAATAGAAAATTTAAGGCCTTTTGTTCTTTCATATAAATCAACACTTATTAGCTGTTGAACCTCTGAACTTATTTCATTGGCCAAAATATTGGCCAAAGCAGAAGATAAAAAAAACCCTACACAATTCATCAATAACTAACATATTTTATGCGCGTATACCTTTCATATTTACAAATCCCACTTCCTATACACAGACATATTACATGCCACGGTACAGTAGAATAGTTCTGTAAATTAATATGTAATTTGTAAGAACTTTTGCAGCCACCTCACACTTGTTCAGATGCATGTGCACGAGTGAAAAAGAGTGATCTATGTTAGGATGTAGCCACGAGCTTTGCACTTGTTTTGTCTGAACTGTTCAATACTTAATAACACAACCTTTATTAAGAGGAGCTACTGAAAATTGGCATCTTGTTGAGTTTTGTAAACAAAATGACAGAAAGCAGCGAAGTGTTAATGTCACTGCAGGATGTAACTTCTTGTGGAATGCAGTTTATACTTACAGTCTCTAATTAAAAAAAAAATAAATCAAACTGGTACAGAAACTGATGAGGGATGAGTAGTAAAAAGCATAAAGAAGAATTTGATACAAATGCCATGTCACAACATGTGTTCCCTAAACATGGTATAGTAAGCTTTGCAATATAATAAGCCAGTCCAACGTTATTTTGCAAAGCGGGTATTACTTATTTTTGATTATATGGTGTTATAGGTAACTCATTATTTTAGGATTTTTTTTCCCAATTTTTTATTAACTATTAACTTATTTTTTAAATATACTGTGAAAAATATAAAGCAGAAACAGAACACTCAAATTTATGCAAAAAAAAAAAAAAAATCTCTGCTATGATAGATACCAATTTACTAAAGTTGTTAACACCACTATACCCTGAAATTGAATGAAGTAAAATCTAATTAAAAATATACAAAATAATACATAAAATAAAATAAAAGGAAAGGAACAGCAACAACAACACTTAAACTGACCGGGTTTATGGCCTGACAACCAGTCATTATGGAAACCTTTTCTTCTAGCTTGCTGCAGAGTCAAGTATCTTCTTTCCTGTATGGACCTAAAGGTTAATTTCACAAAGCCAGCCATCTTTCAGACAGACAAACTGTAACTGTTGACTTGGTAGTAGAGTTTACTCAAAACAGCCCTCAGGACAAATCTCACAACAGACAATTTCAGTTCCAAAACTCCCAGTTCACAAGTGTAAAGTAAGATTACATCACAACTATACCATTATTTTTTCCTGCACACTTCTAACGAAACTGGCCTACAAGATTTCTAGTTCCTCTGAACTACACCAAAAGTCCCTTTATTACTTCAAAATATATGAAAATATAGGTACAGCAAGATATTCTCCTCCTGCCTGCAAAAACCTTGGGATTGCAGTGACAGCACCACCAGTAACTGCAGCACACCTCTGGACAAATTATTGGCCCTCCTGAAAGGCACAGGAAATTTACAGCACCTTCAGTAAGGCCCATGAATTCACTGCTGACCTCTGCTTAAAGGAGAGTGCCGCACTCACTGATCTCAGCTTAGTGGACTGGTTCCCTGTGCAAAGACAGTCTTAAACTTGGTCAAGCCAAACGTCCTCAGCAGGAGGCCTCAAGCTTTATCTTTCCTTAACAAGAGATCAGGTAAGCGATCAGCTTGCTTCTGTGTTTATTTACAAAGATGGCCTCAGAGGAGTCGTATTATTTGTTTTCCATTGTTAATTTGCACAGTTCACATCCACATTTCATTGCTTCCTTCTCTTCGCTTTCCTTAAATGCAGCCTCAGCTCTCTACTTTGAGACTGCTCAGATCCCTAACCTGAAAAATATGAACTCGTCAGGAAAGTATGGTGTTGTAAAATACTCAATAGCGTGTGGCTTCATACCAGCAAAAGCAGCCAGTGTCATTTTAATTACCCCAGTGTAGCTCCCTATTTCCAGATACTGCTCCAGGAGAGTGCTGGTCTCCTGCAGGCTGGTTGAGATGACATGGCTGCCAGCTCCATGGAGATGTCCTAGATGCCACTTGAGGTATCTAGATGCCTCACTGAGGTGTCTGATGCCCACTGAGGACAATCAAGAATTTGTCAAGCCTATGTTAGACTCATGCAGACTTTTCCCTTATAGGTTAGAAAATTTGATTTCATAAGCACTTCTGGAAGTTTTCCATCAATTCTACTGCATGTTTTAAATCAGAACAAATGCACCTGAAGGTCTTCCTAAGCAGCTGAAACGGAGTTAGTAATGAGGCAAGTACCAAGCAGCTCAAACAAGAAAAGAAGCTAAATCCATTATATTTGTACCTTGAGAGACTCATAATGTTCTTGTCTAATTTCTTCATATTCCTCTAATATTTCTTCAAAGAAATCATCCTTTACACTTTCATCTAAGAGCTGGGAGCACTGAAAAAAGGAAAGAGAAAGCACTAAGTACATAACGTAACATACTACAGTAAGACAGAGTATGAAGTTCAGACTAAGCCATTGGTCTTTCAAACTCACTTCCAATTACTCTTGACAACACTAAACTAAGCCTCACCAATAATCTGCAAACTAGATTCAAAACATATTTAAGAATATAATTATTACTGAGAGCACTGCCCTACTACACAGATAATATTAGCAGAGCTAAGTCTGGTTCTGGAAAGACCTGAGGGGAGAACACTCCAATACTTTAGAGACTGAACAGTTGTAGAAACAACACACAGCTTGGCCTACTTCTTTCCAGCAGGTATTTGCCAGCTAAGACTACCTATTTGTCTGATAGAGCATCCATCCCAGAAAACTCCAGTCACACTTTTCATAGTACTAATGTTGCCATATCACTAACTTCAGAAATATATTAAAAATAGAGAGTATAGCAGCTCACATCTAAGCCCATTGCTCTTTGCTATAAAACATCTCAAAACTGCAGTCAAGAACTCAGAGTGAATCATGTCACCTTCGCTAGAGAAATGGGCATTTAAATAAAGGTATTGAGTGACAAAAACTGACACAAGTCAGATGAGATAACAATGGGGCAGCAAAAAAAATAACTGAAGCAACAGTAGTTTAGAAACTGGTCTCCGTCATGCCTCTTCAATTTTCTGCCATAACATTCAGCCTTAGAGGAAAGAATGAGAGGCACAACAGAAAAACAGGGCATATAATTTTGCACGGATGAGAAACTATAATTTAGAACTTACAACCACAACACTCTTGGATGCATCCAGGACATGAATTACAGGTGCGCTATATCGTGGGGCAATTTTAACAGCTGTGTGTGTTCTTCAATGAAAAAGAAAAAGAGTGAGCATTTCACAACTGAAACAAAAAAAAAAAAGCAAAAACCAGACAAAACCCCCAGCAAAATAAATCCTGACTTAATGCATAGACCAGAACTTCAAAAGAAGAAAGCAATTTATCCATCTCCTATGCATGGATGATTAAACACAGATTTTAAGAATAGGTACATAAACACTTTTCTTCAAAGAGTATCAGAATGCTTCATAAATAATGTGCCAACTCACACTCCCTCACTTTCTTACCAGCTGACTGAAAATCAGCAGCTCATTAGTTTGAGTCTCAGAAAATTTCAGTGAGAATGTTCTAAACTAAGCCTACCAAGAGCTAACAATTTTTTAAAAATCTTTTTTTGCTCATCTTACATTTTTTCCCTCCCATATGCTAGGTTATGGGTCTATGGATTAGTATTAACATATTTAATTGACGATTATTCCATTTCTACAATGCTCTACTTCAAAACCAAAGGCACAAGTCCTCTACTCACCTGAAGGAGGAATTCTGGCTGTGGTCAATAAATACTACAAACTTGCACCTGCTTGGTCAGTCAAGTCATTCACATAAACTCCCAATTCATCCAATTATTTAGCATTTACTCATATTCCAGCCTCACTGAAATACTTCAGCATATAACGAAGAATCACTTCTATAGTATAGTACTTTGTTAACAAAAGTAAAGTTTGGAGTCCTAAACTGAGGCGTAAGCAATCATGTGAAATGCAAGTGACTACCTCTGTTGCTTAGTGTCCTAGCAAACTGCGCAAGCCAGTGCGGGAACAAAGACACTGCAAGCCAAAGCTCAGTTTGCTTTCTTGAAATCTAAGGTCAAAACCAGTTTTAAAATTAATTTAAACCAGAGCCCAGAAAGCGATCCTCCACAGCATAGATAAGACCTCCTTTTTCTTCAGGTTCTCTCAAATATTTAAAGCCCTTGGTTATGGAGGTTACTGATGACTGTGCAACACAGCTGTGTAACCAACTGTCCAGGATCATCTTAATTTGCTTCTAGGCAATGCACTTTTAATCTTGGTAGCTCTATTTTTTTAGAATAAGATACTGTATCTTCTATTTTGATAGGAACAGACAAAGTAAACAAACAAGGCATGGTCCTACAATAGCAGTGTATCAACTAGCACATACTGATTTTTTTTATTTTTAAAAAGCAAACATTACCACAGCAAAACTGTGGCCATTATTTCTCAGCATCTGAATTTACCAAAGCCATATAATGAGAATGCAAACATCATCATTACTGTAAGTTATGAAGAAACTCTATTATGTGGATTCTGTAGACAAAAAAACTGGCCTCTTTCTTTCAAATTAGCTTTACTTTCCACCCTTCCAAGTACTTCCAAATAACAATGTCTACTTATTACACAGAAAAAGTGCAGATGGTTCTTCATTAGCAACCTCTGACATGTACGCAATCTTTAAGAATGCACACATGAGGTTAAACTTAAGACTGCAGAAGTAAGATTAAATATATATTACCAATCCAGTCTTCCATAAAGAATACCGTTATTTGACATATATTTTATAGGAACTGTATGTGTCTGGGCATAGGCATAAGTATTATTTATATACAGTTCACATAAATAAAATTATTTATGTATACAAAATTATACATATATTCTTCAATAATTTCCATATTAAAGAATAAAACTAGTGCTGCCTTGCTGTTGGCTACATTAATCTCTGTGAATAAGTTCTACAGAATTTTTTTAATGCTTATTATTTCACATCAATTACTTGCCCTGTGTACAAACAACAAAAAGCTCTGAACAAAGGGCTCTCCCAAGACCTCCACTTAGAATAAAGACTTCTTAAAAAAAAAAAAAAAAATTAAAACCCTCCATGTTTGTTTCAAAGCCATAGGAAGACACACTCAGAGAAAAAGGATACAGTCAACTTGCATTATAACTAAAGAACCAATAAAGCCAGGTAGCGATCCTACTCTTCACTGTCTCTCAAATTATGGGACAATTTGCTAAAGGTCAAAAATACAGAATACAATGGTTCTGCTACAATATGTGCTGCTCTGATAAAGAAAGCAGCAGTGCTAACAGCTTCTAGTTATGCAAGAAATGACCTCTGCAGTCTTCTGAGCTGTCACCTACTCGAGCATATTGTACATAAACCAGCTAGCAAAGTGTGACCCAAGGCCATTACACGTGCCCAAAGCACATTTGTGTTAACGTTAATACCAGGTGACAGTGAGCTGTCAATGCTGGTCTTCAAAACATCATAGTAGCTGTATTATTTCATTTGAACAGATCTGAGAGAACAAGATCTTAGCTTTTCTAATCTATCAAAACAACCTATCAAAACAATCTATCAAAAACAACCTGATAACTACTTCAAGGCAAGCAGCTGGAATTTATCCTCTATCAGGCTGCTTGAACAGAACTGGGAGCTCAATCCAGTTAACACAGTGCTGAATGGTGATCCAGGAAAACGCACTGTCTTAAAGATAATAGCTCCCTGATGTCAACACGACCATTTCTAGTCTCAAAATTCTGCCGTTTCAGAAAGCTTGGGTGAATCAAAACAGACCATTCAATCCCTTAGAAGAACAGAACTGCATTCATATGCATATGTGCGTGAACTTTTAGAAGGAAATATAGTACTTCCACATACAATATACACTTGCAGAATGCATAAAACTTGCAAAAATTACATTTTTAAGATGTCCATTACATGTTGTGTACCAATCACGTTTTACCTATAGAGTCTAGGACTTCTGATATATGAAATAATATTCAGTCTTAAGTAAATACGTACTAGTATGTGTGTTGGGGGAAAATGAGACAGCGAAACGGCTACACATTTTCTTTTTCCCTGGTTAACACTATTTTCATACACATTACCCATCTTCCCAACTGAGATATCTTACTTAGAAGTAGTTGCTCCTCCAATCAGCAAAGGAATCCTTATAGCCAATCTCTCCATTTCTTTGGCGACAAAAATCATTTCATCCAAAGAAGGGGTGATGAGACCAGACAGGCCAATTATATCTATTGCAAATTTACAAACACACATACACAAAAGACTTAGTAAATACACTCTAGAAAGACATAGAAGTAGTTACAGAAAGGTTTTTCATACATCAGATAGAAAAGAATGATACAAAAAGCAGGGCAGTCTCTAGTCTGACGTAATTAAAAAGCAAAAGCTTTCCAAGAATGAAAATGATTCCAAAACCTGAGTTTAAAATATTTCTCAAACAGTCTTCACAGCTGCTGAACACCTACTGCTCTAGATTCAGCAATAAATATATAGTACTTCTGATCAGCCTTCAAACCTCAGAAGTTTGGCACTGAGGAGGGAAATAACACAAAATAATTATAAGCCCTCCTCTTAGAAACAGCAGACACTTTCAAACTTCACCATGTAAGTTCCACACAATTCATCTTTTCCAAGGTGCAACAGACTGTTTCAAAGCAACTGTAACTCGTTTTAGAAAGTTCAGTATTTATTAGAACAATTCATTCCTGCTTTCACACTCACTGATCTGACAGGCTGAATGCCAAGTTATGTTACTGATTTAAGACCCAACATGAAGTTATTTAACTTTTCCAAGTCTCCATTTATTCATCTGTAAAACAAATACTAAAACATTTCTCTTGGAGTTGTCCTTTTGATACAGGTTTTTAGTTTCTTGGGCTAAGTTTCATGGAAGTGTCAAATACTAAATAATCACTATGGTTAATGCAAAAGGTCTGATTTATCTGAAGACAGTCTGACCAAATCATGGACGGCATAGGAATGCAATGAGTAGCAATAAAAAAAAATGCAAGCGGCGTTTAAAAAAATCAAGCAATTCATCAGCAATACTGATGAAATCTCTCTCTACCTGCTTTGTTCTCAACAGCAGCTCTCAATATCTTATCACATGGAGTCATGACTCCTAAATCGATAACTCTGTGGAAAGAAGTGAGATGACACAAGATTCTTTAAAAATCAGGTCAAATTTCTACTAAACGGCAAATACATTGCTTTTACCATAAATGACTGAACTGAAATTGAAGTTAAAATTGAGATTTTTGTTTGTTTGCTTCTCTTAAAATATCAGTTAGGAATTTTAATATAGGAAATACCTCTGAGCCCGAAAAAATTTTCAACACATTAGAGTTCCAGATAAAACAGTATATAAGAAAATGCAAGTGTAAGAGGCTTCTTTTTAGAAATCTTTTTTTTTTGTGGTTGTTCTGAGTCTGGCTGAGACGGAGTTAATTTTCTTCACAGCAGTTGGTATGGTGCTGTGTTTTAGATCTGTGACCAAAACAATGCTGATAACACACTGATGTTTTAACTACTGATGAACAGCGTTTGTCCAGCATCAAAGACTTCTCTGTTTCTCATTCTAACCCCCCAGGGAATAGATAAGGGGGTGAACAAGAGGTTGGAAGTAGACACAACCAGGCAGATAACTCAAACTAGCCAGAGAAATATTCCATGGCGTATGATGTCAGGCTAAGCAATAAAAAGGGAGAAGGGGATTAGCGGGAGTAGCCATCTTTTGCTCAGGAACTAGTCCACCTGTGGAGGTGGCAAGTGATTGCCTTTGTATCACTTGTTTTGTTGGTTGTTTTTTTTTTATTTTTCCTTTCTCTCTTCTTCCACTTCTCCTTCACTTACTAAACATTTCTCATCTCTACCCAAAATTTTTCTTGCTTTTATTCTTCCTTTCCTTTTTCTCCCATCCCACTAAGGTTGGCTGAGGAAAAGTGAGTGAATGGCTGGGTGGTGCTTAGCTGCCAACCAGGGTTAAGCAACAGCAGTGGCATTTCAGAAGTTCTCTGGACAATATGAAAAAGTTTTGTGGACATCATATTTTATGTCAGGAACATAAGATGATTCACGTCAAGGTTTTCTTGTCTTCTTAAAGCATATATTTTATGAAATGAGACGTTGTACTTCCCTTGCTAGCATTTTATTCCTGTTAAGCCCAGCCATTGCCAATGTTTTTATTTTTTTCAAGTAATCGACCCCAGCCTGTTAGCTTCATTCAGCCTCACTCATACTCATGGTGACAGAAAACACTACGGCTTCAGTTCAGTAAGTCTAAATAAAGCTCAAGAAAGCCTGAAAAGAGTCAACAAAATTTCAAGAGATAATGAAATGGAATAAACTGCATATTCACAGCACTGCTACTGGCTTCAACTCTTTGTGTTTTTTAAAATAAAGGGATCATTTTTGCTCTTTTTAGAGCAAATTACAGTCCCAAGTCAAAAAACCCAAAGGAATGAACGGCAAGATAAGTTACAAAGCAGATTCAGTTTTGCACAAGATTTGACAGACACTTAAAGGGCTCCGATGGAAACGTGACCATTCATTCCAACACTGCTGCCAACCCTGCTGCATGTACGCAGGCTTTGAAAGAACTGACTTTTCTTGAAGTTCTGTCTTTTGAAGCTCAGAAAGAGGATGAGAATCTCATCTCTTATTTAACAAAACATACCCCAGCAAGTTTTTAAAACCTCAGAGTTAACAAACAGCTCGAAAAACACATTAAAGGGTTAATTTGAATCTTACAAGACTTCTTTTTTCCCAACACACAACCCACAGTCTTGCCTACTGCAATTGTCATATCCGATTTCTTTAGACATTATACTTATTGTATTTAACTAACATAAAACAAACACAAAAACTGATGCTCTCATCTACGTTTCAGTTGATGACAAAGTGTATTCACCTCAGATACCAAATATTAGGGAAAAAACGGTATTAGAGGAGGCGGCTATACTCCCTCTTGCCTCCCCATTAGTAAGAGCTGGTATGATCTGCATTCCCAGCCACAATGTGGGAAACAGAGGACAGTTCCCAAAAAATGCCCACCTCTGTTATCATCACAGCTGCAGCTAGTCTAATATTTTAATTAGCTAGACTTATGCAGTTGTGTTCCCAGCTACTTAATGTTAGTCTCTTTACCTGAAGTTGTTGCAGCCTAGAACGACTCCCACAATGTTCTTGCCGATATCATGTACATCTCCTTTCACAGTTGCTAGTACTATTGTACCATTGTAAGGATCCTGAAAGCCAAACAAATAACACAGGAGTTAAATTACTGAGAAGCCTTAGTATGTTTGCACAGATCCTTCAACAGTGCAATCCTAATCCATGAGCAAAATTCTTACTGTAGTATCAGCAATTGCAAAGCATAGTAGAAGTAACACAGGAAATATGAAAAACTATTTAAAAGATGCAGGTAGGAAGCTTGCACAAGAATTATTCTTGAAAATTGCATGCATGTTATTCAAAAACCTGTGTTTAAAAAAACCAAAATACCAAATAAAAGATTTCAGATCTGGATAGCATTTTGTGCAGTGCAATAGCTGAACTCCTAAGGTAGCTCTGCTCCAAATATAAAGCTCTGATAAAGAACTTAAATAGCTTAAATATTCAGAACAAAAGAGTATGAACACTCATAATTACACGCCTATTTGTGTATTAAGAACAATCTTTCAATGCAATGCTGAAAAGAATGAGAGGAATTCGCAAAACGAGAAAAGACTAATTTTTTATGCAATATGAATAGCAGGGGAGACATTTCCATGCAGCAATCAGGCTACTACAGACTACCTAAGCTGAATAAACAGGCTGGAAAAAGGAGCTCCTTGAAGAAGGGAAGCTGTACTGTCACAAATTGGTCCTAGGCTAGATGGCATTCAGCCCTGACAAGGGGGGCCTACCAGGAGGGCAACAGTGGAACTTCCTACAGCCATTCACCACCAGGACACAGGCCTTGGCAATACATTTTCAGCTGTATAATTAGTGTTGTCATTTGGAGCAGCTCCAGGCTATCACAGTGCCATGTCTGAGTTGGTGCAGGATCAGATGCCAGTAACAGACTACTTAAATTGCACAGAATTTAAATAAAGTGGAAATCTGAGCATGTTCTATGTGAAACCACAAAATGTTATTCCAGCCAGTATCTCATCTGGCAGAACTGGAGGATTAGATCCTTCTATGAAGCACGTTATATTTCTGGACAATACTAAGCAGCTCTCTACTTCATGAGCCTACATAGCCTTCTGTAGTTGCAATTTTCTGGGAGGAGGAGGAGGGGATGGATTTACACATTACCAAGAGTGATACTAGCATTTCGCATGGTCCTAACATATTTGTTGAACAGAATCCCTGGATCCCCACCAACGCTGCCATTTACTAAAAATCTATTAGCTCCCCAGTGCTCCTGTTTTACAGGAGACCAGAAGAACAGAGAAGAGAAAATAGAAGTCTGTAAGTCAGCCATCTCAATATATCAATGGAGAAATTTGCAGCTGAAAATACACTGCTGGACACAAGAGAAAACAGGAGATTAATCAAGGACTAGGGAAAGAACAAAAAGTCCTGCTGGCATGTATCATACCCAATAACTACTGATAATTTAACTAGTGATTGACATCCAAAGGAAAAAAAAAATAATTATTTCCACATACAAAAAAGAAAAATCTGTGGTGGGCAGCAAACAACATGGACCAGTGCACACGTCATTTTAAATAAACCCTATTTAGGGCACACTGTGATTTCAATTGTCTCAAGCAAAGAGGTCCTCAAGTTCTGGGCACACATCCAAACAGCTTCTTTTTTTAAATCTTGATAGAGATCCACAGCCACAGTTATTTTCTCAAATGTAACTATCAATGCTTTACATTTCCTGGCAGTCTGTGACTAAAACTGTCCCGGAGGTTACAGTAGCTTGGGTAACATCAGACTGATCGGCTACCAGAGTCTGCAAATCATTTTCCTTCAAGTCAACATCTAACTTTGGAGACAGATGCAGCTGTTTTTTCCTTTCTCACCAAGTCTCTATACAGTGACGTTTGAAGAAGGCAGCACTACATGCCTTGCCCAGCAGAAGGCAGAGGAAGCAGGAAGACAGACAGAAGCCCTACTTTTTCCTCTCCTGCTCTCCTCAGCCACACAGAATATCTCACAATCTCTTCGGAATGCTTCCTATGTTTTTAAGAACCACTCAAATTCCACTTCACTTCTCTTTAGCCAGAGAATTAAGTGCCACAGGGTTCACAGTACTCATGGAAGCAATGGTGTAATGATTTTCACTGACTTTAAACGGCATCAGAACAAACCAGAAGGTGCCAAATGCCAGCATTGTTATCTGAATTAAAATAAAGAAGAACAGAATGAGCAGGAGAGAGATGACACATAGAAAGGTGACTCATGACAGCCAGATCTGCTTGAGATACCGGAGAGAAGACACCTTCTTCACATCCAGAAAGAGCACAGAAAGAGAGACAGGCATTCTCCCTCTTCCACTAAGATTAGTCAGGTTCTGTTATCAGGTAATTTTTCTTTCTAAATTATTTGCTGTATTCATTACATTTATGCTGGACAATAATACAACAGATCTACAGCAAATGGAATGATACAGTGCAAGATCTCAAGGGAAGAATTAGGAACCATTCAAAAATCCACAGAAGGAAAACCAAAGGAAATACACAAATATCACAGTTTAGAGAAATTCTGCTATGCTTCCTTTTTGTGTGTGTGTGTTAAATACCAGGTTGTGAGAATAGGCCGATAATAGGTACTGTCTTTGAGAACTCAGGAAGACAAGGTAAGGTTCCACATGACTAAAGAAAAGTAAATGTACATCAAACCTAAATTTGACAGTCAGGCAAAATAAGAGAAGAAGAAAAACATTTAACAAGCAAAACTGTAGCACTTATCACATTATAAATTAAGTAGGAAAGAGCAGACATGAGTATTTGAATTGGACAAACTCCCCTTTTATCAGAACTCTCTCTTCTACTGAGCAGAATCTTGCCAGTATTGAGAAACAAGAAACATCCTACATCTTCATTTTCCAGTGCTCCTATCATATATTCCATTAACCAAATTTGGAAGGAATTACTTCTAGTATATGCACAGGCACTTGATAAAACTTTTCTCAGGCATCACCAACTGTTGGCTGTGAAATAGGTAATGCTATAAAGGATCTGAAAATCATTGAATACTTCCAATTTTATATATTACTTTAAAAGTAGTTTTCAGAAACTGGTGGAAAAACACACATATGAAAAGACAAGTGTATTCAGACCCTGGTTTTATAAACATTTGTCCCCTGCAACTTGGTCATGGCTACACATGCAATGAGTATAATATTCTGTCATAAGATGAGGTCTTGAAGTAATGATCTATGAAGAAAAAGGATGGAATAATTTGGTTTGTTTAGCTAGGAGAATGGTCAGGGCTGGGGGGAAGGGAAGAGCTGAGAGAAAAATGGTAACATGCTTTGAACATGTAAAAAGGAGTTCCATAGTTCACTGAGGGCAGAAGTAGTAGAAGCAAATGGCAAAATTTGCCACAAAGTTAGAAGTACCATAAATAAATAACACTGGAATTAAATGCCTACAAAAATACAAGAAATAAGTAACACTGGTATAAAGGGTCTACAAAGGCTTATGGCATCCTTCAGGAAACTTGCGACAACAGCTTAGGCACACAGCAGAGTTCCACAAAATCTGCACTTTATGAATTTCAGACCTACTTCAAATTATGCCAAGATTGTCAGTTTCCATATGAATGCATCAACTCCCCCGCACAAAAGCTGAATAAATGTCATTAGCAAAAATTATTTTCCATTTTTGTCATTGCATGCTATGAAAGAGTTACAGCATAAAGGACTGTCTTGCCTCTTCCTCTATGCTGCCTTGTTCAGCTCTCCTTTCCTCTCTTTCTTTTTCCATATAGGGAATAAGATGGCCAACTGCTTTCTTCATAACTCGAGCAGACTTTATCACCTGCACACATAAACAGAGAAGGGGAAAATAAAAAAGATCAAGTACAGGAATAGCCTCAGATTTCTCATAGCTTTTTATTATACCTACTCAAAACCAAACCAAACCAAAACTTCATTTGCAAACCCAGATTGCAGCTTTGCAGAGCATTCTGTGGTAGCAGGCAGCTGGCCCTACTGGACTAAGGACGCATAACGCTCACTTTCACAGTGCAACGGTTCAGACCACTCACAACAGAACTGGAAGCTACAAATAGGTCCAGAGTTGGAAGGTGCTAAACACAGCAATTTTTATTAGGACCTTTTTTCTCTCTTGGTCTTTTTCCTAGGCCCAGACTTAAAAGCTGTATTTCAAATAAAGCAAAAACACTCAAGAAAAAAGGAAACAAACATGTAAAACTACATAAAGAAGGTCAAGTTCCAAAGTAAAGAAAAAATAGGGCTGTTTCTTAGCGGCACCTGAATTTCCACAATTCATGTGCAATATCTGAAAAAAGAACCAGCACAGAATGCTTTGGCTACTTTTTATAATGCTAGTTTTTGCAAAATAGGAAAACATATGAAATACTTTTCTTTTTACCTGAGGCAGAAACATCTTTCCAGCACCAAAAAGATCACCAACGATTTTCATGCCATTCATCAAAGGCCCTTCAATTACATTTAGAGGTCTAGGATATTTTTCTTGATTTAATCTTGCTTCTTCTGTATCTGCAGTGACATACTTCTCAATGCCCTAGGAAAAAAAAAAAAATAAAAAAGCTTGCTAGATATACAGCTTTTATTTAGTTGTCTCTTCCCTCAAAAGAAATCACAATAGAAGTACAAACAGATAATTGAGATATCACTAGTCTTCAAGAATATCTCAAATTTATTTAAAATAGGTTTTCTTAAGAAATAAAACATTGTAGTTCTTAGGCATATAAAGTTATTCAAAACAAGAATCCCCAGTATTAAACAGGCTGGTTTGTTTTTCCTAACCATGTCATATGAAAAACCAAACATTCAAAGATTGCTTCCCCAGCAGAAGTGCTACTCAATGCAGTACTGTCAAAGGACCAAAAAAACCCTAGAAAGTAAAAGCAGTATGTTTCTACCAACACTAGCAGAACAAAAAAATTAAAGGTCAAAGACTTCAGCTTGTGAAGTTTAAAGACAAATCACCACAATTTTATTTATTATTATAGTTAATATATTAATTAAATATATATTAATTAATAGTTTTTAAATGAATGGCAGTTGAAAAACTTTTAAAGCCAAAGGTGCCCCTTCAGGGGCCGAGATCATGTCTCTGGAAGCTGGTAGGCAGGACAATTTTCTGCACAGATTCACCTTTATGAGAGCATATTCCAGCCTTTCCTCCACAGAGCTTTTCCGCCACTCATCGGTCTGTACAACTTTTCTTCCTCCTTGAGCATGATTCTGAAAAGGAAAGACACCTATAGCAGCTTGCAAGCCTAAAAAGTACAACTATGGACTCTACTTTTAGAAAAATGAGGATAATTTTAACTACTGATCCATAAAATAATTTTAGACTATTCAAAACGCTTTTTATATATGTGCAAATTATATTGCAAACACCTGTGATACACTACAGACACTTAGGGGGTTTACATCCCAAAGAGTATATACCTCAATAAAGATGTAAACAAAAAAAAAAAGAAAAAAAAAAAAAAAAAAAAAAAAAAAAAAAAAAAAAAAAAAAAGGGAAAGAAAGAGGGGCAGTTTAATAATTTTCACACTCCTAAAAATGAAATGACTAATCCTCAGGGTTTAACTTCTGGGAACATAATTTAAATTGATTCCTGGCCCACACAGTACACTTCATTTTACAATTCTAATTAAATTGGCACTAATTCAGTTTCTGCTGGAATAGGTTATGTTATTCCATATCACAGATGTGTTTTTAATCAGGCAGCCTACAGAACTACTGTTTCTCACGCACACAGACCGTCCCAAACCCTTGCATACTCTCTTTGCCTCACACTCACACTCCTCTTTGCTATGAATACAAAAACCAAAAGGACTTCACAACGCAAGAAACCTCATAAGCAGCCAGCTCAGGAAGGCTCGTGGAAGAGCACCCTATCCATTGCTTCAGTCACCACACTTCAGGCAAGTCACTTCTTTTCCTCTCTTGGTCATTTGACATAATCTGACATCTTTCAGTCCTCATGAAACTCCTATAATTTTAAGTGCTCATCAGCAAAATTTTAAAGATATTTATTCCCCCCATAGGTCTAGTTTGTAAAATGGGAATGAAAGAAGGAGGAAAATGTTGCTCAGAGAGATTGCAGACTCTCCATCCATAGTTACATTAAAAATCTGACTGGACATGGCCCTGAGTAACCTGTTCTTGCTGACCCTGCTCTGAGCAGGGAGGTTGTACTAGATGATCTCCAGAGGTCCCTTCCCATCTCAGCCCTTCCGTGACTACATGAAAAGGTACCAAGTGCTCCTCAATCACTGGCCAGACACTTGAGCAAGGGAATCATTCCAATCTGGAAATAACCCATAAAGCCATAGTGTGGGCATGCAGGGATCACAGTGGTAAACACTACATGCAGATCTTTAAAAACAGGATGATTTTACTGCATGCTGAGTATGAAAAAAAATGCCTTTGGAAGCCAAACTCCCATTGCCATAAATTAGACAAAGGTTCAGTTTGAGAATGTCTGCAGCTATGCACTTTATGGAAAATGCTTTTCAATCCCAAACTTCAAATTAAGACTGATCTCTTAAATCTGCAAGGATTAAGTTCCTCTGTTTTCCCCACAGGTCTAGCATACAAGCAACTAGCAAGGTACATTACTATTACCTGAAGGAACTAGGAAGAAACTTCACTGGTGCTCTATTATAGAGGTGTGATACTTGAAATGAGACTGCACATTCTATGCTTTTTGTGCAGAATAAACTGCAGAATAAATAAAAAGAACATATGCACTTACTGACTAATGAAAACACTTTTGCATTAAAAAAATCCCTTTAGACAAAAGAATCTAGAACCATTCAATTCCACTACATCAGAGGAAAGTCTGAATAAATATTCTGAAATAAGCCTCAAACTCCAAAACCTTATGTAATAATCCTTCTCATTGGCTGTGACTATCTATTTGGATGCTCACATTTGTCCAGAGCCAAGATGAAACACAAATCAGGATGCTTACCTCCAGTGAAAACCTGAAAGTTGTAATATTCTGTGTTAAATTTTAATAGAGCTTTTAAAGATATTTTGAATCAAGAGTGCCTCTCTTTTTTGCAGTTGGGGCCTGTTTTACTTCCACATAAAACTACCACCATGAATAAGAGCAGATTCCAACAATGGCTTCCCAAACTTCTAGACCTAGAAGTCGCCATCCACTTCTATTTCTACTTCTCATGCTCACTTGAACTCACATTCTGCCTCTGCAGAAATGCCACATAAGCAATCCCTTTTAATTCCACTTCTTTTTTTAATTCCTCTTTATGCAACCCTGTATACCCTAATGGTAAAACCCTGCTTATACAGACAAGATCACTCCTAGATGAATTGCTTAGACACCAAGAGCACCATCTAAGATAGTCTAAGCACAAGCGGTAGGGAGAGTCTTCATGTATTGGTTTTCAACATGTTGCCACTGTTCCTAAAAAGCACGCACCACCATAGGGCAAACTACAAACCAAATGAAGCTATGCAGAGAAATAATACCTCCAGGAGCTACAAAATGGTCATGCAAACCTTCTTGTGTGCTAACTATAAGAGCCACCTAACCCAGTGAGATATTTTTTTATGTGCGTTCTGCTTAGAAAAGGATTTCACCAGTTGTCTTACAGCTGATAATCTGGAAAACTTCAGGTGTGTAATCTTTGTCTTTTATCACCACCATCATTACAGCATCTCAAAAACACGAAATGGCTGATCCTCACTCTTGACATCAATTACATGCACTGGAAGTCTATGGCACAGCAAGGAACCGCAAGCAACTACTTCACCTTTTACAAATTTCGACACCAAGCTGTGTAGTGCGATCGACACATTGGAGGGAAGGGATGTCATCCAGGAGGGACCTTGACAGGCTGGAGAGGTGGGCCTGTGCAAATCTCATGAAGTTCAACCAGGCCAAGTGCAAAGTCCTGCACCTGGGCTGGGGCAATCCCAGGCACAAATACAGGCTGGTCATGGAATGGATTGAGAGCAGCCCTGAGGAGAAGAACTCGGGGGTACTGGTAGACGAGAAGCTCAGCGTGAGCCAGCAACACGTGCCTGCTGCACAGAAAGCCAACCGCATCCTGGGCTGCATCAAAAGAAGGGTGGCCAGTAGCTGATTCCACCCCTCTACTCCTCTCTCATGAGAGACCCCACCTGGAGTATTGCATCCAGCTGTGGAGCCCCCAACATAAGAAGGACATGGACCTGTTGGAGAGAGTCCAACAGGTGGAGGGCCACAAAGATGATCAGAGGGCTGGAGCACCTTTCCTATGAGAACAGGTTGAGAGAGCTGGGGCTGTTCAGCCTGGAAAAGAGAAGGCTTCAGGGAGACCTTATAGGCCTTCCACCTAAAGGAGGCTTATAAGAAAGATGGGAGAAACCCTTTAGCAGGGTCTGTTTTGATAGGACAAGGGGTAATGGCTTAAAAATAGAAGGAAGCAGATTCAGACTGGATATATGGGAAAATTTTTTCACAATGAGGGTGGTGAAACACTGCAATGGGTTGCGCAGATTGGTGGTGGCTGCCCCGTCCCTGGAAACATTCAAGGCCAGGTTGGATAGGGCTCTGAGCAACCTGATTTAGTTGGAGATGTCCCTGCCGCTCGCAGCGGGGTTGGACTAGGTGACCTTTAAAGGTCTCTTCCAACCTTAACTGTTCTATGATTCTATATACTCCAGGCAAACCATTACCACCAAAAGAGACAAGTTTATTTTGTCTGCCACAGCGCACTTGTCAATTAAGCTCCAGCGCCAAGATTTGCTTGGTTGTGGGTTGGTCTTTTCTTGCTTTTGTCTGGTTTTTGTTTGTTTGTGAGGGTTTTTTTTTTTGTTTGTTTGTTTGAGGGGAGTTTGGTGGGGATTTTTTGTTTCTTATTGGGTTTGTGTTTGTTTTGGTTTTTTTAAAAAGAATGCCTATGCAGCTTAGTCTCCTGAAGCATATGAAGAACTCTGGTACAGGATCTTTTAAGGCACCTATGAAATTGCAGAGGCTCAATCACAGAGTTCATATTTTACTCTATATTAATAATTGAGCCACTTGTAGTATCATTAGTAACTTCTAATACTCACTGTTAGATGGACACATGCAGTTCACAGGCTGTTCTACCTATCATCAGGAAGGTAGTAGTAAAGCCCAGGTGCTGAGCTAACTACTGTTCAAAGCTTAAAATTGGAAGTTACCTGAGCATAATGTAAAAGTTTCTCTGTCGCATCAGGATCTTTGTTCCAGATTAGATTCTCACACAGCTGTAGCAATTCCTTGTGGATATCATCATACACTGGCAGACTCCCAGCATTCACAATTCCCATGTCCATGCCATACTGAAAAAAATCACATAGAATCCCCCAATCAGGGCTGTCAGACACAGCACTGCACATCTGCCAAGTACAAATACACAGCAGCCAAAAGCACATCATACCTTAATTGCATGGTAAAGGAACACCCCATGCATTGCTTCTCGAATGGCATCCATTCCTCGAAAGGAGAAAGACAGATTGGAAAGACCTCCACTTATCCTGGCTCCGGGCAGCGTTTCCTATAGGAATTGCACACAGATTTTTAGAAAAATGCTTTCCGAAATGGAAACCTAAGCAAAGCATTCAGTTCATAAAACACTTGGTCCCTGAGCTGCACTGCATTGGCTATGCATCCTTTCTCTCTTCCCTGTTCCAGATCCTCCTAGTTACTCAGATTCATAAAAAGCAATTCAAATCTCTGTAGAAAAAGAAACAAATAAAAGGAAAGATCCAGCCTAGTTATGGGTAAGCAACTACCATGGTTTCCAGAGTCATAGGTGCTATTCTAAAGGTACCAGCGCTCCCACAGCAGTAATCCAGATTTTCCCCAAATAGATCTACTTATGGCTCTTCCATCCCCAACTCCTCTGGAAACAGGAGCAGCCAACCTGCCTGCTTGCATGTCTCAGGAGCGGGCTGCAGCTGAGCAGCAAACCTCAAGGGTGCAGCTTCCCTTCCAGAAGCCCTGTGGTGAAAAAATAGCCTTGGGGCTGTTCAAGTCCCAGATGCTACTGACAGAGCATCTCCAGACCAATCAAGTTGCCTTCAGAAACACAAACAGCGCGGCTTCCTCGGCTGTATTCGGGTGATGCTCTTCACTGCTGTACTTCCTCATACACATTTTGGCTAAATAAAAAATGAGGTTACTGCACAAATCCCTTCCACAGTAATGGAAATTGAATTAAATTAAAAAGGCAGCTTTCACGTACCTTCAAAGAAGTGCTTTTAGCATGAATATGCATGAATAGCATGAATATGATTGTTACCTCATTTAATTAATATAGTATATTTACAGTATAGATAATGGATTTTAATATATTTATAGAACTATTTGACTGAAAATACAGCAATATTCTGGAGTGGCCGCACTTCAGAGGAATAGTCTCCCTTGCTAATTTAAAATGTGTATCATTTTGCAGCAGTGTTTTGTTATTATTGTTTGGGGGTGGGAGGTGTTTTTCTGGTTTGTGGTGGTTTGGGTTTTTAAGTAATCTTAGCAAAATACTTCAAATTAAAATAAGCTTTCAACTCACTTTTATGGTTTTAGTAGCATTGATAAAATTAATGGCATATAGGTTATGTTCTTCCATTCCAGTTCCTATGGTCAAAATATTAGGGTCGAATATTATATCATTTGGGTTGAAGTGCACTTTTTCCACAAGGAGGTGATAAGCTCTGGAACAGATTGCAATCTTGGTTTCTGTTTCTGTTGCCTAGTGGAGAAAAAGAATTGTGACATGAAGCTTATGGACAACACAAAAAGTAAACCATCCCAGAAATAATTTACGGTTCCAGTTCTCACTTAAGAGTGAGAATCTGAACATCATATATATTCCTTTTCTAACATTAATAAAAATTTTGTATTAAAAATATCATCACACCTGTACCTGGAGTTTTGACTCAACTCATTAAGAACAATTTTGTTCCCCAACATTCCATCATCCTATCAAATTTTAATAGGTGTTTTTTGACATAACTAAATTAATTTACAAAGATTCCACTCTCAAGCAAAATTCAGTTTCTGAACTAAAAAAATCTTCTGTGAAGAAAGAAAGAGTTCAGCATGGCTGAACACCAAGTGACACACTCTTGTGCTAGCAGAACTACACTTAGAGTAGTACTTGAATTCCTCAAACATGTGAGCAGCACAAGAAATGCTTAGATAGGAGGGTCAAAGCTATTGCTGAGACTATACAGACCTCTTTGAACCATCTGTGTCCATGAAACAAAACAACTTTGTCTTGCACAAAAGTCTTGCACTCCATAAGAAAAATACCTCTCCTTTAAAGCAACACTCACCTGCCCCACTTCATCAAAAGCCATTACAACCACAGCTGCTCCATACAACTTAATTTTCTTTGCTTTCTCCAAAAAGTCTTCCTCACCTTCCTTCAGACTGATACTGTTTACAATGCATTTCCCTTGGCAACATTTCAAACCTGCTTCAATCACTGAAAAATTTGAAGAGTCAATGCATAACGGCACCTGTAAATAACAGAGAAGTAAGTCAGGGGAATACATGCAAGTTCTGAATTAAAGTTCCACATGCTGTTTGCCCATTTAGACATAAAAAATGCACACAATATTAATCAGTATTTATGAATAAAAACTTTCCAGATGGTATTTGTAGATTCACTTTGCTTTACATGCAAATCTCAGAGCAAATTTAACTCAAAAGCTTCTATGGCAACTCCATCACATATTATAGAGAGACTTCTACTTCTCCTTGCATGGTCTTATGTTTCTGAATTAGAGAGTCATTGTTAGAGAATGCACATTGCAGAAGTATCTTTTAAACCCATCCTATACCCATAGCAATTTTAAGTTTTGTGGAAAGCAATACCATTATGCACTACTAATATATAGATTATGGCTCATAACTGCTGCAAAAGGAACACGCATTCAGCTTTTCTAAGCCATTAAAAGGACTGGCATATATTTAGCTGAAATCAGATAAAAAATGCTAAAATCTACATTTCCCCCAAAGGCCTTCCCTATTACAGTATCTTTTTCTCTTGAGGGTCACCTACATCTACTTATTAAGCACCTAAACTAGTTACTAAATAAACCAATATAAAATTTTTCTGAAAGGCAATTTCCAACTCAATAAAATGTTTTTTTTTATTGTGCTTTGGAATGACTCGTTTACAACCTTTGCAATATCAGGTTCTGAAGAAATCAAGTTACAAAATCTGGTCATTGCAGCAGGGCCATCCAGCATCCCATCATCCATATTGATGTCAAGAACCTGGGCCCCCATCTCAACTTGCAATTTGGCTACACCCAGGGCTTCCTGAAGAAGAAAGTAAAAAACCAAAACAAGTCAGGAGAAAAAAGCCTAGTCATTCTCAGGATAACATTTAGCTTCTCCAAATTAAGCATGCAGCCAAAACCTGAAAATTTATAAGACATCTCATAAGAGAATAAGGAAATGGTCTGTGAAGTACAACAATGTACAAAAGTTTAAAGTATGGCATAAATGGTAACTAATTTGTTCACAAAACATGACACCAGAGACCTAATGTGTTGGTCGTGCCATTGATTTCAGTTGGTCATATGCTTCATTTAATGATTTAAGGTTTGCATGGTAACAAGGACTTCTGATCGCACAAGATTACAGGAAAACAGTCTCTATGATGGTATGAAATAAGGGTCTTGCATCACAAGCTCTCCTGTTTTATAACATAAAGTACTTAATTTTTGGAGGTTGCTTGACATTTTTTCTAGCTGCAGAATAATCACCAGGCACTAAGAAGGAAATATTAAAGCTTTTCCTTCAGCCCACGTAATTATCTGAACACCCATGTCTGTTCACTTTCTCTTTTTTGTCTCTGCAGACTGAGAAGGCAAAAAAGAAAAAGGATTTTAGTTGCTCACAGTCCTTAAGAACCTGTGCTTAGTTATTTTTATTTAACCTGCTTCACGACTTCTAGAAGCTTAAGACTACCTAAAAAACAAACTAAGGTTTTAATTTTGATTGCATCAACGAGAACAGCAGAGCATACTCTGGGGCAGAGTCTCAGCTCTCAAGAAATGTCACTTTACTATTTGCTTGAAAAACATTACAGTAACAATTTACACCACTAAAAATGAGCCCTCCAGCCTTTTCATTTCTGCTCTGCAGCTGTTTCGAGAAAGCAATTACCTTCTAAACACCTTTTTCTGCAGCAACTCTCATGTAGCATGCTGGAGCCAGTGACCAAAGTATATATCGATTAGATGCCACCATAATGCTGACCAGGATTGGAGAAGGGAGGGAAAGACAGTGAGGGCTGCACAGTACCACAGTCTATCCCAAGTCAGATGCACTCCATGTGTTTGAAGGAGGGATTACACCCACTTTCCTTCCTCCCTCCTCTGTAAATCCACTCCTAGATCCAGCACAGACCAGGGCATTTTCTAAACCATCATGAGCTATGTAACTTAGTTAAAAATGGAAAGTCATGTTTCCTGTAACACTTGTCAAAAGACCAAAAAAAAACCAAAACCAACCAAAACAAAACAAAAAAAACCCCCACCCTTGTAAAACCCTTCTCACAAATTTATTAGGAGCTGATAAGCAAAGAAAAAAGGAGAAAGTAAATTCTCCTTATTTTCTTACTCTTGTAACTGGTGTAGAATAGTGCTTTGTGCCAGCAAAACAAACAACTAGTAACAGTGCAATGGAGCAACAAAAAGTCAGACCATCAGCTACAAAGATTATTGTTAAAAAAATGTATACTTCATAGTTGCCTGCCATGATGAGTTTAGCAAACTTCCGTGATCCTGCAACATTGCAGCGTTCACCAATATTAACGAAGTTGGTGTATGGCCCTATCCTGAATGGCTCCAGACCTGAAAAAAGATATTTTTGAACATATTTGTAAAAACAGAAAAGTAAAACTGTGTAAGAAAGACAAAATCCCTCTTCTAAACTGTGAAATAGGTGTGTGCCTCTTTAAGATCAGTGATTTCTCAGTGTATCAGGATGTGCACAAATCTAATGGGTAACTAGCAAAGAAATGTAACGAAACAGCTTCCAACACATATGCCAAAGATTTCTATCCTTCTGTAATGACAGCCAATAATTTACCTGACCCACAGAAAATAACGACTAATTTGTCCAATATAAATGATGTCAAACTACAGTTCTTTAAGCATCTATATATATGCACATACGCACATTCTCTCAACTTCCAACTATGTTATCTCATGACTCTACATCCAACAGAGACGCAGCCCACTGAATTGACTGACAAACAAGGACAGTTCTTCACCATGTACCCAAGTTCAGAGAAATAAGCCAAGTGGGACCCTTGGGTAGCAGGCAACGCAGAGGCAAACAAACCTTACAGTAGAACAGAATAAGCTAATGCAGGAAACCACATGCCAACCATCATTTAATTTATGCTAAATTGATTTGACTTTGAGAATAAAATACCAGACCAAAAAGAAGGTACTGTGTTCTGGTTTTGTTCAGTAAGGGGAGGGCCTAAGGTGGTAGCTTCTGTAGGAAACTGCTAGAAGTTGATCCCCTTTGTTCAGTGGACTCATCCAGGCCTAGGGCGGACCTGCTACTGGCCAAGGCCGAGCCAACTGGTAGCAGAATGTTCTGTGATAACGCCTCTGCGATAACGTATTCAAGAAGGGGAAAACAGAAAAAAAGAGAAGAGAAGATGTGAAGCAGCTGAGTGGGGGCAGAGAGGGGGCAGCATGAGCCTTGTGGGCTTTGCAGGCCTTACCCTTGGCCTGGCCCGGCTGTAAGAAGTGGAGAGGAGATGAGAAGAGAATAAGATGTAAAAAGGATCCTGAGAGGCGTCTGCCAGCCTGTTGTGAGGAACGGCTGCAGACACCAAGGTCAGTGAAGAAGGAGGGGGAGGAGTAATGCGGCTCCTGGCCAAGATTCCCCTGCAGCCTGTGGTGATGACCATGGTGGAGCGGGTTGTCCCCCTGCAGCCCATGGAGGTCCACGGAGGGGCAGAGATTCACCTGCAGCCCGTGGAGGACCCCACGCTGGAGCAGGTGGAGGCCTGAAGGCCCGTGGAAGGCCCACTGGGACAGCCGTTCTAGAGGGACTGCACTCTGTGGAAGAGACGACCCACACCGGAGCAGTTTCACAAAGGACTGTGGCCCATGGGAGGGACCCCACGGGGAGGAATGCGAGGAGTTCTTCCCCCGACAATGAAGTAGCGGTGTGAAACAACGTGTGATGAACTGACCGCGACCCCCATTCCCTCTTCCCCACCTGCGCCGCTCAGGGGGGAAGGTAGTAGAGATAATGTTAAGCCCGGGAAGAGGGAGGGGTGGGGGGAGGTTATCTTGTTCCCTGTCTCATTCTCCTGCTAGTTTTAGAAATAAATGAATAGTTTTCCCCAAGTTGAGTCTGTTTTGCCCATGACAGTAACTTTAAGGATTTCTCCCTGTCCTTATCTCAAACCTCGAGCTGTTTTTCTTATATTATCTCTCCCTGTTCTCTTGGAAGGTGGGGGAGCGAGAGAGAGATTGCGTAGTCTAGTCCCAATCAGGGCTGAACTATGACATACTGTTTTAGTGGATACATGGCCCAAAGGCTTAAAAGAAGGCCTGAGGAACACACAGATCTAGACTTTGCTAAAACATTCTAGACCTTGATGTACTGCTGGAACACTGTCCCAGTACTGTACTGAACACTCTACTGGATCGACATCTGAGGCAACATAGGGCAGTGCCCTCACAGCAGGTGAACAAGGATCTCAACCCCGCTCTGCCATCAACTGTAGTCAGTATTACCTGATCTCTCTGTGCTTGCACCTCCCCTGTCGCCAGTGAGGATAAAGAACTCGCTCACCATTACAAAGTGTCTGAGACTTGCAGAGTAAAACATGCTGGCTTGGTTATATTATACAAGACTGTAATAAAATGTTACATTAATCCTTTGGCCAAAACAGTAAGATTTAGATCCAGTTACACATCCATAAGCTTGCTGAATCCAGGTAGGATAGAAACTCATAGTGCCATTCTGATCAGCAGAAAACAGCAATAAATTTATAAAGGCTGACTGGATGAGTTAGAAAGTTCCAACTGTTACACTTCGTTTTACCTGACAGCAGCATGTATCCTTGAGAGAGAGAAGGTGGAACACGAGGCTTACAGAATTTCACAGCTTCGGCAATTTTCCTGAGTTACAGAAAGAGGAAAGCACAGTAAAGTTTTAATTAAACTACTCCAGACAAGATACAAATTGAATATACTAGACATATATCTACATGTCCAATTTAGCTCTGTAGCAGACAAGACTAATTACCTAGTTTCACTTTGTGTGGCCAAAGGCAAAAACATACTCCCAGAAGATCCTATCATTGTTATTTGCAGGGAATGTATGAAGATGAATATTTATCAAATACAGAACATGAGATACTACGCCAATGGCATACTTGACTGATATTAGAACCAGTCCTCAATCCCACTGATTCTTATTGCATTCATGATTTGCTGAGCCAAGCAATTGCTCAAGATGTCAGGGGAAAAAAAAAAAAAAAAAAAAAAAAAAGGACAAACATTGTTCTGTGCTGAGATACATTTTTCAGACGCCAGAACAACTCATGGTGTTCACGTCCACCTTCTCTTCAATCAGGAATGACACATGGTATCCTCTACACATTCACAAACTACATCTTCCCAGATTGTATCAGTGTAAAAATTAATCACACGGACCCTTTCTCTTTCAAGCCCAAGTTAAAAAAGGGAGGTTTTCCCACTGACCCACTTTCAGCAAGAAAGATATGAAACACTCCTCCTGACCGGCCAGGACCAGCACCAGCTGTACAACGCTCCCAGATCTCCTGTTCAGACATTTCCTCACCACACCCACACAGCCTCCTTCCTTCCACCATCAAAGGAAACCTTAAGTTTTACCTTGTGGCTAAGAGTGCCAGAAAGAGAAAGAATGTATGGTGTAAGGGAGAAGAGATGGGAAGTCTATTCTATCCAATGATAAAGAGGGAGGAGTAATTGCAAAACAATTTCATATGATAAAACAACAGAGCTATAATCCTTGTTTGAACAATACCTCTACTCATTCTTCACGATACACATGGCTATGAAAGCCAGGTTATTTCTACTCCATATATTGCTGCTATTGGCATTCAAGTGACCCATCTTTTCAGCTAAGGAATAATGCTCCACAGAAGCAGCACTGAATTTAGTGGCCAGTGCAGCTAAAGCTGTAACTGATGAGGTACCTGATATGTGCTGGTGTCGTACCACAGCAACCTCCAACTATGTTAACCAACCCATCCAACGCAAAATCCTGTAAAAAGGGAGGGAAATATAATTTTGTTAGAAGTTAATAAAGGTATCTTTCACATATACATTTTTATACATATATTTCTATTTTTTTTCTCCATGTTAAGCAATTCAAGTGGAACCCAAGAACAAAAAATTAAATTAAAAAACAATTAGTACTATTTCTTCTCTTTAGGATTTGTTTTGAGATGTGGATTCCCAAGGCTAAGCAACAATTTCAACACTTAATTTTAGGAAATTATATTTGAAACTGGCCTATTTTATACTGAAGTCCCAGATGAAAACTTAGATGAGTATCAAAGACTAGTCACACTGTATTATAAAAGGGATTGAACACACAGCAGATACTGCGTTCTCACTGACACACTGCACCTCCAGCCACACATCCTGCACTGGAATACCAGCAGCAGCGGCTCCTATACATACAACTCTAAAATTCTAAAGTTCAACTTTTTGAACAAATCCCAAATGTAAAAGAAAGAACATAGGAGTGCAAATGAGCAATATCCACAGACCAAAGTGCAGGAAAACTACTCAGTGTAGGACACGAAAGTATTAAGGTTTTCAGAGTTTCCTAAGTAGTTTTTCCTAACCTGGTATCTCAAATCACTATCATTCAGCAAATTATCTATAAACAATCCAAGTGACATATAGAGCCATCTGAGAAAAAAACAAAAACAAAAACAACCCACACAATACTGTAACAAATAAACATAAAATGCAAGCAAAGAATTCTTGTCTACTAATATATCTGATATGACACACTCATGAGAAATATTTCATACCTTTATATGCCTGGCAGTCACTTCTGGAGTTTCATCATAACCACCAAAAGTATTGGGAAGACCTTGAAACACATTTTTTCCAGTATTATAATTTGTTTAAACCTCACAATAACAGAATTAAATTCCATAAAAAGACGTATTTAAAGTAGTTACACTCGTATGAGGACTGAAATGCCTCATCACCCTTGCAATCACTACTCAATAGGTTATCAATTATGCAAGAGAGCACTTTGGGTTCACTGTCACAGAACTAACAACAGTTACTTTGAGTAGTTTAAAATATCCTTAATCTCTTTTTAATAATAAAAGCAATCATCCTTTCAAGCTAGTTCAACTCTATTATTGCTAACGAGATGGAATGCTTCAGTTACGTTTCATCTGCCTGAAAGCATAGGAACATGTGCACCAACACACCTGCGTTGGGGTAACAGATGATGTAGGCTGTTGTACACTTTCCAATTGTTTCAATGAATGGTCGCATTTCAACTGCCCCTAAAGCACAGTTTAAGCCTATGCTGGAAAATAAATTTTCAAAATTATTTTGAGGCAAAAGCACCTTTTAAACACAAAACAGTCAAATGTTAGTGCTGGCAACTGCTAATTCCTGCAATCATCTACAACAAAACTAACCTGCTCTCCAATTTCTTTAATCATCATCATCAATACAGCAAAACTGTGCAACAGGAGAACCCTCAGGTGGAAGAAAAGCACAAGGGAGAAGGGGACTGGACTGAATTGAACTGGAAACAGTAAATCAAGATTTCATTTCAAAATCCAGGAGGAAAGTGGCAGCATTTTGACAGCAACACAAGGACTCTGCATTTTCTAGGTAAGAGAGAGAACAAGTGGAATGAGAATGACAGACTGGAAAGGAGCATTGTCCTATAGGAAGAAGCACGAAAAAGGTTGAAAAAGCAAGACTTGCTTCAAGATGCTAACTCAATTTTTTTTTTCAAAATTATACATAAATTATGTCAACCTGCTTCAAGATGCTAACTCATAATTTTTTTTTCAAAATTATATATAAATTATGTCAACCTTGGAAGAAACCAAGTGCATCCCCCAAGATACCTCATGGCAGCACTAAGCTTGGGCAACTGAATCTGCCACAGCTTAGTAACCAAGACAGCATTACAGCAGAAGTATTCTGCATGAATAAGCTTCTCAAATAACTTTACCAGTATATGAGGTACAATCATGTTTTCTTTCATTCAATGACAGCTACACAAATGTGACTTGCACTCAAAATGTCTACACGGATATTAAAAAGGAAAATTTCTCCTTCAGAAAGTATGTAAGACATCTTTTACATATGTTTCCTGATCTCTCTGCACCATTGTAGAAACCATCTTATAAGCACTGCAAAACTTGAAAGGTGCTCACGGTGCTGCTGGAAAAGGAAGATAAAAAAAAAAAAAAAAAAAAAAAAAAAAAAAAAATCTCCCACAC
>WHYT01017506.1:295473-312876 GCA_009806455.1 Tetrax tetrax
AAAAAGAAAAAAAAAAAAAAAAAAAAAAAAAAAAAAAAAAATCAAATCTTTCCTGGAATAACGGTTTCAGAGAGGATGCAAGCTAACCCACTGAAACAAGAATGGATTACAGCCACATCTCCCAACTAACTGAGCCACAGAGGCTGCCTCAGAGATAACTAAGTGCACATATGCCCACTTAGATTCCCAGAGGTCAAAAGCAACAAAGCCCTGCACAGGCTTGGGAGCACAAAATGTTTTTTGACCTTTTTCCTGTTTCCAAGGAGTAGGCAGGGGCTTGTTAACTGCATAAGTAGCAGCAGTAAATGGCTGCAGACAGATTCCCTTGTTGGACAGAATGACAAATCCTCAAGATCTGAGGGGCTCACAGCAATATCCAAAATCAGGGCCTTGAATATTACGAACCAAGAACAAACAGTAAACAAACCCTTTCTTCCAATAGCTGAGGGGTGGGGAGGGGTGTGCATATATGTCTGTTTTTTCAAACAGTCAGCTCTACTTTCAAAGTACTTTTTCTAATGCATTTCATATGGGCCATTCTATTTAAACAGGAAAACTTTAAAAGAACCCTTCTATTCTCATTTCCCTATGTGGTGTTTACATACATTTAAACCCTTCATACGGATCCCCTGGATACAAACAGTATGCACAGGGAATACACAATTAATTATAGCAATGAGGTTCTGGAATTTATTTCAAAGCAGGGGCTCATCCCTCAGGATTTTTGAAGCAAAGCAAGGTAAGAATGCTTAACAAGACTGTCTTTATTAAATGCAGATGAATCCAATGTATTTCCTACTGTTAAGTCACTAAATTTACAAGCTTCCAGCTCACACTCCCTATGGCCTCTTTTTAAGCTCTCTCGTGTATTAGGCAGCTTCATCTCTCCCTTCCACGTTTAATATCCATTTGTCTTCGGTTCTGAGTACAAACTCATGCGACCTTCTCTTTACCTAACCTTACCAAAGAGATACTATAAAAGCAGCCAGCATTCTCACCAAGCAAGCACTTCTTCATGTTCTCACTTGACTTACTAGGTGCTGGGCCTCCAGACTGCCTGAATGATTACCCGCTATAGGGGTTGCTGACAAATATATCTATGTGTGACACCATCCAAGCACTACCTGTTTCCAAACTGCCAAGTCAAACTAAGCACACACACACAAACACACACTCATTCATTCAGAAACAAAAAGTATCTTCTGTGGCCAGTATCACCTCCCCACAGCACTCAACAGCATCATGGAAGAAAACATTTGACAAGAGCAAACCATTAACCATGTCTCAAAAACCAGCACCCTTGAACTAGATTGCTGGTATGCTATCACTGCTACCCTAGTGTAATAACTATCACACTCATCTTAAACATCATCTCCCTCCCTTGCTCATTTCTTCACAGCAGTCATGCATCAGCTCCTGTGAAAGCTAAGGCTGCAGAGCGCCCTTCAAACCAGAACAAACACCACACTAGGATCCTAAACTCAGTGTCTTCGTAATGCTGTCACAGTTGAAACAATCACAGGATCCAAAATAACACGAAGGGAACTCATGCTACCTCTGAGCACCTTTCATAGCAAGCAGATTGCCACAGATCTTTCAGCACTTACTAAGCACAGTTCACGAGTTTCTCAGCTACTACCTACACCAACCGGACACAAAGTGCATACTTTTTAGGGGAGACTCCAAACCAAACTGACTTAAGGACAACAGATCACTCTAAACAGGACATACAAAACCCAAATGGAAACATGTGAACACATATAACACAACCCCTAGAATAGTACTATTAATCAGCTTTTTCACAACCCTAAAGCCACTCTGTACCAAGCTGGCAACAGAAACAACATTAAATGCATTCTGCCCCCCCCAACTAAAACCCTTCTGCCACAGTGCTGTAGAGTAGCCTTTGCATAAACAAGAAACAGGCCCTAAGCATTCAGACCCATAAGATAGCTTTTATGAAATACTGTTTAATAAATTCTTGATTGCTGCTCCAGTGCCCTTCTCTTCAGAGGCAAGAGAGTTAGGAGTAAGATTATCTGAGACAGACTCATGCCAAATATGGATCACTAGGCTGAGATGCTGAGAGAAGGAGTCAACTACCACCCTGTTCCAAGAGGCTCCATATGTTATTTCTGGAGCACTGTCTGGTCTGGGAAAGTGAAGCCTCAAGGGCAGTCAGGAAAGCTGTGAATGCAGTCTTCTGCTTTGGTATCACTGAGATGACAGATTGCGTGTTTTAGCTGGAATTTTGTTGTAAAAACAAACAATGGCTCATCACAATGTGCATGACATGCACTGTTAATCGTGAATTAAGTTTTATTCTAGGAAAACACATCTATTTCCGGTGTAAGTTTTTGTGTGAAGAATCAGCCTGAGAGAAGAAATGGTAAAGAGGGAAGAGGATGCAAGGAGGAGGTAGAATACGGCAGAGAAACACAGAAGAATAGAGAAACGGGGAATAATATTCTAATTACTGTGCAAAACCTTGCACAATGACCAAAATTTGCTATATTATGCATTTTCACAGATTTTAACATCATACTTATTTCAACTTTTCTGCTTGCACATAAAACAATACAAGCAAATGGGACCATCAGGAGCTCTCAAAACAATAACATATATCCTTGAGAAAAACACTCAGGGAACACATACATTTTTGTAAGAGTTTAGTAAAAAGAACACTGGAATTAAATCTTATGATTTGCTCTTTCAAACATCCTGAGCTGGCACTGCTCCCCTCTAAGAAAGACATGTAAGCCCTGCCCCTACCAGAAATTAGCTCCTTGCACAAGCTGAGACAGTAGGAGATGGCAAACTACAGTTTCAGAATTTTTTTTTTAAATGCTTTGACCTAATTTTGATTTTGGTGGCTGTTGCGAACACAAAACTCCAGATTATTTAGAGCAATTTCTTAAAAATTCAGTGTTTTCTGGAAACAGTTTCTGCTGAGGAAACGATAAAAGAACGCTTTAGCAATATATGTGATTAAATATGATCACAGTTGTTATAGCTTCCATTTAGCTGCAGGCAAGGGGTTGAAATAGAGAAGAATCACAATCTACAGGTAACTTACTAAGCAAAAGATATATTTCCTTACCAAAGTGGCTTACTGTGGGAAACACTGATGACAAATGCCTCTCCTGTCTGGCCTGAGAGGGTACGCCCACTCTTATCCACAATGGTTCCAGAAACCTAAATATCAATTGAAAAAAGAAGAATTAAATTAGCAATAAAACCAAGAATTCAAATGGCTGAACCGCAAAAAGTCAAAGCAGAGGAACCTGTGCCTCATCACTTTGAGTGGAGCACAACCCAAACAGAAAAATTAAACCTCTTTCCTCCCTATAAATGTTTAAATATTTTAGCTAGGGGAAAGGTAAACCTTTGGCCAGTCTTTTTTCTCTTGCTCCCCTCCGCCTCTCAGGGGTAGAAAAAGAGAGAGAAAACTACCATGAACCATTCAGTAGCAAGGTAGCATTAGTACCACAGTATCAGTCTGATGATGGCCTCTGAACCCATCTGCAGTGGCTACCTGTTTAGGCAGCTACAAGCAGTCACAGCTCCTCTCCTATCCTCCTCATCCTCCCCACCTTCCCCTTTGTGTTATTTCAGGTCTCAGGACTGCCATTAGGTTGTTTGGTAGTGGTTAATGGGGGAGCAGGAGACGAGAGGCTGGCCTTAAAACAAGTTACTCCTTTTGTCACAAGGGAACATCAGATGTTGCAACTTTGTGGTGGAGACAGAAGTCTTAAGCTGTATAATCACATCTCTTAAGTACTAATCAGAGAGAGATGTGGAAATAATAGATAATGTCTTGACTCCAACTAACAACTACAAAGTTGAAAATTCAGTAGATGTTTGAATGAGCCAGGAAAGCCTTCCTAAGCCTATAGATCTTTTTTCCAGAAGATGAAATGAGTTTAGAAGACTCTGTGCAAAGGTAAATCCATTATTTACTCCAAAACATTCTTTAATATTGATGCTACTTTCCTTCAAACTACTCAGTCAAAGGAGGCAACCAGCGAAATCCTAGAGAGAGATGTGCTAAGGATTGTACTTCTTAACATAATTGAACTGGAAAGGGAGAAGAGAACGAGGCAACCAAGCTCACTGATCACTCTGTTCAGGACAATAAAGACCATAAGTCAACTCTATGTAATCCGAGAACTCTCAGTGCTAACTGACTTGAATGATAGGAAAGTGGAAACTCATTGCTGATAAAGCATAAAGGTGTGAACAGAGGAAAAATCTACACAACGACACCTCCAAACTACTTACTCCAAACTTACTGCTCAAAAAATTAATCTGCCTAACAAAAGACAGTTTTACGAAAGCAATCTCAAAGCTCACTAGCAGTGAAGTAAAATGTCAGGAACTACAAAGAAACAGACAAGGCAGAGAACATCACTAGGCTACGACAAATCCCCGACGTCTGCACTTTAACTACTGTATGCTATTCTAGTTCTCCTCTGACTCGAGAAAGTGGGAAACAAAAAGGTGACAAGAATAATGAATGAATGGTATGGAGCAGCTAAATAGACAAGGACTCTTCAGGATGAAAAAAGACAGCTAAAGGAGGCTCTCAGAGAAGACTATAAATGCCGTGACTATGCAGCAAAGGGAACACAGAACAGCTGCTCACTGTCACTTCCTAGAGACAAATGGCAAGACACAAAATCAGTTATCAAGTGGAATGTTCAAAAGTAAGTAAACTTTCAAACTAGTGCATTCATAAGCTGTGAAAGTTACTGACAGATTATTTTGTGGATGCTTGAGTTCCACACAGGTTTGAACATAGGTTCAAGGAAGGAGTGAACACATTTCAACAGAGTACGAACAGACAGAAACTGCAGATCAGAAAGCCTGGGCTACAAACTGCAAGAATACATCAGAACTTTCAAAACAAGCTTATTCTTTTTCTGTATTTGCTCTTATGCATTCATGACTGCCTGCTGTCAGAAAAGACATGCCAGAGAAAGAATATGGAGTTAGACAGACCCTTTCTAACTTCAAATGGCCACTCATATTCTACCTGAAAATATGGCAGAATTTGCTTAAATTCATCCTTGAAGTACTGGTTCTTATTACCACTTTAGCCCCCTCCTCACTAAACAAAACCACAACACCCTCAAGAGAGCAAGTCTGAAAAAAAGTTATCACCAGACCTTTTCCCGTGGAAATATACAGAATGAATACACACCAGAATGAATTCATTCCTCAGTCCTCAGGTTGATAAGCTGGACAGAGCAACCCAAGGCTGATTTCCTAAAGCTTTTCACATACCAGTTTTTCCTTTCACAATCACATGAAAAACAGTATGTTTCCAAGACATTTACTTACTTCATTTCAAAACGTTCAACTGCCATCTCAGCTAGTTCAGAAATCAAGCTTACGTATATATAAAATATTAAATAATATATACTTACAAATATGGGTCGGGGAGCATACTCTTCTTCAAACAACATCTGGAGTGCAAAAATAGCTGCCTGTAGAAGAATAAGTTGTAAAGTATAAACGGACATTTCAAGAGTTCTTCAGTTTGTTGGGGTTTTTTTTTGTTCCTGTGGGTTTGCTTTTTTTTTGTTAATAAATTTTTTTTTCATGGCTGTTTAGGCAACTTGCCACCTCATACTGCCTGCAAGAACTTACTACACTCAAGAGGTTTTGCTCTTACCCCTAACATCTTCCAGATGTTCCAAAACACATTTGGGTAACAAGTAGAAAGGAAGTACCACGGGGTAACCAAATAAGACCAAAAGTACTCTGAAACTCAAATCACATTGACATGTACTTCTCCCTCATGTCTGCAGCACTATCCCGACCTCAAACATGGTTCTATGTAGTATTCTCAGTACACAGTCACCGCCCTTGAATCTGTTGAGACACACAGTTTGTAAAGGATTCTAACCACCACGAATTTTAGCAGGAAGGACTACAGTGACACCTTGGAAGGTCCTGAAAATTTCCTGCCTCCTCAGGCTAAGAAAGCTGCATGTGAACATGAGCTCAGCACAATGTTAAGCCTATAGGACCGTAGCCAAGCCTCTATGACAACTGGTCAAATCTGCAAAGGACAAGTCATGCCACTACACATGTTAATCAGCCTGTAACAAAAGCCTAAAGAAATGCTGTATGCATATCTAGCCAGACTTTTCCACATAAATTTGTAAGACAGTTTTTAAACACTCTAACAGTTCCACCATCTGCATTGAGCAATTATTAGATAAAGAAGGAGATGTCAAAATCACATGGACTATGGCATATTTCAACATTTTATTCCTCCTATTTTACCCTTCTAATCCTCTACTCTCAATTTTTCTTTTTAAAGCTGATGGCAGAATGTCAGAGTTCTCAAAGGCCTCACATTTTAACAGCACTGTCTCACAAACTTTCCCACGCCTGCAATCAGTAACACTGGACATTCCCTCTCCAGTGGGCATCAGAAGCATCCTTTGGACAGACATGCTTACACTGAAAAATACAAACATCAGACGCATTCGGAGATGTTTTGCAATATAGCAGAACTTCTGGGAATAAAAGGACACCTGGCACAGACAGCCAGAAAGACACTAAGAGCACATACTAAAAGGCAAAGGAAAAACTCTAGAAAAGGCTGTTTTATCATTAAAAATCATCTCCTTACCTTCTACCTGTCTGCTGAAGATTCAAGAGTCTTTTCATGTATTTGGTAAGTAGTAGCTGATAACTCTTACAAGTGTCATGTTGAATTTCCTTAGATAGTACAACAAATACTTATATGATTGAGTATTTCTTTCCAGGAGTCTCACCTTGGCATTGGCTGTATCAAATACGGTTTCCACTAACAAGATATCAGCTCCCCCATCCAAAAGTCCTTTGGCTTGTTCCTTATAGGCTTCAACCAGTTCATCAAAAGCTATAAAACAGGAATTACGTTAATTTCCTCTGGAAGTATCTCTTTCAAGACCACTGCCTAAGTTAAATAACTTGATGGTTATAAATACTGACTTATGTTCCTGTAATCTGGTCTCTCCACAGATGGTGACACAGAGAGTGTCCTGTTTGTTGGACCCATGGCTCCAGCAACATATCTCCTAATTCCTAAACCAAGACACAGGGGAAAAAAAAAAAAAAATTAAAAAAACCCAAAACCTCAGAAAAAAACAATTTACCTCTGGCTTTACAATGACAGCCATATCAATGTAAAAAATCTCCAAGGACACCAAGACACGCACATCATTCAGGGATGAAGAACTACAAACAGGAAACTCCTGTCTCAAATCAAGAGTTTGATCAGCAAAAGACTACGCAGCACAGCTGACTTTTTTGGTTTAGCCCTATCCAACAAGATGTTCACTGGATACACACGAAACAGAAGAACACCTACGAAAAAGGCAATTAGCTCAATTAACATTTCTTGTAAGTATCATTTGTCTCTGACACAGGGAGCTTCATTCAATTACCCTAAATGCACAGCATAGAACTGTACTGGTATTTTTCACTAGAAACCTGATTTGAGTATTCTGGCATGCATTCATTAAAAAACCTCACTTTTTTAAAAAGCATATTTAAAATCTTACATTTTTATTGCACATTATGAATAATATCAGTAAGGCGTTATCCAGACAGCAGCAGCAGCACTGTTAGCTTGATATACAGTTTGATGTCAGAATACAAGAGGAAATTACTTGTCTTTGAAAAACACCATTGTCTATAGCAGTGTAAAGGAGCTATAACCCTCTCACACAAAACTGGAAAGTAAAAGACTGCACATTTACAGATGACAGTCACATACTAAGCACATTCCAGTAGTTGCTAATAAATTCATGCCACGAGACTTATACTAGGAGTAACTGGTAATGCACATTTCCCTGCAATCAGCTATCCTAATTCTGTAGCACAAAGACTTGTGCCATACAAAGCCGAGTAACTCGTAACAGTTCTTGCTGAATTTGTTTTCTCTAAAATACACCTTGTACAAGTATACCGCTTGCAGCGTAAAACAGGCAGGCACGGGACAGTCATCCTGCAGAAGACACTAAGGAACAAGTGCAAGGAACATCCTGCAAACATGTTGAAATTAGTGTGATATGAATAGAGATGTGAAATTGCTACTGTGCCTAAAAGGAAAAGTGTGCATATCTGCAAGTTATGTCCCTGTGATGTAAACCATCAAGCTATCCCCTAGTTAGCAACATTTCAAAGATTGTAGCAAGTCAAAACCACAAATGAACACGAAATTACAATAAATATTGCTCACCTGTTTGAGCAGTTACATCATCTGCTGCTTTTCTGGCCACCTGTGCAGAGACTCTGTTTAACCGATATGCCTAGAACAATTACAGAAAATTACTAAATAACCTTTAGTTCAGTACAGCATAACTCATCCTCAAAGAAACACAACATTCATTCAGCAGCTCACAGTACACTCTGAAGGGTCTGTAAGCCATACAAATACATACAAGTACTATTACAAAACTTCAAAAGGAACAGCTCTATATGTCTCAGCAACAGTTACATGGCAGGTCTCATCCCACGTATGCCCCAGCCTACAGCTGCCAATCATAAAATTTTGTTCTGTAAGGTACTAATTAAATCCTGCTGAAGTCAACAGAAGCTGAAGAACAGGACTTTGGGGACAAAATCAGCCTACTTTTAAATTAACTTTTTATTCAAGTAGCGTATTTCCAAATATTTTCTTTCATATATTTCTCAAATTCTCAGAACAACATATAATACAGAATAGGTATGAAAAATGCAAGCTTGAGAGGGCTTTTGCATACACCAGCACAAACAACACACAAATAACATCCAGGAAAAAAGCAATTCCATTGTGGTATTTGGTAATTTAGAAGGACTGAAGCAAAACATCTCTGTTCACAGAACTGAGACATTCTAGGAATGCTCAAACAAAATCTAGGACAAATTATTATTGTCTGTGTCCTCATCAACAAGAGACACACTATGACTGTCACATACAGCACGTACAACTGTCCACAACCGTGGACATGAGCTACAACCCCATCAGACAGGTCTAGAGTCAGCATGCAATCAATAAACACAGTACCAAGGAACTCTGGGACTAAGCCAATCTTGGCTGCTAAGACAAAAATCTTGATTAACATTTTAATGTGGAAATAGTTTAGCATTCTTACCAAATGCTCAAGGCCATAGTCAGCTTGCGCAACTCGTGTACTGCTGAACGTGTTAGTTTCAATGATGTCAGCACCTGACAGCAAGTATTCCTGCAAGACAGGCAAGAAAAAAAATCTCCAAGACCTGCAGAAGTGAGATTGGGAATTAAAATAACCCAACTATTTTGTCTTATTCAGTTGACAAATAGCCACAAATCATCTCCTAATTCAAAGCAGATCAAACTCTGAAGTCCTTAACCAACCTTGAGAGCTTTAGTATCAGCCACACTTCCTATTAACAGGTGACATTCATCATCACCTCTGCAACTGAGTCCAGCACCTGGAGCACATTCTAGATTTTTGCACAGGAACATGGTGGGATGTAGTCCAATTGCCATCAGCAAGCAAGGGCTGATGCAGGCAGACTCAGAAAAGTCACCAGTTCAACAACAACAGAGGATTAGAAAATTTAAACATTCTGAAGGGAGAGGTACAGCACAAGAGCATACTGGAACAGAATACAAGCTTAGGAGAAATATATTTTGTGCAGATCACATTTAAAGTTTTACTAATGGCCCAGATTCACAAAACAATTAAGCTTTCTGCTCCAGTTTGGTTGTCTAATTCCCACTGAGGTAAACTGAAACACAGTTGCACATTCCAGTTTGTGTTTTGATAACCTGTATCAGTTGCCCTCCTCCCTCCCTAACTCATCTTTTTAACCCTTAGGTGACCCCTGCGCATTCAAGGAAATTAAGATGTTTCAAGTGCTAGTAAGTCAAAAATACTGATGTGGCCATTAAACATAATCACTCAGATTTTCCTCCAAAAAGCAGAAGAGTTCAGTGGGTTCAACAGGGCAAACAAAGCCTTGATCCAAATGACAGCAGAAAATAAATTTGCTTTAAAACATGTTTTGCTGCAAACTAATACAGTTTCTCTCAACTCCTCCTGTATACATATGGAAATACCTACAAACAGCTATAGGAAAATATACAATTTCTTACATGTACACTAATAACCAAATAATGAAGTTTCTGAAAACCATCTAGAGTAAAGAAAGATGTTAAATGTGTACAGCTTTGTACTAGCTTTTGTTTAGTTCAGATCCATCATTTTAGCAAAAGCCTTTCAACTTTACTGTCTACCACCATAGAAGGAAGTCATATGCTCAAAGCAGGAAAATAATTTTTTCCTTTGAAAGTGCATCCCCTCTCTTACCGCTGAATCTTACTTTGCCAGACAAGGTACAGCTACCATTAGTTTTCAAGGCACTGATTAGAGAGATCTGACTTAGTGGGCCACTAAAAAAAAATAAAACCACCACCATACGTACAGCAACATTATAGCTGCTTGGTAGAAATATTTTCATGTATTATCTCAAGTTCTGTCCAGTTCTCAGAAGAAATAACCACTGGCAGCTATAAAATAGGAAGTCACTACTCACAGGTCAGAAAGCACCTGGCCCAAAAGTTTCTGCAGGTGGGGACCACCACAGACTTTTTATTTTCTTACACTCTTCCTAAAGCACCTAGAACTTGCCATTGGAGGGATGATAGCAGGCTACTGTTGGTTTGACTCAATACATTTACTCTCAAGTCACATCACTATTGCTCCACTAAACCTACAAAATTCAACTGTTAAACTAGCTTACATGATTAAGACCAAAACCTATTATAAATTCCAAGGTTCACAAACACTACAGCTCAGTTGACAGTCTAAGACTGAACTTAATCTACAAATATTTCCTCCTGAAATTTTTATAGGTCAAAGACTCCGATTCTTTTCAACTTATCGTTCTTAAAATCCAAAGAATGACAGTTAGAATGTAAAAATAAAAATACAGATTACATACCAAGTTTAACAAACTTAAGCCAATTATGATTCTAATCCATGAAATATAGATCTTTTTAATACATAATTGGAAAAAGCCTGAACAGACATGAGGCTTCATCTGAATATCAACTAGTTACAATTCTATTCAGACGTTCCACCTATTACAGTAAGACCTACAAAGACCTGCTACTCAAGAAACACAAGACTTAGGAAGTTGTTTTTTAAAGTCTAATTGAAGATAGCAAAATAATAAAATTCATTTGCAAATTCCTAATGATCAACCCTAGACTGTTTTACTCCCTGTCCCACACATTAATATTCTAGAGAAAAAGTGAGAATATGGAAGCACATATCCTCATTAACTCTGGAAAGGCCTGCTTCAGGCTGCAACATTTAACAGCTCTTTAATACACAATTATAGAAACATGCATCTAGAATTCAGATGTGTCCTACTTAGATGCATTTAGAGTACTGGTTGAGGAGGAGAAAAGGAAAGAAAGATTAAATAAATGAGCATCTACAATTACTAGAAATGCACCAGAGACACAAGTCAAAAAGGGATTTAAAAACAACACTGCCTGGGTGACATCAGGAACCAAGACACGAATGCTGTGCTCACGCAACCAGAACAGTCAAATCTGCTCATTCTTTTCCACATGGTTACCTAGCACTGTCTTCTCTATCCCCAAAAGACACAGGAGAGCCAGTAGCCTGTGCCATGGAAAAGAGCAGCACAGAGGCCAAATTCTCCTTCCTTCTCTTGTCAAGAGACAGAAATCAGAGCCACCTACCTTGTGTATGTCACAGATTAGATCAGGTTGAGTTATACTGAGAAGGTCATTATTGCCTTTCAAAGGCCTGGAATGATCTTTAAATTCATGTCCTCGGAAGTCCTCTTCTGACAAGGCATGTTGCTGGATCATGGTACCCATGCCTCCATCCAAAATCATTATCCGCTCCTGCAGAACTGATTCAATTTCACCTTCCATATTTTTCTGGAGATCCACTGCAAGAAAATAAATCAAATATTTAAGTAGCTTTGATATTCTCTATACACTTGCAAATTGAGCTCTTCTCATTTAAGAAACAGAATAAAATAATTAATCCTCTACTGAAACCAAACAATAATTGGTTTACTTCACCTACAGCTCCAATTATACAATGTCAGGTAACAGCTGCATCTATCTAAATAGAATAAGGCTCAATTGGTCCTTCACCGAAGTACAGCCACCTGCCCACAGTCAGGTGCAGAAACCAGAGTATCAGAAGTTCACAAGGGCATACACCAAACTGTATAAACCAGCTTCTGACACTGAAAAGTGTGATAATTCCACTAGAGCAATATTTGAACAGCGGTGCAGAGCTGCACATAAGTGCAAACCAGAACACAGCAAACTTAATTTGAAAATAAATAAATAAATAATTCTACTTTTATGGCCTATATCATAATGGTAGAGAAAGAGAAATGAACTGAGCAAGCAAAAACAATTATTCAACTGAGTTACAAATTCACCTCTTTGTAGGATTAGAGTGGTAAATAACAATTTTGCACTTCTGTTAGTGAGCAAACACCAAGATACACTGACAGATAAGAGCCAGGTTTTCTTTTCTTCTGCACAAACACAACAGAATCTTCTCCTGCTCTGCAAGAATGCCAAAAGAAAACAAATCAGTCAAATCACATGTTAATTATATGATATTGGACAAGTTAAGTCTAACGATGACTGAAACAGAAAACTGGAAATTTGAGAGCTAGGAATGAAGGACAAAGTAACATAAGGCTTTATGATCCCAAACAAAGTCCATCCCAAACACGAAACAAAACATAAAAACTACGATCTGAGACTTCAAAAAAAAAAAGACCAAATAAAACTCCAACAAAAGTAATCCTACTTTTCCTCTTTAGAAAGTACACAGAATCATTTCAGAACAAAGACACCCACATGCATATAGCAAAATAATCAAACAGCTTCTACCTAAAACCCAATTTACAACAGTGGGACCCCACTTATCTTTCACAACCATGTAAATGAATGATGTGTTATTCTTCATCTCTCTCCTTCATTCAGCTTGGGCTTACTCACTTTGAGTGAACACCTGTTTTGCATTTTAGTTATGCACTATCATCAAAATACTTGTAAAAAAGAATGATTTCTGAAGCACAAAAACATCCTTACATGTCATGACAACTTACACACAGTAGTACTAAAAATCACTGGCAACTGCCAACTGATTAGACTTTTTTCCTTCTGCATTCTTGCAATGCAACGTCTGTTTTGACATCAGCACCGTTAAAAAAGAATATGCTGGACTGAAGATGAGGCCAAGAGTAAAGTATTACAAGGTTACATTTATACCAACACACTGACACACTGGAAAAACAGCTCTAACTCAGATGTAGTCTGAGCAAGAAGAGAAGTCAAATAAAATTTGCTCTATAACAAGTATGAGGCATTTGAAGGGAGCTTAAAGCACAAAAAAGTCACCCTCATTTCAAGATGAAAGTTTTAACATCACACAGGCAGGCTCAGCAGGTTCTTCTATAAGAGCTTAAACCTACTCACGCTAAACCATCAAATTATTCACGAAAATAAAATCAGTCCTTGAGCTAAAGGCTTCAAAGAGGCAAGACACAAAAAATTATATCTGAAAGTACAACTGCAATGCAGACTTTCATGGACTGTAACTCATGTGCTTTGCAAGAGCTACAATCCCACGAGACATACACATTAGAGCTTGCTTTTGCTTTTATGCAGCCTTGAAGTCAACTCCTCGGCACCAAGAGCCCTGCAGCCCAGGTAGCTGAGCTGGGCCACTGGAGCCCTCCCAGAACCAGCCCTCCTTTCTGTAGGGCTCTATCCCTTTTACCTACATGCCTCCCAACTATCTTCTCATACACACTGGGAAGCTAACAAAGATTTACAGTCATCCGCTTTGTTTTAAATACTGCACCTCAAGTAGGTTTTGCTTTCTCTACAGCTTGCCTTGCCGAACAGATGCTGCTTCAGTGTACGGTTTTCTGCTCAGAGGAGCACTGATTTCTGCTTAATCTCTGCTCCCTGCTCCGCTGAGAGCCTTATCCTAAAAAAAAGCTTTCAAAATCTGTGGGTCTTCAGCAGCATCTCAAAAAGCTGCAGGAAGTACAGTGGGAATCATGAAGGTGGCTGTCAGTGCAGAGTACATAGACTCTGTGTTTTACGTCCTTGCTATGGATAACACTTGACCCTTCTTCCAGTAGGAATCTGCACTTCTTGAAGCTGTGCCCTGGCACACTGACAAAGCAATTTTCATGTTGGAAACAAAGTCTGCAGACAGGTCCAGAAAGACCCCAGAAATCTGCGAGGATAGATCCACAAAGGCATGCTAGAAAGCGCTGAACTCTGCTACTGGAAGAAAAGCAGGGAGGAAGCCGGGAGTCAGCTCTGCTAAACAAGTACCATCCCCTTAATTCAGCATTCAACTCACATAATTCCCGTCACCAGCGCAGAGAGAGTGCAAGAGTTTGTTACAGAATAGACGAAAAAATGTTTGGAGAAATTCCTAAGCAGGGAGAAATCGGGTCAGCCTATTTCCACCCTCGCCTTTCCTTCCCCACCCCCCCACAAACCCTGCTCCTACCTCTGCTCAGCCAGAAGCTGATGAAAAATTTATTTTATAAAGATCACTGGTGAGGTTTGGGAAATGGATTCCCTCTTCCATTCAGAAGCATCCAGGAGAAAAACTGCCTCCATAGCTGTAACAGAAACAGTAGCAAAGCAGCAGTGCTAACAGGATCCAGGACCAATTACCTTGATTTTACACTCTACTGAAACTGTAAAATATAAACTGCATTACTACAGAGTGTTCCAGGGTTGGAACCAGTTTAGGACACCATACCAAGACAGAACAAAAGTGACCGAACAGCACTGGCTTAAAAGCCAAAGGGATATAGAATGCCGAATTTAAAATCCTAATATCCTGCTTCACTTCCCTAAGGTAAATACTCTGGCTTGAGATCACACGAACAAGGGAATTACTAGACTGGAAAGGAGAAATTACATCAGCTACAACAACTTTCACCCCTCATAGACGTTTCCAAGTAAGTTTGTATAGCACACAAGCTGTCCCTCTGGTACAGCTGTTCACCCCTACAGTCATTCTACCACTAACAACTACAAACTTTGCCCACCTGTAACCTTCCATTTTCACAATATGGCAACTAAACAGCCCAGAGGATAAGGCAAGATGATGTTCCTTCATTTCCTTATCCCAACCCAACCCACATACAGGCTGTACATTCAGAACTGAGGGGATAATGCGTGTTCTCCACAAGAAACAGGACTCGAAAGCTTGCAATTTGCTTAAAATCACATTTTTCTGATGCCTGCAATGACTCTCAAAAGGTGTTTTTTTATTATTTATGCACTTCTATCAAAAATTTATTCTTAGTATAAAATATTCTGGCATACAAGTATTTGGAAAGGAATAAAGGATTATAAGTTGCTTCCAAAGCTTTTAATAAGGGATCAACCCAGTGTGACAGTATTATAGTATTTTCATCATGTTAATGTGAAAGAATACAAACTGAAGAACTACAAGGAGCTATAGGCACTTACAGTACCCTCTGTTTCCTAGGTCGATGGGGTCCTGTCCTAACGGGCAACAGGGCCACTCCACATTCGCACATCCTAATTCAGCAAAGCAGCACTGCCTCGCACCAGCTCCAACCACAAGTTTCTCGATCATTCAAAAAAGTATTGTAGAGCACGCACAAGTTATGATGACAGTAGCCAGAAACTATGTTCCTGCTATCAGCCTGCCACAGACAGCTGAAGACAACCTTAGAGTTACTTGCTGATTAATGAAATCTTCTTCACCTGGATGCCCTCCGGCAACGTTAAGAGCTTAATGAACTGTAGCAATAGATGGCAGACAGGTCCTTTACAACAGTGGGCAGCAGCACCCTATTGCTAAGTTATCTGTTACCCTGCCTACCCAGAGAGAAGGACTGGATCTTACCACTGCACTTTGGGTACCTATGTGTACATTGCTGACATTTCCCATGCCAGCACTTGTCTAAAGAACCATTCAGGTCTTCCATAACAGACAGACACTTGAGAAGCAGGCACATTTACAAAGTTATCTTGAAAGGCAAAAAACAACACTGAAGTCTCAGAATAACAGAGGAGGCCTGTTAGTTGTGCACACTGTCTCTAGCTAAACATGTGAATCCCAGGCTCAGAAAGCTTCCTGTGTTACATCCACAACTGTTCATCCTCCGACATTAAACTGTTCACAACAGATTATTAGACATTCATTACAGTCAGGAACCATGTGGAAACAAACCAGCCCTCAGACCAGCATGGTCTCATTTTGTGGCACGCCCTGACACTGAAAATTAGGGAGAAGCACTTAACTCATCCTTCTCCCAAACGCAGGTCCTTTGCATCACTGCCAGACATACACATCATAATCTACCGCCTTTGGCCTGTTCAACGGGGCTCCACAAACACCCTCCTGCACGCAATTTTTGCTTCCATCTAAGCTGAACTTTTCTTGGACTGCCACCACTTCTCAAGCTGCTGCTCAAACACCCTCCCACATTTCTCATTTCAGGCAAACCCATTTGGTTCTGCAGCAGCAGGGCAGTCGCTAGCCATGGCTTGACCTCAAATGGCACAGGAGAAAGGGCAGGGCAGGTCAACATCATCCTTGCCAGAGGAACCTGAAGAAACCTCAGATCACAAAAGCTAATTATGGAGCCAGCACTGCACACAGCTCTGCAGCGAGGAGGACTGCAGGCCTGTTTAACCAGCCGAGGGATGTAAGCCTGGGTTGAAGTACACGCTCAGCAGTAGGCACTGCCTCAGAAATATTAAAAAGGAAAGTGCCTGGGATCCCTGCAGGTAGCAGCACCAGCGAAAGCAGCCACCGACAGAACTGTCCATTTTAAAATACCCAATGCCAATCAGCAGCTAATTTAACAACTTCTCCCCTTCCAATGACTTCTGTTTAACCCGCGAAATGGCACTTTCGGCTTAAAGCCCCGGAGCAGCTGGAGCACACCTAGTCCCCACCACCAAGCCGCAGCCTCTCACGCTGTCGTTTTTTTTGGTTTTTTTTTGTTTTTTATTTTTTTTTCCAGCTTAACTGCGTCCGACGGGGTGGTGCGGCTGTCCCAGCACCCTCCGGATCCCTTGTACGTAGAGCGAAGCCTACTCCAAGGGACCGGCTCTGCGCTGGGGCGGCCGGGGGCTCCCGCAACAAGCGCCCTTGTTCCCCACCGCCGGTAACACCGCACGTTGGGCTCGGCGCCACCCGTTCAACCGCACACGCTGAGCCGCCAAACGCCAGCAGCCGAGGGAAGGGAGGGAGGGAGGGCGGGCGAGCTCGCCCCGCTGCAGCAGGACGGCAGCGCCCGCCGCCCCCTCACACGCCGCCCGGCAGCCCCGGGGGAGAGGGGAAGCGGCTC
>WHYT01017506.1:325379-408558 GCA_009806455.1 Tetrax tetrax
CGCCGCCGCCTGGGACCGGGTGCTGCGGGGCCGCCACCTCCCGCCGCCACCGGTGCGCGCCCGCGAGCGCGCGCGCACCACCACCATTCCGCCCCCCCACCCCCCTCCTTCTCCCCTACCCCAGCGCTCGCGCCCGTTACCCGGCGGCGCCGCGGGCGCCATGCTATGGGAGACGTCACCGGCGAGGGGGTGGGGGAGCCCCGCGCGCAACCCGTGAAGCGAGCGCGAGTGGCGGCGTTGTCGCGTCACCCTCCGACGCGCGAGCTCCGCCCAGAGCGCGGGTAGGAAGAGCGCCCCGCGCGGCGGCCGTTGCCGCCGTTGGCCCGCCGGGGAACGGACGGCGGCAGGTGGGGTGTCTGTGTGTCCCCCCACTTGTCACATACTCACACACGCAGTCACTGCTTCAGGGAGCTGCTCCTCAGCGGCGGGCAGCGCTCGTTTAGGGCCGTTGTCGGTCCGTCTGGCAGCTGCCCGAGAGCCCTCTGCCCCGGGGCCGGCGGGGCCGGAGCGCGGCGGTACCCGCCGAAGCCGGACGGGCAGCCGCAGTAGCGGGCTGAAAACTCACCCGAGTAGCTGCTTTGCTCTCCTTTTCCGGCCTGAGGACGGCAGTTGTTAAACTCAGGGCTGAATGGGGAAAACAAAGGCTGATTTCTGACAAACCGTCCTAAGGTTACATGCCGATAGCTTCAGATGCCCTTTTAGTTCCTGGGGTATGATTTTGCCGCCAGGCAGGGCTAAACAACACGAACCGTCCCCTCATCTCAGGAGGGGGAGGAGGGATTAAGCCTACCACTTGTATTGCAATGAAAGACTAACAGTGTTGAGCGGAAACAGATCTGAATATGCCTTACATAAACTGGAAATCAGGCTTGCCAGTGGTGTATGGATGCACATTACTGGCATGTAAACCTGGAAACAAGTTTATACTGAAGGAATCGAGCAACTTAAGGCACAATTTGCTTAAAACACAGTTTGCTTAAACAGTCAAAACGGATAAAATGTGTCTTATTCTGACAAAAGAGTTTCACTTCTGATGATATATCCTTTCAACTTCTTATCTGAGGACTCACGTTTTAAAAAAAAGCAATAGCAGCCTCACAGGCATTACACTGTGTGTAGTAAATGTGTGCCTGCAAAGAGTCTGAACAGCTCAAGGACAAATAACCGCTGTTCTCATACACAGTGTTAGTAATTCACCTGCCAGTAATAAACATGAACAGCATTGTCATTTAAACTAGTTCTGTGTTCTAAAGATGAAAAGAGGAAGGAAGTCTTTAAAATGGATTATTGTCCAGCCTTTCCTGTTTTCCTTGGCTGGTTCAATAACTTAAGCAAGCAAAGCAAGTACTGCAGGTAAAGATGCAGAGGCTGCTGGTTCTGTGTTAGCAGGAGTGAAGGGAGTTTGCTTCCCTCCTTTGGGCGCCTGGGCCTCAGCTCTGTGCGGCACCAGTAAAGCCTTTTATCAGCTAAGAGTATGGGTTGCTACATGTACCGTACTTAATAATGGCTAATAATGCATTTTTCCCTGGAAAATTTTTAGGGGACTCCAAATGAGTTAAAAGCCATTACTGTAGATGATTCCTGGAGGCTAAATGTTTACTCTTGAGTTTTCTTTTGAGACACAAAACCAGTTGGTTACGAAACACTTTAAATCCAATGTCATCTAGGAACTTTTAGAATCAATCGTCACTTTAGTCAATGGTGATGCAAGTACATATAAAAAAAAATGTAGCTTTATGCTTAAGTAATGTATATGTCTAATTCCGTTTCAGAAGAAATACAGGCAGCCTACAAATCAACTAGACAGTAGTCCAACTTCAGTTGTAGAGGCCATGCTCTAGTTTTGAATGCCAGGAGACTCACTGGACAGCGGATCTTGCCTCTCAGCAAACCATTGCAGTGGTCAGCCCAAGCTCCCCCTGCAAAAATGTGTCCCAAAATTCCAGTGTAAGATGCAATGGTCTGGAAACCCATTAACTTTAAAAGCCTAGCAACAGAAGAGGAATACACTAAACAGAAGCAAAAGTAAGGTACTCCTAGAGAGTGCTAATTTTGTCCCTTTTACACATAATTTGCATATATTCTAGAGATGGGCAGTGCTTTGAGAATCACTAATTAAGAGATTTTAGGGTGTATATTTCCTTGCTTTATTTTGTGACAGATTCCAACCTTGTTGTCATGCCACATAGCACTATGAAAATTTTCTGTGGCAGCAATTCAGGTTAAAGAGCTCACTGTCTCTACAGTTGCTTGTGGCAACAGATCTTTGTACCACAGCTCAGCACGTCCTTGTGTGTGCTGATGCAGTTGTTTGTGTAACTGCTGCAAAGTAGGTCAGTGGGGAAAAAAAAAGGCTGAAAATTTGAAGGTGCTTTTGAAAAGGATCATTTCACATATCCCATTTACTCTGCAGTTTTGCAACCAGTTTGAGCCAGTTCGACTGTGCGGTGCTGTGAAAAGTCAGTCCCAAATTCCACCCTGCACTATCCTGATATTTCCATGCCTTCCCTTGTGTGGGTGCTAGCCCTCAAACAAAATTCTTCCTTAAAGGTCAATTTTCAGAGGGAACAGGTCTCTGATCCAATTTGTCTGCAGCTGAAGAGATCTCACAGATCTTTTAAAACCAGGTAGTGTTTGAAGCAAACAAAGCCATCTTTGTATTTTGATTTTTTTTTTCCAGTGCCAAGGATCTGGTTCACCAGCTCGTTACTCTGCTTGCACACTCGTGTATTCAAATGGCATGCGTTTGTAAGGTAAAACACAGGGCTTTATCACACTCTTTTAGCTATTGGGTGTGTGTTTTAGATACCTCCATAATATTCATTACAAAAATAATGCCTTTCATTCCCATATCATCTGCCTTTATTCCTGACGATGCAGTTCCCAATGGGCTATTCACATAAGTAATCCTTATTTAAACAAGAACAGTGGGATTATTCATGTTACTAAAGAACAGTTGTATTTCAGAGGAGTATATCCGAGTGAAGCATTCACAGCACCGTGCAGAAATCCAAAAGAGAAAACATTAATCTGATTTTAGAGAACAGCTCTTGGCACTCTTCTCTAAGGTTACTTACCACTTGTGCTATTTTGCTGCAGCTGGATTCTTGCCCTATTTCAGATGACTCAATTATGCTACTTGTTTTTTATTTTCAGAATTTCCTCTGTGCTTAAGAATTACAATTTCTATTCAATAATTTGCTACCCCTGCAACTTAGAGGGTGATTATTTGTGATCCAAATACAAATTATTTGTCCCATTTAAGTCAAATTATGATGTTAACATTTCTATTCAAGGATCAAAATATTAACAGAAACCAAAAGAAAGCTGATTGTTTCAAGATCAATTCTAAGCACACTCCAAATGCCAAAATAGCTTATTAAATGTACACAGCTTAGAGGAATATCAGCAAATTTATTCTGCGTACCATAGAACAGTTTTTGGGCTTCACTACTTTAAAAAAAGCCCCAAATCTCCATCACAGTGAAAAAAAATCACACTAAAAAGAACTGAATATAACCTTTTGCATCTCTTTAGAGAACCTGTGTTGATCAAACAGTGTATCAATGTCTAGAAGGGCTGAAACACAGCCATGAAGAGAACTGGGAATTCAATAGAGGGTGTAGTCATACAGCTTGTCTGTACTGCTGTGCAAGGCAAACTGTGTCAACTGCTTTAAATTTATTACAAGTTTCATATGATTATGAAATTGTGCAGCATTTTTAAAACCTTTAATATGCACCTTTCAGGCATCCACACCAAATTCATAGAAGAGAGAACAAGAACCAGTGCAAGCTTGCCAACTGCTCCATCACAGTGTGGGAACTGGGGAAAGAGGGCCAGGTCACATGTAGCTAAATGTGTGCACCAAGGAAAAAACTGCTCAATGTTGAGCTCAGAGAGTTAGAAAACATTTTGCTGTTGGATGTGCATGAGATTCTCAGCTTCTTTCTCCCCACCAGCATGACCAATTGAAGTCTGAGCTGTACTGCCCCTGCCCAGGGCAGGACAACATCTGTCCTCGATCAGTCTGGACTGGATATGGAAACAGGTTTCTGAAGGTACCTCCTGTTCTCGTACTTCCTGGCAGAGCTTCTTGCCCATGTTGCCACATATCCACAAGCTGAGGGGCTAGAGCAAGCCATTTATGAAGTTCTTTGTTCAACAGGCAGCGCCTGAAAAATCAGTCAAGGCTGCAGGGCTCACCTTGTGAAAGAGAACTGGAAGGTCTTGGTGACAAAGTGGGCGTGAGGGTGACAGCAAGGCAGGCAGGAGCAGTAACCTCACAGGCAAGGAGGTGGTCCCGCAGTACCCAAACAAGAAGAGCAGGTCCAGCGATGCTACCAGGTTCAGCCCACAGTGCAGTGATCACTAGACAATCTATAGCCACAGACACCTCAAGCCAGAAAGCCTCATAGACTAGGCCAGACATAGTATACAAACAACATAGCTCAACCAGGGGGTGAGGATGAGGGCCTTCGTTAAATGCATCTCTGTGGGTAATGGGTGGGAGGTGCAGGGCTGGAGGTCTGATGTGTAGCTGTTCAGGGCAACTGGAGCCTGCTGGTGTACTTAGGGCCTTACCAGTAGATAGACTAGCTTGGAGCTACAGGCAGAAGAAGCTGAGGGGGACTACCAGAGCACAAGCTGTAGGCATACATTTGCTGTCTGTGCAGTATACATGGGATCACACTCAACCTGGCAAGCATGTCAGCTTGTGTTCAACACAGCTCGAGAGCTATGAAAGTATGTCTAATAAGGAGGATTGCAGAAAGATTTGGCCAACTTGGAAAGGTAGACAACATGAGAAGTACAGACATAGCCAAGTAAGACAGCCATCTGCATCCTGGTAGCGCAGGTGTAGCACAACGGGGCAGAGAAGAGGGACATGCACAGGTCATATGATGTGTCAGTGGCATTAGAAAGTTTCAAGCAGTGCTCCCGGCTGTCAGTCATGACTCCATTCCAGGGAGTGCATTGCCTTATTAACATAGCTATCATTCATTAAACATTGAACCTTTAAAGGTTTTCTGCAAGGGCAGGGGGATCCTCCTGAGTAAAATACCTTGAAAGACCAGAGCCCTACTTGGCTTTCTCTCACTTACACTTAAACAGTCCTGCATGCTATCTGATATCTTTTAGAAAAGCATGTTTTTGTAGGCAATTATCTTTCCTTTAAAGGACTTTGAAACTGCATGGTTCATTCAATCTGTTTTAAAGTTTAACCTGCTAGGTTTCAACCCTTTGTGAAAACTGCTTATGATCACAGATATAGCAATGACATTTTCTCTTCCCTTTCTACAGGCAGTCACCTGAAAGAGGCCATATCCTCTTTCTTCAAAGTGGTTTGAGCAATGCCTCTCGTGTTCAATTCATTTCAGGTAGGAGAGCAGAAACAGAAGGGAGCAGGAAGCTGATGAGGTCAGGAGCAAGGAGACAGGGTCAAGGATTTGAGTCCCAGACGTGAACTAGAAAACAAGTTTAGGGAATCAGTTCCAGAAATATGAGCATTTCTAGAGGACTGCTTTTGCTGGAAATATTAACAGTGGATAAAGATAATTGTTTTCAAATCAAAATATTAAATTAAATAAATATCTAAATGGTATAATATTATTAACTTACCAGACAGAAAAGAACCTTAATGCTGAAAGTCTTCTAGATCTTATGATATGAAGGAATACTCACAGGTGTTGGTTCTAAATCTCGCCCAAGCTTCAGAAATTAAATTGTGAGGAAGAAGCAGCTTCTTGCATCTGCAAGCAGTAACCATAGCATGAACGAGAGACATTGACAGGGAACACTGCTCTAGGGCAGAGCCCTTCTTTTGTTATCAGTAATATAAATTTACTTTAAAACAAATATGCCCAGAGTGTATTTTGTCACCCTAAAGGCCTAATATTTCCACCCTGTGGTTACTCACACCAGTCAGGTCTTATTCTTTGGCTAGTTTTCAACATGGAAGTGAAAAGTTTCTTCTGTAACCCATAGTCTACAATAATTCCCTTTGATTTGTCTTTTTCTTGACATGTCTTCTTGTCTTGTCAAACTAAAATACTTACTTTTGGGGCTTAACACTTGTAAAGCCTAAAATCTGTTGAGCAGTCTAAGATCTGCTGACAAGTCCTCAGAAGTCTCTGTTAGTGTTACTGCATCTCATCTAGCATTTTCTAAGTACATTTCTCAACTGGTCCTTAGATTAGCAGCAGCCTTTATAAACTGCACAGCCCCTCATCCAATAGAGTCTCTGTTAATGACGTATGCTCCTGGGTACCATCAGAGGGCTGCAAGAGAAAGTAGATCTGAGAGTCCCCCCAGTCTCCCTGTGATTCTGGCATAAGAAAATACTCCCCATGACCCTCTGCTTTCCTGCTCTCCTGTTTGCTCTTCTCCAGGCATGCAGGGCAGGTACATTGGGAGCTGGCAAAGCTACCAGGAGGGTATGAGCTGCGGAGCAGATTAATCAGGCTTAATTCTCCTCTCCCCTCTTTGCTGTGCAGAGCTAAACTCACTGCAGGGACCTGGATTTTGATGCCAGAAAGTGCAGGTGGAATAACGGGTGGTTTATATCCTCATTTTCCCTCTGGTACACAAATGTCTTTTCATATACAGCTGGTGGTTGGAGAGGCATACTATCCTGTCTATTGAAGGGTCTAATTTAGAAAGTACTCCAGGAGTAGCAGGTAAAGCTAAAGATATTAAATTAAAAAAAAAGGGGGAATAATACTTTATTTATTGCCTTAGTACAAATCAAGAATAACTGTATTCTGATGGAGTAGAAATAAAGTGTCTTCCTTCAAAATCTGATTTAAGGGAGCCTTGAGATCATTAAACTAGATTTAAGTTAACATGTCCAGTCAGTCAGGAACATTTGAGCTCTAAAGGACAACTTTTGGAAGTGGGGAAAGGGCAGTCACAGAAGGAGGCTAGGGGCGGGGTTAGAAGGGAAGGTAGGTAATCTGAGTAACACTTGCAGGAAGAGAGATGCCTCTTCAGAAAAGGCAAATGGGTGGCCTCTACTAAAGGCAATCCTGTCTGCAGAGTAACGCTTCAGTTAAATGCCACCGTTATAAAAAGGGGTAGTGACTGAGCTAGGTGTTGACATAAGGAGCTATTCCAAAAGGACTTTAGCAGAGTATTTATTCCACTGTAGCTATGCCTAGTTGTCCTCTGCAAATAAGGCCAACTGGGCCATCTGCGTTCTTGGTTTGGCTTGAAGAAACAATGAGTCTTACGAAAAATCTGCCCAAGCTCCCAGAAGAGAGAGAGTGGCAAGGCAGTCAGCAGGGGTCAATCATAAACCAATGTTTTTGGTTTTTCTTGCTGAAATGACAAAGCTAGTTATTAATTTTTGATGGAAGGAAGGGTTTTGAACAAGCATAATAAAAATATTTAATTTGGAGTGCTATTGGAGCCACTCTTCTTAAGTTAGGTGGCTGATAGAAATGTATTGATTTTTAAGGAGAAGAATGAGAAGTGTTAAAAAATGTTTTCAATAAAGTTTACATTTGCATTTTTGCCACCAGCATAATTTCAGCTTCGTACATGTGCATATGCAACTATATTCAAATGAAAAATGAGAAATAATGAAATATAATACGATGGCTAAATGATACTTGCACATTTTTATTTGCATATCAAAATATTAACATTTCAGCCTCTTCTCCCACAAGTCACTTCCGATAATTATAGTTATTATTTCTAAGTGGCAGAAGCATTGGCTGGACAGTACCGTTGCTTGCCATCTTGCTGTGCCAAATCAGGCTTTGCCACCTTCACTTAGGAAATAACAAAGCTGAAAAATAGAACTGTCATGAAGTGTTGACCTTAGATGATGCACAGATAACAGAAGGACTGTTATTGAACATGCTACACAATATTAAATTCTGTGTCTTTAGTTTAACCACAATGTCAGTAGATAGGACCTCAGGGATGTAATGTCTGACAGCATTGTCTCTGCCGTACATGTTCATCATGCTCACCTGGGCATCCACTAAACATGACTGGGTGTCTGTTTTTGATTTAAATAATCAGGTTTGATAAAGAGTTTGTTAAAACTGTGACTAGGTTTTTGGGGTTTTTATCTCCCAGGAGGCAGGATTTCCTTTCTCTTGGATTGCCTGCATTTTGCAAGCATCCTTCAGGACGCTAGCATCGTGTCCGTATGAAGAAAATAGGATTATAAATTCTAGCAGGTTAAGTGTAAACAGATAATAAGGGAAACCGAAAAGACTTTGAGGAACAGTTTGCAAAAGACAAAAGAACAAACAGCAGACCTTTTTTTCAAGCATATCTAATAGCCTGCGAGAGAATAGAGAATTTATAGGAACAGTAGGTCCTGCTGAGACGAATACAAAAAGAGCTTTCAGAGAAGGTACTGCTTAGCAGAAAAACAGACTAAATCTTTGGCATCGGTATGCATTGTCCATAAGTTCCTCACCGACAAATTTCTGGTGGCTTTGAGACTCCTCTGGGCACACATGGCCACATGCTGTCTCACATTTACACTTTCCCATTGTGCCTGCTATTAGTAACTGTCAGGGCCAGGATACAAGTCTGAACAAGATGTTTGATAATAGCCATTCTATGTTTTTCGGTGGTGGTAATATAAAGTATATTAATTTGGTGCACCTATATTGACAGTTCAGTCCTAATCAAGGCATGATTTGCCAGCAACTTATGCAAACATTACTTTTCCTTCACCCTTGACAGTAGACTAGCTAAGCCTTAAACAGGACTCTGTGATTGTTGTCTTCCACTGGACCTCTTCTACACCTGAGCTTCTCACCTAAGTAGCCATTACATAATTGGAAGACTCTAGCTCAGGAGAGCAAATACGATAACCACTCCTCCAGAGGACAGGGCTCGAGGGCATTTTTCACTTAAATCATTAACAGGTATCTTGAAGGGAAGAAAGTTTCCATGAATTGGGGCCAAATAAACCAGCTAGGTTTTGAAACAGAATAACCAGGAGCAAGTAGACCACCAGGAGCAAGACCCCACCTGGAGTAGTGTGGCTAGCTCTGGAGCGCCCAACGTAAGAAGGACATGGACCAGTTGGAGAGGGTCCAGAGGAGGGCCACAAAGATGATCAGGCTGGAGCACCTCTCCTATGAGGACAGGCTGAGAGAGTTGGGACTGTTCAGCCTGGAGAAGAGAAGGCTCTGGGGAGACCTTATTGAGACCTTCCAGTACCTAAAGGGGGCTTCTGGGAAAGACAGAGAGAAACCCTTTAGCAGGGCCTATTGCAATAGGACAAGGGGTGATGGTTTTAAAATAGAAGAAGGTAGATTCAGACTGGATATAAGGAAAAAAATTTTTTACAATGAGGGTGGTGGAACACTGGAACAGGTTGTCCAGAAAGGTGGTTGATGCCCCATCCTTGGAAACATTCAAGGCCAGGTTGGACGGGGCTCTGAGCAACCTGATCTGGTTGGAGATGTCCCTGGTCCTTGCAGGGGGGTTGGACTAGATGACCTTTGAAGGTCCCTTCCAACCCTCACAATTCTATGATTCTAAGTAGAGGGATGGATGGGTGTTAAAATAGCCTCAGGGCATTTATCTCCTCAGGACATTCACCCAATATATTTGATTTCCAAGTAATTAAAGCCATATGCTGATAATCAAATTTGTGCAAAGCATTATTACAAATGCTAATGAAATATGCCAAAGCCTAGCAAATTGTCAGAGGAATTTCTTTTGAAGCTCAGAATATGACATCCTAGTCAAGCTCATATATGGAAAAGACTGGGTTTGTCATTTAATGTAGCTCTCTTACTTTTGAGGGAAATGAGGGGTATTCCTAGTACTGGCTCATGGTTTGTTGTCTACAGATTGTCTTTTGTTGTGGTTAGGTCTCTAATTCCATAGTTATGCAGTCACTTTAAGGTAATGTAAATACAGGCTGCTGCTGGAAGGGATAATCTACTGTTCTTAGCACCCTGGACACGTATTCCCCGCCAGCACGGTAACCAGACCAGGGAACTGTTCTATTTGTAAATAAATACGACCATTAAAAACTGGAGATGGACTTGCCCTTTATAGTGGCAGCCTACACCTTGGCTTAAAATTAGAAAGGAGTCACAGATTTTTAAAACTGACTATTAGAAAATAAAATCCAATTTAGAACACCCAGTTTTCATATATAAAAATATTTGGTCTGAAACAAGTAGAATCTCACCAGAACATACTAACAGCTATCTGTAGTGCAGGCTTTACCCTGGCGAAGCAGCTCTTGGATAAAATGCCCTCTGAACACAACCAGAAAGTACTGATGCACAAGCAAATAAGTGCACAGGTTGTTAACCATAAAACTGCTGAAAGAGGGACACGGGGAATGAACAGGTATTTCAGTTATTCTGAAAACTTGTTAATATTTATCACGAGGGAAAAACCATAGTGACCAGTGAGGCTGAAGCAACACAAGCAATGGTCATACTGTATAATTATACTAGCTATTGCATATTTGATATTTGAGCATTTTTGGCATCTCAGGGGATGTTTGGATGATTTTCTGATTCTGAAAAGAGCTTTTGGGGTGCTTTTTATGTAATGCACTGAAATGTTGCTGCCACAACAGCACCATCTTCTCAACTGAAGATTTTTCAGACATGATTCCTGACATAATACAATAATTCAAAGACTGCTGCCCTGGTAAGAACTAAGTCAGGAATCCAAAGCATGGGCATATTGTGCTAAACTTTCACTGTGCTGAACTTACAGCTGCTTTAATGTCATTTTTCTAGTAACATAAGCACAGAGCAGATTTAATAATTTTTACTTTGTGCTCAAGATATGGAAATGATGCGCATGCTTCCTTGCTTGACTGAGATGATCCTTCTTTGTAAGTAATTTTCATACAGATTATCCCTGCTTTCTTTGTTTATATCAGACTTTCACTGACTTTGTTCCTTATTTCCTTTGAAGAATGTCCTCAGGCTTGTTTCTCTCTTAAAATTCTAGAGCTCCATGTGACACCAAGTGGCACAGTCACACTGAAGATGATGACAACCAAGGACTTGGATTTGGCAAAGTTAAGTGATGAATGTTCTTCAAAGAAGTGTCACCTCTTATCTAAGTATTATTTTCTCATCTATATACTACTGGAAGTGTTTGTAGCACACCAAAAAATACTGACACCATTACCAATGCTGGAAGCTTGCTCCTAAGGGCCTGTTCGTATACTAGCAATGATCAAACAATTACTTCCTTACAGAATTACTCTTAAACACAACCCACTTAAATCTAAAAAGAAAACTGCTAACCATCCAATCCAACTAATAACAGAAACTATTTCCTCCTTCGTTGAGAACACTTGTGTCTGGGATAACCTCTACAGACCCCAGGAACTACCAGAATAAAAGAGCATGGTCTTCTCCAAGAAGTGGGCAAACTGAACAACAGGATGTTCTGATGAAAATACAAGCTGCTAGGAGTGGCTCTGGTCCATACCTTTTGCGGCCAGTAGGTAAGAAAAGAAGTGCTGGAAACTCTATAGATGAAAAAGGAGGTATGAAGATAGCACAGAGTTGACAACACAGTGTTCTGCCTGCATCAGCACCTTTCTGAAGATCAGTGACTGAAAATAATTACTCTAAAATGAAGATTATCTTGGCAGGAAGTTTTTCAAAGAATTATTGTATCCATGTAAAGTCACAGAAGACATCTGTATTGCAGTCATTAAAGCAACTTAAAACCTTACTGACTTTTTTTAATTTTAGTTTATTCTACAAACTTCATTCACATGATCATCAAAAAATGCTGAACCTTCACCTGCTGAACCTTGATTTGGTCCCTGTGATTGGTATTCATTACCTTGGGCTCAGTTACTGTGCTTGTTCTATAGTAAAACTAGTTTGCTGACAGAACTGCATAGACAGACAATGCCACTGAACCCGTTGATTCCCAGTGTGAACAGAGTGATTCTACAGAAAAATACAAAAGCCACCTGCTAAAAATGGAGCCTTAGAGGAAAAGGAAATCTCTCTGTTAAACCTATTGCCCTGGAACTTGATCACAGAATATTTTTTAAAACATTGCATTTTACCCACTTCAGAGTAAAACAACGCAGCATATTATTTAATCTAGTTACCCTAAAAATAATTGATGCCAACTTTATGATACATCTTTTTTTTTTTTTTTTTTACGTGAAAGACATATTAAAGTAATAAATATGGTATAACATTTTTAGGCAAGTGTGGATTGGTAATTGATCCCTGCAGCCCTCTGCCACTGGTTCTGTTCACTCTACTTTAGAAATTAGAAACCTGATAGGGGAATGAAAAAATTACTTTGCAAAATTCTTTTTCTCTTGCTGCTGCTAACATTATCTCTCACATGCTTTGATCAACAGAACATTTAGCTAAAGGAGGAGTTTAGAAGTCTCTTCCATACTATTAAAACCAGGAAGAATATCACAATATAAAAATTAGCAGGTAGAGAACATGAATGACACCCAATAGAAGTGTCAGATATAAACTGCCTCTGTGCCCATTTTCTAGCATAATCCTGCCTGTAGCACTGAGATTTTGCTTTTGTGCCATTTTTGTAAGCTCAATATGTTATTCTTCCAGTTGCATTCAACTGTGACAATGAGAGATATACAGATTTATTTTTTAATAGGATTCAGCCTGCCCAGGAGTCATTTAGCTGGAAATGCCATTGCTTTAAGGAAGAGCTTCCGAACTTAGTTTGTACGGGCACTTTCATCACAAAAAGAGATGGCCCTGCACTGTGTCAGTATCAGCAGTGGCATCGGCAGCTTCTGGCTGTGTGGAAGACCGCACGTGCACTGTAGGAGTTGTGATTCTAGCCCTAGCATTTCTCTAAGTCCTCTGCCGGCCTTCGTACACAAGGTGGAGGAGGAAGAGGTATTTGGTCACTGCTTGTCTCCTCTGGGATTGTTTTGATTGTTTTGTCACCACGTGCACCTTACCTGCAGGGTGCCTGCTTTAAGACTGAATTTGAATCACCCATAGTTTTCAAAGCAAAGGCCAGTGAAAGCATCGTTACATACTTAACATCTGCACATGAGAAGAAAGAGAGATACGGAAAAGGTAAGGCCAACATCTTCAAAAGCATTAGTGCCTAAGTCTCACCGAAATCAATCTAAGCTGGGAGTCTAACGAGCTATGGACATCTGTGCTCAGGTGATTTAAATGGAAACTCCGACCCCCTCACTCTGAGCTCCATCTCACTTCATGAGGCCATACCTGTCCCTCCAGCATGTAGCGACTGTTCTTGCAAACACAGTGTATAGAAATGCATGACATACTTTTGGAACTTTTACTTTCAGCAGACTGAAACCTCCTTTAATGTTCAGAAATATTTCCAGTTCTTAGAGAGAACCACTAGATGACTGCCAATGAAAGAGTCTCATACGGTTTTGAAAAGCAGACTTTATTTAATAGGCACATCATTGCTTTAATAGCACTGGGCTGCACAGCTCACTTCACCATTCGTAAATGGTTCTGTTTGATTACATTGCATTTCCTCAGTGTCGGTAGGATTCAAGTAAAAAAGTTACTGCTTTTACTTCTCTATCATTTCTCAAGATGGAAAAAAACAGTACAACAACTAGCACACAGGGGCGTAATACAGACAGAACCGCCTGTGATCCAGTAGAAGCCAAGACAAACTCTAATTTGAGCACTGAACAGTTAAAGCTGCAAGACAACCACACTACATTTGCTCAGATGGGATTTTGCATTATACAGGATAGAGATGAATGTTGCCCACTAATACAAGGGACTGGCTTTCTTATACTGAGAAACAAAGACTGTCCAACACAGACAAGAATGAGGGTTTCGAAACAAAACAGCTCACATGAAATTAGATTCCTTATTATTTCTGATTATAAAAGTTGTACTCCCTCAGCTGTAAAAGTTAAAGGCTTAAAAGAAAAGTACTGCTTACAGAACTCTAAACCTGCAATTTAATCAGCTTTTCAGCTTTTCCCCCCTATATTACAACTCTTTATGACAGGAGAAAACCATCTTTAAGAGAAAAACATAGCATTCTGGATTATTTTCATAATTAAGTAGTTTACTTGGTTGATATATTTCTTCCCTGAAAAACTGCATTTTAATATTTTATGAAATTCAACCAGTAGAAGCATACAAAATCAGAAATCATTAGAGGAAAATAATACTGCTCTACAAAAGAAAAAAAGCATGACTTCTAAGATAGTTTTATGATCATTGTAAAAGAAGCACATATGGCATTGAAACACTTTGAAAATTGAGAAATATTTTGTGAGTTTCTATGTTCTTAGGTTTTACATTCTGTTTTCTAAATAGGTATTTCCAAAGTTAATATCTTGCGGGTTTTTTAATGTATTTTCTAGCATTGTATAGGACAGACAGCCTAAAACGAACAATGCAGAAGTCTAGTGTGCCGCACACTTTAATATACACTAGTTACTTTAGTTACTAGCACTTTACACTGACTGTACCTATTGTATTTGTAAAATTCATTTTTAAATCAGCTTACAATGCTTTTCAGAAGCAATTTGGGCAATAAGGTGGGTATTTTTAGTGTCTACTATGAATACGGCCAATTACAGAATCAGAGGTCGCTCTCTCCATACAGTGCTGATGAAAAAGAGGTGTAATCCAGAGCCCCAGGAACAGAACCTGGGCCGGTGTACGGAGGCATTCTCTTGATGCAGTACTGAGCCTGCTCAGGAGGCAGCTCTCGACGTAATTCATCTGCCAGGATATAAGGCTGGGAGGGGGGAAAGGATTGACAAGTTCAGTACGCAGTCTTCAAGGACACAAAATATGTTTATTTTCTGTAGCTGTGACTAATAAACTTGAACATCATGCCTATTTTCCTGAGACCAAATACTTTCCTCAGTAAATTCCATCCCTAATGTTGAGTTGAAGGGGACAATCCTACCAGCAAACTGATTAGGGCAAAATCCAGACTCAGGACATGTGACTGTGTATGTTAGCTACCACGCACTGTGCAGCCATGGGTAGACTGCTACTGACCCAGCTCATCCATGGACAGGTAGTCAGTATCTCTAAAGAGCACTCCTGCCCCTTCTGCAGTGACAGAACAGACACGTTTCCAGTTAGGTCCTGTTAGTTTCAAGGTCCTAATATATTTGTAATGAAGGATGTATTTCTGCTCCTAATGGTTTGCATTCGTGACATGGTAACAGACTTGACATTATTTGAAGTAGCAATGTAATGAAACCCATTTTTTCCTGACACCTTGCCTTTCATCTTCCACATGAATTCCTACTGAGAACATGTCTGGAATTCAAAATGTGGTCCACAGTAACTGAGATAACAAAATCAATAGAAACAGCCAGAATGAGAAAATCAATAGAGGGAGCTTGGGCAAATAGACCTGTACTGCTGTGATCTCTCCTTTCTCCATAGCATGGGATTGGTTTCCTGGCAGCACTGTTTATGGCCCTGACTCCTCCAGAAGCTCTTGTGTTGCCATTATCCTCCCTTTCATCTTCATACACCACTCACTCACCAGTGGATCTGGCTGTTGGGAGGAAAGTATGCCAAATACTGAAGTTTCCTCCACATACCCAGTAACTAGAGGGGGACTCCTCCTCCTGCTCCTCCTAGGGTAGGAGTACAGCACCTTGTATCTCCCTGTTGAATGAGCTGTCTATAGTCACAACATGGCTCACTATTAGGTATAGTCTTGTGCAACTGACCCAGGCTATGTTCCAGAGGGCCAAACTCTGCAGTGAAACATCCAGACAACAGCATGAAAGGCAGAATAAGTTCCCTTCTAATCAAGACTGTTGTGTGGAAATAACCTGATGTACAATATATCTATTGTACAGACAAGTCTTGCCTAAGATGTCTAATTTTATGTTGGCTCTTTGTGATATGAGGGTATACAGACCAAGCCTTGAATTCTGCACCCAATTCAGCTAAGAGTCTTGGTTCCAAAGAAGAAGAAAAGGCAAGTGCCTTCTCTGAAGTCTTACAAACTGAAAACAAAGCTTCACTATTACTAAAAGGCTTGTAGAAGACTTTCAACAAAGAAGGTCTAAATAGGAGAGCTCTGGAATCCTTACAGCCAGCAGCATGACAACTGACCTTATCTGAAGCCAAGATTCTGAAGGAAGCTATCACTTGCTCAGCCGTGTCTGTGTCTGCCGTTTCTCTGGTCATGAAGTCAATGAAGGACTGGAAGGTGACGGTTCCTTGTCCATTGGGGTCAACCAGAGACATGATTCGGGCAAACTCAGCTTCACCCTTTCACAGAATCCAAAAAAAAAAAAAAAGGTCACTGTAATATCAATCACCAACAGCCTGTGTTTCTCATGAACCAGTAAGGACCAGTGGTTACAAAGTCTTTAAAGCATCTTCCTGCCTTAGGAACATAAATGTCAGAGTCAAGGAAATCTGGGATCTTAAATGCCCACCCCTCTTTTGCAAACAGGACTCGGTGCTTTTGAAAAATGTATTCTTTATCCTAAATACATAGTATGTATCTTTCAGTTAACTTTCTACAACTTCTCCCTCCTCCCACCCTCACTCAATGCCTGTTTAACTTGTTTTAACTTAACACTTCATTTTCCACTCCATCCTAAAACCACTGTAATTTAGGTTCCACACAGGGAGGTGAAACACAAGCCCAAGAAGCAGTGCACTTGCGAACCCACTGAGGTAAGGGAAACAATAGGACAGTTCAGCTAAGGCTAACCCTTTTTCCCACTAAAAAGGGTGAATTTGGGGGAATTTTTTTAGAATAAATAACTGAAGTAAAGCAAATGCAACTCCCAAAGCTAGTTTCTGAGAATTAAGCAGCATCAAACTCATTCTCCCTCACGCAAATAAAAAAGGAGAAAGAAAAAAAAAAGTAATATAATAACTGTTAATTTCAACTTTTAAAGTTTCCTTAATTCAAAGAGCAATGCAGTAGACCATAGAATATAGTCTTCAAATGTCTAGCTTTACTTTTAACTTCCTTTTTAAGTGTTTGAAAATAGAGATAAAGCAAAGAAACAAGGAACTAGTATCTCTAGTGTAAATTGTATTGTTAGTATTTTGTCAATTTAAATAAGCTTTAGTGTTGCTGTGGTTAATCTTATAAGCTGTAAGCAGAATTGGTTGCCATGTTTCTTAAAATTCATACCAAATCATAACCCATTGAAATTAAGCAAGCTCTGAAATCATCGTGGTCCATCAATCCATTCTTCCTCTATTGACCAAAACAACGTAAGGAGTATAGAAGGGAAGGTTGAAGAATCCAAGGTAGTTTCCAGTGAGATGACAAGTTTAGACCAGTAGCATATTGGATCCAGCGTATGAACAGTATTCATTGATATTGCCCAAGCAGGTCACCAGAATCATCATCAGTTTTAAAGGAGGAAGAAGTAACTAACATATTACACATAGGAAACAGACAATTTCACCACAAGAAGTAACATCAGGGAAGGTCAGGGGGGAGATAAGGGAGAAGAAGGGGTGGATGAGACAAGAATACAGGGAACACAACCAGAGAAGACAAAAACAAGGGCAAGGAGAAAAGTTTGTTACTAAACTAGTCAAACTCAGGAGATGCTCAAGCTGCCTCCCTGATAAGAAATGTCTTTGAAAGGTTCTGCATGGGATGCTGTAGCGACTAAAAGTATAGTTAAAACAGTCTGAAAATAGCTTATCAGTGACTATTTCAACTACTTCACTCCAAGGCTAAGGTTGGTACACTATAAGAGCTGCTGACATATGGGAAATAAGTACAGGGATTTTGCTTCAGACTGCAGGCTGTCAGGACCTGGACTACCGCAGAGAGGCGTGCAGACTGGCTTAATGGATGAGACTTGCAAAACTTAGAAGGAGCTCAGTTGAAAACCTTGTATAAAAAGAGGTTGCTAATTTTCCAGGCAATAACCTATATGTGGCATTCCTAGCTCAGAGCTGAGTAAACATTAAATGGCATGATAGTAAGAAGGTAAATAAACATCCCCTTTGTGTTGTGATACAATGTAGCGGTTTGGAGATAATTGTGTTACCCTAAATCAGGAGAGCGCTGTAGAGAGCTTGGGTTGAGTCCAAGGAAAGGAAAATCAGCAAAAGTCAGAAAAGAGTGCAAGAAGCATAGGAGCTCCCCACAGTTATCTAGTAGAGCCTAAATAAAACATCTCAAACCAAGTAAAAGAAACAACCTGAAAAATCATTGAAAAATGCATAGAAAAGTATGGCTCCAAGTCATGCTGACAGTCCATCTAATTCAGTTGTCTTCCCAGAGGCAAGATCCTTTCAAAGCATTATGGCTACAGCGTTGGAGTTTAAATCCATAGTCTCTTTGGCTATTATTCTATCGGCCTATCTGAAAACAGAACAGTATCAGTTTCCTCTACCTGCAGGTCATTTCCAACCTGTCCTAGACTGATGAGGCAGGCTTTAAATTCATCAGAATGTAGATTGCCAGATTCATCCTAGCATCCCATCACAGGTCATGCATTTGGGAAGGTAAAAGGAAAGAAAGGAAAATAATGGATCAGGTTAGTTGGTTAGTAAAGAACATTCTACTCTTCTATTAATAACCATGTTTTTACAGAACTTCATGGAAACATAATGTCAACATACTGAAAAAAATTACCTAAAAAGTGTCCAACTTTTGCAGTTTCATGCATCAGGTTTTTTTCTTAGTGGAAGAGAGTCCTTCAACTACAGACTTAAAACTGTGCTTCCTCTACAGGTGCTTTTAAAACATTTTTGCTGATAAGACAGTTTTTATTCTATTGAAATGCCATTTGCTTCCTTCATTTTCTATTGTCATTCAGTGTGTGTGAGATGTAGAAAAAGATCACTGAACCTGGGCAAAACATTTTTTCCCCACTCAATTACTGTTACTTCTCTCTTGATCTGGTAATATTGCTTAACTGCATATGTATATCTCAAAAGAGAGTAGAAGTACAAACCAGTTGATTTCTTGTCTAGATACAAAATAAATTTATACCTGACATCATAACTTATTTTCACTTATCTGTCTTCTGTAATAATCTATACAATAAGGTTTTGCTTTGAAGACTGAATTTAAAAATCCCCATTGAATTCCAGGTTAAACTTCTAGTAACACCATATCAAACTGGATCATTGTTTTGAACCAATATTTTTTCCATTTTGCAGGTCAAGAAATTTATACTAACTTCTTGAAAACAGACTGGCTTCCGGTTCATACAAAATGGGTCCTGCCAGAGGTGTACTTCAGATTGACTTAACATGTATACAGTTAAAGAGGTGTTCCAAGATGAAAAATTATTACCTGTATTGATTTTACAGACTGACAGTTTGGAGAAGATCCAAGGTTTTCTGTCTGCTACATATTTGCCTGCTGGATGAATAATTTATTTTTGAAAGTTTCTATATAGTTATGCATAACTAAAATTTTAGGAGTTTTAACAAATGCACTGGGGTTTTTTAATATACTAATAGGATAAACTGGTGTTTATTAAGTTCATAACACCACACATTTTTTACATGCTGTTATTATATTGACTCCCTCTGCATCAACCTCCACCAGCTCCATAAAGGAAAGATGGAAAATAACAGTGGGAAGTCAATGACTTGCAAAGCTGCAAATCTGGAGCAGCATTTAGTGAAAAGCCATAACCACAGTGAAGTTTTGTTCCTTTAACATCTCTATTTTATAGGACAGCTCTTGCTATAAAGCATTAACAATGGTTTATTTTATCATTCTGAAAATGTTAATGTAGGCTGGCTCTCCAAAATCATCCTGGAGTCAGGCTACGGCATGTCACACCAGGATTAGTGAGGTAAATGAGTCACAGCTCATTTTACCTCATTTCTAAAGCTGAATATATTACTGTGTGACTGCAAACAAAATTATATAAAAATGGCCGCTAAGAGCCAAATTATGTCCCTCCTTCTCCTCTACTAGGTGTTGGTAGAGGACTATTAGCTATGTGACTACACCAGGGGGTTGGGTGGTCAGTATGCGCACGAGCTCCCTAACAACCACACATGGCACCGGTTGTCGTGCAACAGGAAGGAAAGGGCAGACAGGAGAGAGAGGGAGGAGAGCATGTCCAGCAGGAAACCATTTTCTTTAGGAGAGGAATGCAGTGGTTGTGCTGGAGCTCACAACCATCATCTGGTTAAGTGGGACTCCCCACTGAGGGCTCAAGTAGTTGTGCCATGGTGCTATAGCAGGTTCTCACATTCTCATAGTGAATTTTTTTAATTTCTGTACATATGGCCTAAAAAGGCATCTTTGCCTTTGCAGTATACCAGAGTCTCATGGGACACAACAGTTTTTTGCAATTAATGCATGGATCAAGCCCATGCTAGGGCCTGCTTATTGGGAAATGGTTCTTTGTATTTATTTGTATTGTTTGCAGTCCAACATTAAGCACGGAAATCAGTGTTTTAAAGCATATAAATAACTTTGCCTTGTTTATCTTTTCCTGCCAATACAAAGTAAAGTACTGAAATCCCCTTCCAAATTTCATTATTAGTCCCCAGAAATCTTTTGCTTCCCCTTTGTGATTTATATGTGGCCTTATAAAACAAATGAGCCTCTGAGTCAAAGTAATACTTACTTAAATACATCCTTCAGTTTTCTGAATGCTAATTGACCTGCATAAGCCTGATCATGTGGTTCCTTTAATAGGGAGCTGTTGTTTTTCTGTTAGTAAAATATAGGGTGGCATGATACTATTGTTCTGCATGCAGAGCTCCTACTTAAAATCTGTAGTTTGCACAAAAATCAATAGTAGAATATGTTAACAGCCATTAGGATATTACATGCAGAGCAGCTGCAGGTATTTTATCACATACTTTGCAATCTTATTTAGAATGTACTAAATATACTGAATCTGAAAAAGGAAACCCTGCATAAAAAGACTTCAAAACCAGTGACTGACAACATATCTGTGTTGGTGTCCCAGTTTGTCTGCATACCATAGTTCAGCTATGCACCATTTTGAACACTGCTAAACTGCTTCTGTGATTCAGACATTGTGTCCCACTTTCTCTTTTTTTTTTCTCTATGCAGTCACATTAAGGAAGGAAATATCCAGTGTTGCTTAAGATTTATATTTATACCTACAACTAGACTGTGCCTTCAGGCACAGCCTCCAGCAAGGAGCAGGAATAACCTCTGGGGTACCAGCGTGCCTACATGCCCCGCTGGAAACAGAAGGGCCTAGAGGGGCTGCCCCCATGCCCCAAGGGAGATAGCGTATTTACCACTTGCCTTGAACAAGGATGACTTCTAATGCTTTCTGAGCTAGCACATCTCTGCTGGTGGATGCATCGAAAGAAATACAGCTCTTCCTGCCCTTGTAATGCTTAAATGCGTGGTGCCCACTTAGTGCAGTTTGAGAATCAGAGGCATACGGCCCCCTCAAAAAACCTCGTAAAATACCGAATAGTTTTCTTTCAAATATTCAAGATGCAGAAGCTATTTAAAATAATTTGCCCAATTATTTAGCACTCTTTCAAAGGACTACCAACTGCAGAATTAAGCCCCGTAATGGATTATATAAGATTTTTATTTTTCCATATATGCTTCCTGGGGAGGAAGACAGGGGTTCCTTTCTCAGAGTTATAATCAAAGGAAGTTGTTTCTAGAAGCACTCTATGAAAGTTTGTTAGGTTTATGTGTACCAACATACATTTTTAAAAACTCAGATGGGAGCTACTCTGCGTATTAGTACTTTGCTGACATCCTCAACACAAACATTAAGACATGTCTTAAATTAGAGAAATGCCACAGAAGTCAGAGCTATAACATGCATAAATTATTCTGTTGTGCTTAGGTATTTAAAGCCTACTTGTCAGGGACAGTATTAATTTTTGGGATCTTTTCTGGCTGTTCATCATTGTGAATTGCAATCCAATTCTTTCAGTGTATTTTTAAACTATGTCAGGCGTTCAGAAATGTTGCTAAGCACAACAAAATTACTACATATACTGCTAATTTTGTCTGACATGGAGAACTCAGTATTCTTCATGTTAGTGCTTATGTTCAGATGATCCAGTTTCATCTTCATTTCTATTTAAGGTAATCAAGACCATAAAAGAATCCATTACTGCCCTCTCTGTCTAAATTCCAAGTTTAGAATCTTCATTATTTTATGTACCCTGAAGTAACTCTTAAGAACCCTGGGTTTCCTTTATTCAGCAACACTAAATATTAAAGCGTGCAAGGACATAGGAAGGATACAAAAATGAGAAACAAACCTGTCTTTCTCAAACATTTTGTTCAATGTCTCCTTCTAGCCTGTGTAGATTGAGTCACATCTGCCCATTAAATTACAGTGTAATTTAATCAGTATTAGCTTCTCTTTTATCAGTGTTTCTACTATCTGTCCCCTGCAGAAAGCCTGGCTTGACAGCTGAATGGTTTTAGATCTTACCTGCTTCCTTTCTTCAACTTGCATTATGCTGCTAAGAATGTAATTGCTGCACTGTGTCAGTACAAAAATACTCCTAGGCCGATTTCCCGTGTCTGGCACTAAGGGAAGGAGTATACTAAAGGGGGCTTATGCAAAATGGTTCTTCCCTTAACATGATCCTTCCAGACCTTTGGTTTTTTAAAGCTTATGGATTAAAGCTGTCATGGGGGAAAGTAAGGTCTGCAGCTAAACTTGCAGTCCAGGCCCAGATTGTTGAGGCCATAGAAAATGATGAAGCATCATCTGCCTCCTTCCGCTTCTGATTCAGCCACTCAGGCTTCCAGCAATGGAAGCAAGGGCAGAAGGGAGGCTGCCTGAAGCCGTGACTCATTATAGCCTGGAGAAAGGAGAAAGCCAGGGATAGGCAAGGATCTAGGAGCTGGGAAGCACTTCTGTGTTGCACATTATTGTCATAGCCCATCTTCAACCTGCCTGCAGCTACGTGACACGAGCGCCCCCTTCCAGGCCACACAGCCTTTTTTAAGGCCTTGCTCTACTGTACCCTTTGGTATCTCCAAGTCTTACTGTATCTGGAGAGCCTAAAGATCCATAACAATAGAGCTGGCTGGTGTAGGAGTTAGCTTCTCCCTTCAAGACCTTCTGAGGCACCAGGAGATGCCTGTAATATCTCCTCAGCCACTGAACTAGCCTTGCCATGAGCATGGGAGAGAAGTCCTCTATGAACTACAAAGATACAGGGATGCTAGAAATGGCCATCTAGTGTAAGATATACTAGGATTCAGTCACCTTGCTTCCTTATCTTTAGGGAGTTGTCAAATCTTTATTCAAAGTCCCTGGTTTCTCTGAATAGGGTCTCTCAAATACTGGTGTGTAATTTATCCAGGCCTGGTACTCTGTCTGCTTTTAACAGCTCTAATTGCTCAGTTATCTGCTCCAGTGCATTGGGAAAGCCATTTAGTACGCTATTTCCTTCCACCTCAAGAAATTTATCTCTGCTTCTGTGATGTTATCTTCTGCTTCCTTAGAAAATACAAAAAGAAATTATGCTGCACTAGAATCACATTAAGATTTTCCATGAAATCTTGTTCCTGGTTCCTGTGCAGGTAACCTTTTCCATGCTTGTGTGTTACTTCAAAAAGCAGAAGTTTGGCAATTCTGCTTTTCTTTCTAAACAATTAAGGATATTCTAAAGAATATTTAGCAAACTATGACTGTCAGCATCCAATACACATTAAGTATAAGTCCAGGTATAGGTAACCATTTTAGTTACAGCTGGACAAACAGGATGTCAGTGAAAAGAAAGTGGTAATTTGCTATAGCCTGACATGGTTTAAAGGAGCTGACCCATGTGATAACAGAACAGAAGTCAGGTGTTAAGCAGTCTGCTACCTACAGGAACCTGTACTGGGAAAAAGACAATAGCCTGGTGCTGCAATATAGTAATCTTTTTTCAGTATTTGAAGTGTGAACTTGGTTTTGAAGGTGAGTTCATGTGGGCACAGAGCCAGCAGAGCAAACTCATGTACAGACAGTACTCCAACTGGGAAAGTGAGATCCCTGTCTGTATGTATTTTGCTGTTGTGCCTATTAATAGCTATCTTCTTAACTCTCTATCCATGAATACTACATAACTCGCAGAAAGAGTGAGTTAAGTTTCTTCACAATAGTGTTTTGATTCCTACTTTTTTATTCGTCCATTATTAGATTACTGAGAAAACCAGCCTCTTATTTCCCACATACAGCCAGAAAAAGAAAGGATTTTCCTTAACAGCCATCAGTGCCCCAACTATATTCCCTACAAATCTATTTCAAGGGGGACAAGTTGTGAGTTAAAGGAAAAAAAAACCTGTAATCCAGATTACAGCTAAATTTAATGAGACGGAAGCTGCTGGCAAATGCATAGAACATGGTGCACTGCCTTAAAATACAGGGGCATGTTGTTTTCCAAACCACAGATTTATCCAATTCTGCCTGTTATTTGAATCATATTAGCAGAATTACAATTTTGCATTACATTTAAAGAGTATAAATTACTCTTTAATATACCTGTAAAATGCTATGATTTCATAAGGCTAGAAATTCCTTGTTTACTGATCTTTTTTGCTGTTTTAAAAAGAGCACATTGCTACTGCATTTGCAGTTTTTTAAAAAGCTTACATTTGGAATGGAAAGAAATTTGCTTTTGGGAACAATAAATATTGCTAGTTGAAAAAAAAAAAGCAAGACTACTGTACCCTGTCAAAATGATTGAATGATGCTCTGAAGTCATTCATTTGTTCCTGGGTGATACCCTTGGCATCTCGTGTGAGGATCTGAGTCTCAACCTCATTGATAGTTCGAGCAATGGTGGTAAGCAGGAGCTCCCATCCAACACGGATGTGCTATGAGAGAGAAAATACTGATTTATTAAAGAATCAAATATATTCTTCTAAGTGTAAAAAAAGTACAGTAAGCAAAAAATCAGCTCTAAATATTTATGTGATACTTTTTCCACACCACCAACTCTATATTATGACCAAGGATCATTAAAAATAAAATCATCTTCAGAAAAATATGGAACTGGTTTCTAAATGGGTACTTCTTCACTGAAAATAAAAATAAGTGAAAATAAAACAAATCTTATGAGATTATCAGAAAGTCTGCCAAATTCCGTCCTCTGTTGCAGTCTCTTTAGATCAGGGAAGGTAGTTCTATGGCAGAAGCTGGCAGAATAACAAGTACAAAAGGGAGTAAATGGCTACCTCCATAGTATAGTTGGTGTGCTTGTTGTCAAACACCAGGGCTTCTTGTATAAGCTGATGATCTCCTTCCAGTTTGTCAATGTTGTGTTTATAATTAATGATATTATGCTCATATTGCTTCAGCTGATTCATCTGGTCCTCCAAAGGCCCTGTCATTTCAATAGAGCTGCGGGCAATTTCCTGTCAAAAGAAACAAAGACACACCCTCAGCCCTGCAAAATTTAAGCTTCAGAGTTGCTCATTTGACCAATGCCCACATAAATATGTAATATTTTCGTACTAAGAAGCAGTAGTAATAAAACCTTCATACAGTTACTGTAGAAAATACATTTCAAAAGAAATGTGGCACATTTATTTCTGGAATCAGTATTGAGATCCCAGTGATTCTGGTATCTTTCCTTTACAGATAACAGAAGCTAAATAGCAACTGTTTAATGATTGATTTTTCAAGCTACATAGAATCATAGAATGGTTAGGGTTGGAAGGGACCTTCAAGGGTCATCTAGTCCAACCCCCCTGCAAGGAGTAGGGACATCCCCGACTAGATCAGGCTGCTCAGAGCCTCATCCAACCTGGCCTTGAACATCTCCTGCTCACTATCAAGATACCACTTTTATAAGCTTCCATAGTTTTAAAAATCATCTTAACAGGTGCTAAATAGTTCATGATTTAACAGCTGGTGAACTATCACAGAAATCGCTGTTGTCCTGTATATAAAGCAGAGATAAAAAACTATAAAACACTTTGTTCGGCAGCTTCTGTGTGAGGGTCTGACACTTACCTCCATCTTGGTCTGGATCCATGGCCCAATGACATTGGCTTGAGCAGCAAACTGGCGTCGCAGGCGCTCGTTGGCATGCTGGCGGGCTAGTTCCTCCTGCAAGGATTGATCCCTCTGAGGCACCAGCTGCTTCACCTGTTACAGTGGAAAAGCATTAAGTGTGAGTAAGAATAATTGAATAGTTTAAAAACAAATGGAACAAGTACGTCTACAGTTACTAATTTTTCTTACTGGTCTGAAGGTTGATACCAGAAGAACAAGCGAGAAACATTATCACTATTTTATTTACTAATTCTGTGCTAACATAAGAAATAGCTAACGTGGTCTTGGGCAGCCTGACATGAAGAAAGAAGAAATTCTCACCTCTGACTGGATTAAATTATTTAACTTGAGCTGTTATTAGAGCAGTTTGTTTTTCTTTTGAAACACAGGTGATTTTTCAATCTCTAAGTAATTGTTCTAAGAACAGTTGGTGCAAAACATTTTATTGGAGCACAGCCATTATGATAGGATAACATGAGACATATTCTGTCCATCACGTATATCTGCAGGTCTCCAATATATTACAATTGCTGGTTTTGGCTTACCCTTGTGGATTGCCCTAGCAGATTCTGAATTTAGTCCTTATTGCTTGGTTTTTATAACTCATTGAGAGTGTGTTCTTATCCATGTAAGAACACACATTTACTAAATTCATACATTCTACACATTCATACATTCTACACAATCATTTACCTCCAGCATATTATCTGGCTTGGTCCCTAATGAAATACAGTTTGTGTGATTGCTCTAGAAGCCTCTCTTTAATCCCTTCCCAGTATTTTTTTAAGGTAATTACCAGTTTCAATCTAATTGGACAGAACATTAACAGTCCCAAAGATGCTAATTTTTCACATTCGTGAAAAGCAGCAGTTGGGTAGAAGAGACAAACGAACTACAGCTTATACTGAGAGGAAGAACACAATCATTTTCTGTTCTTTTGACGGCACCTCCTGGCCTGTCTGCTGGTCAGCCAGTAGCTCTGCACTAGCCCCAACAACATGCTTCTCTTGCTCTGTCAAAAAGCCAAAAAGGACATAGGTAATACTGAGTGATGGGAGCGAGGGATATTGTGAAGCAAGCCTAGTAAACGCAAGGGAGAGTGTAAGAATCTGTAGAAAGTTCATTCTGGCATCTGATGATCTAGACTAATTTACAGATTTATTGTAAACCTCTCTGAATGTTCTCCATATTCTTAAACTACAATACTATGTTATCATGTCCTTTATGTATTTAGCATACATTACCTTTTCCCACTTGCTACGAATCTCTTCCACAGTAACAGTGCTGTAAGGATTGCTTGCGCTTATTCTCATGCTGTAACTCTGAATAACTTTTTCAACTTCATTCTGGATTGACAGTATGGCCTGTCTTTCACCATCTGCCTCTGGCAAAGTAGCTTTAAATTGATCATGTGCAGAGATTAAACTCTAAAATCAGAAACAGAGAGGGAAAGCATGAAAACTTTAATGTTCCTTCCAACATCTGGAAGATCTACTGTAAATAAGCACAGCTCATCTCTCAGCCTTGCAAACACCCTGTCTACATGTATCTGGAGAGACAGGAAATGATACATGTAGATCCATTCATTAAACAGGCCTCATTGAGTCTATCAGGAGCACTGCTTCTTCCATGATCACTGCAGTATGTTTTCATACCAATGAAGAACCCTATCTATAATAGAGCAGACATTGTCTATCACAAAGAAAGTGTCAAGATAGAATATGGGGTTTTTCTTACACATGTTCTACTCTCCAAGAAGGAAAAGCTTCCTTTCTTGTCTTCCCTCTGACTGTAAGCCAAAAAATAGATAACAATTTACCTGAATTTCCTCTATGCTATGAACAATAAACATGTCCTGTAGGTCCTCCATAGCACCTTCCATCCAGTTGTTGAAAGGAGCAGCTCTTTTGGCAAACTCCAGGTGAAGCTGATCAATTGTTTCGAGCAATTTCTCTGTTCTCTGTAAAGGATGGGAAAGGTACATTCCTTTGTTACTAGGGCAAGCCTGAACTCCACACACGTACCCACCCATGCACAAAGTCATGCCTCATCTTTTCAAAAGCAATTGTTGACTGATTTCACTACCTGCTTTAAGGATTCTCACTCAAAGCAATAGGACTAACTGCAGTAAAGATACTGTCATATTTAACATGTCATATCTAAAAGGGGTGTATGCTTTTGAAGACATAACAGGTGAAATTACTCTTTCACTACTGATATTTTAAGTATTCATTATTGTAATCTATCTGCAAATCAATTAAAATCTGCTACTCTTGCTTTAGTAATTTCTTGTAAGTATAAAAAGGAAGAGTTAGACATACGTTTTCCACCTTGGCATGCAGGTGCGTGGCTTCCTCTTTTCTTAAAGAACAAGGTTTTGTAAAGTAGCTCAGTGCTTTGGAATACTCACTACCAAAAAATTAACCCCATGCTGGCCATTTTCCTGTACCACACCTAATCAAGCTCAGACAAGTATGAAAAGGTAACTGCCTAATGGCTTTTGTTATCCTTGCTGGACATCAAATTTCCGAAGAGTGGTGCTATAAACTGCATGCCATTTGTTACTACTTTAGAACTGTCCTTGGCAGCTGAGCACTGGCAAGTCTGCTCTGAGCAATTCAATCTGTTTGCAAATGAAACCACACCAAAATGAAATGGAGATCTGAGGAAAGGGCTTATCGCTATTTGGATTCCAAAGTGGATGTTCAATGGCACTCTTTCCAGATCTGAAAGAAATTATTCATTCCCCACTCCCTGCCTCAGCTGAGCTGCTGATCATTGTTATATGGTTTACCTCCAGTGCTTCTCTCCTCTTCTGAGTAAGTGTTCCCAGGCTGTCCCATTGGTCACATATCTTTTGGCATCTATCATTGACACTTGCAGCATCATGGTAGTCCAGTTCACTAAGAAAGAGTGAAGACAAAAATCTGTGTGACTTTCTGAAACACAGCAGTTCAATTGTTCACACTCTTCCACTGGCCCGCAGTAATTCTTCCCCTCTTTTTTGCAATATTTCTCTTCCAGGTAAGCAAATGTTGCAGTATAGACATGTGTGAGCTAGGCATTCAGCATTTCAGGAACCACAGCACAGGAACAGGATCAACTTCCTCTGTTGTGAGAAAAATCAAGTATCCATCTGTGACATCCAGGTGTTAAAGAGAATTAAGGTGTCTAACCATCTTTGTCTCAGCTATTCCTGCAGCACAAGCGATTTGATCTCCTGAGGACCACAAGGCTTCAGTCTGGGGCTTTATCAGGTTTCTGAAGATTGGAATGGTTTTAAATTAATTTACCTGAAATATAAGGTTTGTTTTAAATAATCCTATGATCCTTTCCAGCCTACTATTCTCTGAAATTATTTAACTGAGAAACAAACCACAGGTTGCATTCAAAGCATAATCTCTCTCTTACAGACCCAGCAATACTAATAGCAGCTGCCCAGATCTGGGGCACAGCAAACAATTTTCATCTTCTGCTCCAGGAACTCCTCACAGAGCTGCACCCTAGAGCTGTCTGGTTCAGAAAACAAGAACCTCCAGACCCTCGTCTACCACCAGCATGAATCAGTGCACCCACAAAGGAGGTAGCAGTTAGCATTGCTTTTTCACCTGCTTAATAGGCTTATATTATCCTGACAAAGTAATTTACTATTCTGCCTAAGACTGGGATAATTTTTTAAGGCTCTGTCCTGAGATTCTGCACTGAGTCTGTCTCAAATTGGATTTTTGATCTCAGTGGCAGATAATCCCTTTGGTTCTGCTGCAGCCATCATGACCATAATAAAATACATGTGTTTGGCACTTTGGAAGCTCACTTTTATTGGTGTATCATCATCCACTGAATTTAGCTCTTGGCTGCTTCCTGAGGACACTTTGCCGAATACTAAACATTGCAGAGATTGTGATTATGTGACAGCATGGCAATATGAAGCTAAGATTTACTTTAAGGCTTGAAAAAGACATTAAATGCAGATAGAATTTGTTCCCTTCTTTGGAGCATTCTTCTTTAGGCAATTGGCAAGAGGAATGTACAGATCATTTTGTCAGTAACTTAGAGAATCACAGAGGACAAAATGAGAATAGAGGTAGCTTTCCTCTGTGAAGCTACACTGTAGGCCAGGGGCAGTGTTCATGCTTCCTCCTCGAGGCTCACTCAGAGCGATCTGTTTCAGGATAAAGTTGAGGACTATTCTGTTTAAAAGATCCTTCAGATGTGCTGCAATAATGGACTGTTGAAAGCGAAGAATGGTAAAACAAGTGAAAATAAAATGCCATAACAATTTTTTTAAAATAACAAAAGCAACTCAAAATTCTGAAAGTAGAACTGTTACATGTAAGGAGAAGCAAGTCATACTATACAAGGGCTCCTTAACTCAGAAACTTGCTCCCTCCTTCAGAGTAAGCCTTTTCCTTAGTTTTCAAGGGATGCCACAAAAGCCATCTATCTGTTAAGAAAATTTAAGTCAGAAGCATGGAGTTTTGGGTGAAACAGACTGAGATATATTTTGCTGCTATGAGCTTTTGGGTGGAAGTTGTTTTTTTTCATTAAAGCATATTGATATTAGATGATGTTCCTGTGTGAGCTGTGAGCTCACTAAGTGGATGGGATGAGATTTGTATTCTGGTCCCTTTTTGCATACCAAATCTAATATACCAGAACATGGACAGGGTATTTTTCCAGATAGTCCAGGACACATGCCTGAGAGCACTGCAAATTTTATTTTTGCTTCAGTGGATCACTTATCTCCTTTTGTCGATTAGGATAAGGGCAGGTGATCTTCCATGAAAGTGAGGGACTGATTATACCAGCTCTGGTCAAAGTCCTGAAAGGTAATGTGCAATGTTCCTCCACCAGCTCTGCCAGGGAGGTTCAGTCACTCCCATAAGATATCTGCTATCCTATTTCTTCCAGGGATATGTGCTGTGGACAAATAGGTAGGAGAATAATATTATCAAAACAACTTTTAAAAAGGGCACTTGTGGGTCAAAAATCGCAAGTATAACGATTACCTAAGTGGCATTAAACGGTGTAGCTCCACTGCCTTTCTGGGCCTGCTGTAGTTTACTTCAAGTGAGTGTGTTATGTATGTCAAAGAACATTTTTCTGCTCAAACCAGGAGCAGAGAAAGAAATAACAACTCACAGGAGATTATTTACTTGGAAATAAAACACAGGTTTACATTCTTTGTCCTATTAATTTTTGTCTCTCTCTCTCAACATTGAAGCTGTGAAGAGACTGAAGAGATTTCACATTTTGTAAAAAGAAGTTTTCCTTATCATGCATATACAATTTACTGCTGCACATGTGTTACAGATCTTCTAAGAGAACAGCTATTTCTATTCCTTTGGTTATTTGAAATCTACAGCCTTTGCAATTTAAAAATCATTAATCTATTCCTATTGATCTTGCAAGTTAATTCAATCTTAACTGTAAAGAATTAAAAAAATTAGTCAAATTTTGTCCTGATCCAGAGAAGCACTTAAGTATGACCTCATTTTAGGAACAGCGATAGTGTCACAAAAATAACTTGCTGAGCAACATGCTTTAGCACTGCTTCAGAACCAGGCTCAGGTTAATCATGCACGTAAGCACAATTTGAGCCCAGGTTTCCAGAAGCAAAAAGACTTTCCAAATCAATGGTACAAATAGTGGTCATCTCGGCTGAAAGTAAGTTGCTATACTAGTAGTGATGAATAAGCAAGAAATTGTACTCCAAAAATTTTATCTTGATGATTGAAAACATTGAAATGAGTGCACAAGACCATAAATGAATATGGCATTTCATAGTATAGCTCACTAAAGTTCTATTTAGCATTTATTATCTTATAAATGGCAAATCCCATTTTAGAAACGCCTGACTTTTTCCAGCTTTGTTTATAGCCCTATCCAAGCCTTGTCATGCCTTATTGCCAAGGAATATGTAAGTCTATACAGGCAGGAACACAACAATCTTATAGCAGCATCCTGGCTGGAATCACCTGCTTGCGCACACACACAAATCCTTTATCTAAACAGTACCAATCAACAAGCTTTAGCAACTTTAACCTTAAGCACACCGTGGACTGAGCTGTTGCAGCAGAAAAGTGCCAGAGCAGACAGGAAACTGTAACTGGTAGAGTTCAAGGTCACACAGCAATTGTTCTCCTTTGAAATAGCAACATTAGGCAGCCAAGAGATTGATTAAAACAAAATATGGAGGTGTGCTGACTTGGAATTTAAACACAGGTGATGATGATTTCTGTAACGACCTGATCCAGTGACCAAAAAAAAAAAATTAGTCAATCCTTCTTTAAAATATGAATAGAGAAATAAATTAGTGTTTTCCTCCATAATTTCATTGTGTAAGCAATTATGTATAAATAATTAAAATCAATATTTACACCAACGCTGCTCATGTGCTTGCAGCTAATAATAAAACTTGACCCTTATGACCTTTCATTCAATGTTCTCTAAGGGCATTAAGCCTAACTGAGCTACTGAGTCTCAGTGAAAAATCAGGCACCGATAGCTCCATTGTGTGGAGAAGCAGAGAAGTCAAAGTAGAGCATCTCTAAAAGCAAAGGGTTTTCAGGACCTCTGCAGCCCAGGCCACAAATAACTCATTTAACTTCACACAGCAAATTACTGAAACAACTGAGAAGAGACAATCCTAAAATAGACAGGATACAGTGTTCACTGGCCTCACCAGAGGTAAAGGACACAGGGTTCAAAATGCTGGTAAGCAAGTGCTGTGCTACATTCCCAAAGTTTCTCATCACTTGTAAAGCTGAAGCTGAATTAACAATCATTAGGCATTTCAGAAACTTTCTTTAGTATAAAGAGGAATAAATAACTCCACAACAGAGATCAAGGAATGACAGAAGGTGTTTCATAAGCTCACATACTCAGTGACATCTCCGTCCTCTATGTTTTTCAGACTTCTTTCACACTAACTAAAAACCAGTACTTACTCTGCCCGCTGTGCTCTGCTTTTCCTCCTTCAAATAATCTTGAAAAATGGGATTTTTCTTCTAAATCCATTTGAATTATACAATTAATGTACGTGCTGCTGCTACCAGGTATGAAATACATTTTTAGACAACTCTCTGATTTTTAAATTGTTAATGAATGTGGAGCTGCTTATGAGTCAGGATCCTTCACAAAGTGAAAAGAGGACACGTTTCTGACACTTGATTTTTGAATAGTAACTGTTTTGCCTATTCAGGAAGGTGAGAAACTGAAACATGGAGAGATGAAGCCAACGGCAGGAATTTGAGAATTTTGATGTTGGCTCCTGTTTCAACCACTACTGCACATTTGTTCCTGTTGGCTTTAGAGATTTATGCTGTGAGCGAGCAATGAATTTAAGCATGTGCCAAATTGCTAAGATCAAGAGTAGCGCCACTGACTTACAGTACAAACCCACTGCAATTAACTGCGTAAGATTATAAAATCAAATGTGCTTAGCTTGGTGTTCACACCAAGATGATTTGACCAGAATAGGGACATCAGTATGTACCAGTACAGTCCTGTCAGTGTGGGCAGAGCTTTACTGACAAAACCGTGCTTTACACAGGTGAATTAAGAACCTTGCCACCAACAAAGGCAAGCTCCACCGACAAAGACAGAGTTTAGGCAGAGTAACTGCATCAACACCCAGGACAACTCCTGCTATAAGGGTGTCTGTCAGTCAAGGGCCTTGACTTTTCACATCCCTGACCTATGCAGTTGATGTCAAGAACACAGATGTAGCCTAAATGTGTTGTAGGTTTGGTTGTGTTTTCTCTGAGCAAAGTGTGCTGAGTAAGCAAGCGTTGGTCCTATGGCTAAGTTGATGGAACTGTGGGTGAAAAACTCCAGCTCTCCTATAGAAGAGCTTGTGTGCTTGATTGCTTGTGTCACGCTGAGCAAGTTATTTAGTTTCCCTATGCCCCACTGCCCTTTCTGTAAAATGGAGACAATGGCACTTCCAAATATAATATGGAGAGACTGTGAAATTAAGTATACTACAGACAATTAAATCTTCAGAAAGGTCAGTGAATGACCCACTACTGTAGAGATAATTTAGGGATGTGAAGCCTTTTGAAAGGACGAATATACTTGTGGGAAAATACATGATTTTAAAGTGAAGACGCTTGATCTGTAATTTCTGTAAGTAAAATTATTTTCTAAGTTAAATAACTCATAGCCAGTACCTCTCAGCAGATTATATGAACTGATAAATAAACACCTCCAGCATTCCCATCCACACACAATGGACTCATCAGTAGAGCTAAGGCTAAAAGCTTAGTGTTAAGTCAATTTTAAAATGTTTGTTTTCAAATAATTTTGGTCAGTTGGATATCTATATTTGGTTGGGGGTAAGGGGAAGATGAGGGAAAGGTCTCAGTGACCAGCTCAGATAATATACTTATGAAGCTATCTCTGGAATTCCTACGTTAGTACCTATGACACTATCAAATTCATTGGAAAGAGTTTATCGTGAAGTTAAATGTCAGCAGCTGCAAGCCTTTAAATGGAACATACTTCAGCTCCTGGGCAATGGCAGCGATCTGTTCCACCCTGTCCTGGTGAGCAGCCAAATCGCTCTCAAAAGCTTCATGTTTCCTTAACATAGCGCGGACTTCTGTCAGAGAAGCAGATTCATACTCCTTCTGAAGTAAGATTTGCTCTTTGCCTGAAAAACAAAATTAAAATATTAGTTATTTTTTACTAATTTATTGGTTAGAACACTTGCAAGTTTAGTCAACTTTTTCAACTGAGGCACAATCACAGATATAAGATAAAGTCCCACTCCCACTGAAATCCGTGGCAAATTGTCAGCACAACAGTGTTAATTAGAAATATGTATTTTTCAAGATCTCTCAGTAATTCCTTTATTCTTGCAAATAATGTTTATTCTGATCTAAAATAGTGAGTATTACATTGCTTGAGAAACTGGCATAAAAAATGGGGCTATAAACTATTGTGATAAGTCTTTTGTAGTGTAGACTTACGAAACCAGAAATCACACTGATACGCTCAGCTTCACTCTTACTAATGATCTGTTATTCTTTTTCATGTTCTGCCTTCAATTCTTTATTCATTTCAGCACTTCCAAAAAAAAAAAAAAAAAAAAAGATTGAGATGTGTGGCTGCCTTTGGTATCAAACACTGAATTTTAAGTGGAAAATGCCAACCCATTTACAAAAGGCTAGGGAAGGAAAGAGGAAGTGAGAAACTGAAATACTAGTCTTTGGAAGCTCCTGTGTTGGACAATTGCATGTCTGCAGACAGCCCCTACAACTGCAGCTCGTCATGTGGCTTTACACAGCTCTGTGAATTCTAGAGCCAGAAGGGACTATTGTTTCACTTGCTATGTACCAGCTTACGTGAAGTTTTTCCTGCATAAGAGCCGTAACACGTCACCATAAGTAGTTTATGCTCAGAAAACAGGCTCTCAGGGCTGATAAACACTGTAGTTTCCCTTCTAGTGTCTGCTTGGCAGCCGTTTATACCATTGTGTGCTTCCAGCAACTGTGTTGCAGGATGGACTCGGGTTTACTTTCACAGTGTGAAAATATTCTAGCTGGGAAAGCCAGGAGCATGGCAGAAGCAGGAAGAGTGTTGTCAGGGCAAACAATAGGATGATAGAGCAGATCTATGTTTAATGGTCCCCAACAAAACTGTATGCCAGTGTACAGTCCTATAGCTGTTATAACTACACTGTTATAGCTGTTATAACCTAACACTAAGGTTAGGTTACCATTAAAAACCAGAATAATAAATGGGGTGTAGTCCAGGGTATGGAGCAAAGCAGACATGAGTCCATTATCATGTTGTTTATGTGGACTATTCAAAACAACATCATGATCAAATGATAATCAACTCAGAATAACTCTGTTAATAATTTCACACTTAACCAGTGGTGTCACTGTATTCCTGGCTGGATTTCCGGTGTACAAACACATAGGAATGCATTAGCAGTAATGGCCTCTATTCAAGTGCTGAATATTCCTATTAAGTTTGCCTCACTACCTCAAGAGTATGATTTTTACAGTTACACTTCATTAGCAACATGCCTACAAGTTAGGATCATGAGTATAGCCAACAAGACCTGCAATCTTATCTGTTAATATTTTAGGTTCCTAAAACTGTCCAAACTACTTAAGAGGGAGTTTCTGGCTAGCAAGTATTCAGCACTGACAGTTCAACCTTGAACATTAAAATATTAAAAATGTTAAAAGCCATCTCTGCTCACCATATGCCCACTGTTCATGAGTGGAAGCCTTCTGCCTAAATTTCTCAGCCAAGTGTTCAAGTCTTTCCAGTCTTCTTATTTCATTCAGCAGCCACTCTTCGTAGCCTTTCTCAGCTTGTTCAAGTCTCTGCCAAGCGCCGGCAATATCCTTTGAAGAGAATATATGGGAGAGAGGGGATGAAACTATAATCTCTTTTCATCCAAGTTTGTAGATTTCTGATTCATTCACAATTTTGCTCCAAAAGAGAAATTTTTATGTCCAGATTTTGTAAAATCACAGAATCATAGAAAATGTTGTGAGGCAGCTCAGGAAGTCTTGTCCAGACTTCTGCTCCTAATAGCACATCATATTCAGGTGGGTTCATGAAAGGAACCTCTATACAAATCCCTTCCAAGCACAGCTATACATTCAGTATCTTCATGATGTATTGCTTTTACCTCCCTTTTTACAATGTGCATGTTCTTTTATGACACATCTATCCGTTATCAAAATAAAAGTGCTTTGCACTTGGAAGTTGACAATAGCAAAATAATTACCATCAAGAGGATTTGGTGCATATTTTATCTGGAATACAAATTCATTTCATTTTCTGTGGTGCACAAAGTTTTGTGAGCCTCCTTGGAAAGTCAAAGGCACGAGTAAGAAACTGAAGTGACAGGACCCTTATTTTCTAAGTACAGGCAGTGGGCAATGGCCCTTTTCAGACAGTGCAATCGTCTGTTTATCAAATTTGAACACCGAAAACATAATGATAGAACAGAGAACAGAAAGAGGTTTGCTATATTCCACAGGAAATGTTTTGGCCCACAGTCAACTCACAGTACTTATCAGCAGATGAGAATTCTTGGCACTGACTATTCTTATCTTCACAGACAAAGGAAAAAACAAAATTTAATTTTAAAAAGTAGAAAAAAGCAGAAACAGATATTGAGCAATGTCTGTCTCTGTAGGTCTGATGACAAAAATGTCAGTGAAACCACTGTGAGCTTTGCTTAAATAAACAATATTTGGCCTCACTGATACAGAAGTATTGATAACACTCCCAAAGCAAGCTCTGTGTCATCTCACATCTCAAGACAATTGGCTCTTGGGGAAAGCCTTGAAAGAGGCAGGAGCACACTTATGAGAAAGCAAGATTCTAGAATGAAAGGGAACATGTAAAAACAATGATTTGATATTGATAAATTGCAACAAACTGAAGTTTCTGAGGATGACTTAAAATGGCATTTCAGACCTTCATGTTGACATTTTTGTGAGAACACTGATAAAAAGGAGAACAGAATATTGATGCCTCCTTTACTTACTGAAACCATCTTTCCCTCTGATGGCATGAAAGCTGGCCGATTGCTGATTCTCAGTTTTGTCTGCAGGGTGTTGAAATTGATCTCCAGTTGACATTTCTCTTGGACTTTGGGAGGTTTGTGTTTGCGGCGGTAGTCCCGGAAATCCTCTAATTTCTTCTGCATAGCCTGCATTGTTTTTTCTGGGGTCCTGTTTTCCAGCCAAGGAATTGTCCGGCGAATCCATTCTAAAAGCTTTCAAACCAACAAAAGCAATTGAAATAAAGACAATAGAAAAGCAATCAAAAATATCACATTGAATGCACAAATCCTAATCAAGTTTGTTCCATTTTAGTATTACTGACTTCATTTGGTATCAGTGCCTTAATAGCAAGTAAGCACAAGATTTTCAAAGTTAAACAATACTTTTTTACTGATTTTCCCAGATATTCTATGTATTTCTAGAAATACTCTGATTTTCAGAAAGATGAACACACATGTAGGGTTTCTCTAGCTAATTACTCAAAGCCTGAGTGACTCAAAATCATTTGCCACTTTCAAAAGTATTGGTTCTTGTCTTAAGTAGTCACAGTTATGAGATGGCGATAGACACCAGCTACGTAACTCAGATCACATAAAAATTTTCACCCAGATGTGCATTAACGGCAATGTAGCACTACTGTCTTTGCGTCTATGATGTCAGTATGTTTTTGCAGGTTATGTATTAAAGACAAGGGAGCTCTCACTTATGCACTACACATCTGTAGTCCTGACTCAATAAATTTGCCATTTACCAAGAAAGGACAGGAGAAGCACAGTGTGCCCCTTCCTTCATTCATTTGCTGTCTGTGTTCACAGGTGCATTGTGAACACCCTGAGAGACCTTGTCCAGGTGCGCTTTGCAGAACACAAAGCCAAGGGGGCTTGCTTGGAGTGACAGGATTCTGTAGGTTCCACATGTGGTCAAGGATGGCTGTCTTTGGAGATTACAGAGACAGCAACCCTGGTCTTGGGGCAGACTGATAACAGCCCTCAAAACACCTTTTTTGGTCTCATTAATGAGATTGTCTTGCTGGAAGTCACACAGGAAGTCTGTGACAAAGCAGTCACCTGAACCTTGACGTTATGGACAACAGAGCTTTGTACCTTACCACCGTGAGATTTACCCTCATAGTGTCTTCACTTTGCTATCTTGCAGACAGTGCATGAATCTTTCAACTTTCAGTATTTCATGAACATAATTATCACCATGTTACATATACAACTGTATTTACCTCACTTGCTAGTCTCTCATACTCTTCCATCAACCTCTCATTTTCCTGATTCACAGCAAGCACCTTACAGATTCGGTTAGCTGCAGTCTCAGCCTGTAAAACACAGCAAATAAACAACACATTCATAAACACATTCTGAGAAAGGTACAGCCTTGGAGAAAAAGAAAGACCTCAGCTGTTGCAAATAAAAATCACATTGTTTTGTAGTTCTTGATTTGTCCTCCTAGGTTACTTTACCCTCCTGTAGTCACAGATTCCAATGGGCTGAATAAGGCACAGATCAGCACAGAAGTTGCTGAACAATGAAGCCTTATTATACAAGGGAGAATTTCACACAGCCATTACAATTGTCTTTTATTTTCAAAGACAACTTAGGCCATTCTTACAGTTATCCTATTAGGTTAAGTCTTTTAAATCACATCAAAAAAGTATTAGAGTTGTTAGCCACACTGGAAAGACATCTCATGTGATTCAGGAGTCCCAGACCACTCTGTATCTGCACACCATATGCACGTATACCTTTGAGAATAAATGCAGCTCAACTACTGACAACAACTCTTTTCATGCCCCCTGCCAAATTTATTCAGGAAGGCACTCTGTAGCTGTGCCATATTTAAAATTTACTTTAATCGTTTGACATCGCAGATCTATACTTTCATACAAATGTGAGCCAGGAGTATATCTCATCAAATAAATATTTGTGTGGACTCCTGTGTTACAGACTATTTGGAATCCCTTTTTTGCATGAACAGCAAAACCTTCATACCCAGAAGCAAGAGGTTGCAACAGCGTAGCTGTGCTGTGATAAGGTGGAAGGAGTCTACCAGACACAAAGGAAAATTAGATTCTGAGGATGAAGGAAAAATAAAAACTACTTTAAGGTTTCTTTTTTTTTTTCCACATAAGTTGGGTTATGTCCATTTGTAGGCTACAAATGTATGAAGCAGAACAGTGGGAAATGCCACATTTGTAAGTGAAAATCCCATCTTGTATGACAGATCAGCTGATGTGTTCTTGCCTCTTATACTAGTACTTTGATCCACAAATAATTCCATTGGCTTCAGTGGGAACCAGGCACAAATACTGTATTGGATGTCTTCTGTGCCTTTCTGCATCTTTAGGCATCTCTGAAAATCTAGCCCTAAATTACTACGCAGCATGAGTAAGTCTAGAATAGTCTCAGTCTCCAAGAAGCTCTTGGAGACTGAGACTATGCAGCAAACACATAAGATGCTGATGTAGCAAAAAAAACCCAACTCCATTTCACAGTATCTGCAAATACAGTTTTTCTGAAATAGTCTTTATAAAGACCCAAAATTAGAAACAGGAATGTCCACTGGAATTAAAGAAGTTCAACTTGCTACACAACATTTAACTAAAACAGGTTCAAGTGTTGGTTAAAAACAAGTATTAGTGCTCAAATAATATACTTGCAATTGTTAATTAAAACCACAAAATACTAAATTAGTTTTTTTTTTTTAATAAACTATTGGCAATGTGAAACAACCAATCAAAAAGACAGCAACCTGAAGGGACAGTTGATTAATACCTGCTCTGCTCCAGCAAAAGCATGGTAGAAGCAGGACACATATGTCATGATAGCTCTCTCATCGGGTTTGGGAGTGTTCACAATATCTATAAAAGGGGGGGAGAAATGAAAACAAAACAAAAAAAAGAATCGAGGAGTATAAAATAGGATGAATAAATAAAAGCACAATATAGTGTCATTCAAATTGTTTTCTTGCCCATAGCTCTATTCTCTAGAAACTCTACAAAGCTGTAATAAATTTAGTGGATAAATTAGATCGGTGGATGTTGACAGAATAAAATGTACACTAGAAATTCAACATAAGCTTTCACAGAGAGATGGATTTTTTTTTTTAGTAAGCTTGATCCTGCAGTATTGTTACAGGGGTAGTGACCTTAATTTTACCAGGACTACCTGCTTAAGAACTGGCATGTATATGTCTGGCTACTTAGAGTGGGAGGTTTTTGACTGAGACACAGGAAAAGACAGACCACATTTTGATCTTGGGAGAAGTTCTCTGGAAGTTGCATGTGGTTACTTACAACCTTATATATCAGTATTCTTTATATCACTAATACCTGAAGTATGTCCAACTCTGAACTGCCTTGCTTTTTAGATTTTTCTTTCTTTTCATTAGGACATGATTCCAGAGCTCTTCTGAGATGTCTGTGTATGTTTCTGTGTCTATTTTGCATAGTGGCAACATGTTATGTTGCTGTTTGTACTTACCATTAAGTATTTAACATTTTAAAAACAATCCTGAAAGCATAAGAGAAGGGTTTATTTTCTGAGCATCTGTTACAAGGATTTTGACATCTGTAGCAGGAATAATATCCAGCAGGGAGAAAAAAAAGATGGCATTCTGCTACTGAAATTGTTTTTTCACTATGAACTTATTTTCATCTTGCATTTTTAAAGATGCTTCATATGCATGCACAGAAGTTCAGTTAATGAGAACAATGTCTTCTATCCCATTCAGTAACCAGCTGTCAAAAACCTACTGGATATTATTAGTAAAGATATAGAAAGATGAGACAGAAAGGTTTGTTTCTAGGGAACAAATGGATAGAATACTACTGGCTCTACCAAGACAGTGGCTCACAGAGAGAATCAGGCAACAGGAAATGAGCGCAGCTCTAAGACGCTGTCCTAGTAACTAGTTAGGAAAAGGTCAGAAGAGGAAAAACTGCTGAAAGAAACAAGACGGAAGGTGAAGGCTGAGATCTGATCCATCTTCTACAATCTCACCTTCTGAGCACCAGCAAAGGCATGGTAGTAACAGGAAACATAAGTCATAATGGCTCTTTCATCAGGTCTGGCAGTGTTTACTACATCTGTGTAGAGAGAAGAGGGTTAACTGCTCAGAAATTCTCCCAAGGTACTTCCATCAGATTATGCTGATGATGCCACCTCAGTGCTGTAAGGATTCAAAATAAATACACCATTATTCAGGTTGCATCTGTTTACTGATATCAGTGCAAAGCTACCTAAGCTAGGAATGAGCAAATGAAAAAGATATAACTCCCTCTGAAATGGCAAAACTTCTGAAGGCAGAGATTGTACAGAAGGGTATTGCTGCCTTCTGGTTTGTGGAAACTTCCAAGCAGATGGCATGGCTGGCGGATCTCCTGGGGTCAGCCTCCCTGTCGCTCCAAAGCAACTTCATCTAAATCACTAGAATTATTTCAGAGTTAAACACAGCCACTGACAGTCACAAAACAGGAGTGTGTACAGTGTTAGCACAGGGTCCCTGTGACTGACAGAGTATTGATAGAAACCTGTAGAACTCCTGCGGTCCAGAAATACATTTTGTGCTAAGAAAAGCTTGGATAGTAACAGTTTTGCAATCCCTGTGCCAGTCTGTCTTTTCAGTTAATAATATAAATGGAAGAAGAGTTTGGCTCAGCTGACTGATAGCTTTGTCCCTATTATGGCAGGAAAGAATAAAAGTATAGAGAGGGTGCAATCAAGGTATGAGTACATTGGTAAAAATGGACCTTTTCAATACTTAATAGAGAAAGGCAGAAAAAGATGTGTTTACACCAGTTACAGCTGAGTGATGAATGACGCTAGTGCAAGCTGCAAGGATTCCTGCCAATGGAAGGAGTGGGAAAATACTGCTGTGAAAAGACCAAAGAATGATGCAACAACTTCTAATATTAATAGTGAGATTTCTAAGTTCAGGACCAATGTGTTCACTGATTTTGCATCTACTTCACATAGTTCTGAACAAAACTTTGCAAAGTTTCCTCTGGGAACACAGGGGAAGTAAAGAGAGTAAAAAGTGATGGTGAGTACTTAGAGGGTATTAAAGAATCATTATTTCATTCCCCCCTCTCCTGCCAAGAAGGAGAATAGTAAAGTAAGGGCTAGAATGTGCAGAAAATCTGGTGAGGAAAAAAGAAGTTCCTTACATTGTATGTGAAGACAAAAAATGAGGAAAGGAGAATGGTAGTAGGAGCTGTTCAGTGGTAAGGAGGTAGCACTTCAGTTTATTGCTTGCACAGTATTTCAGAGCAAAATAATTAAGTGGTGCTTGAAAGAGGAATTGCAGTTCAAGAAATTAAAACAATTACTTTTGAAGCATGAAGGTGAAACCAAGAAACCTCTTCACTGGATTTTGGTCTTGTATTGGCCTTGTATTGGCCTAACTTTCCTGGTCTGCTGCAAAGACTTCAAGGGGAGCAGACACAGTGAGTTTGAGTGCTCTGGGTAATTCCTGTGTTATCACTGCTCTACACTGACAAGGCCTGTTCTACTCACAGTAGCATCCGCATACTTGAAGAACACTTTGATCTAGTGTAGGCAAATTCCAGTATTTTGGCACTATTTTTTGCCTGAAGCACAAAAGTTTTGTTATCTTGAAGAAATTCAGGAAACTTTAATAAATATTTCCTTGTTATTTGTCAACAAACTCTAAAGATTATTGGAGAAACCAAACATGAAACTATTTGTTAAAACTGTCACTGCAAAAGGTTTATAATTAAAATTTAAAAAATATAAAATTCCCTCAACCTAACCTCTCACAGGAAGTACACTGTTAGTACATTTTGAAGGTTCTGTACTTCTGTTTCTGGCCCTATTACTTAAACATTTTTAAAAGTGAATATGCTTTAAGCTGCTAACAGTTGTATTTCCCTTTATTAGACTTAGAATTTAATTTCTTAAAGGCAAAGATTATCTCTTGATCCTGCATTTTACCTCAGTTATCACAGTGGGGCCATGTGCTGAGGTTAGTTTCCAAAGTACTATAATAAATACAAACAACAACAATCAATAAGGAGTGAAGCATAAAGTGAGTGAAATTATCTAATACATGGGGAACAAGAAGGAAAACATTGTTTGAAAACAAAGCAGATTGCTCCACTATGATTGATGTGGAAGGAATGCTGAAAATTTGCCAGATACAAAACAAAAGTTTTACTGTCTCCTGCTTACAAGTAACACAAACTTCAGTAAGACATAACCTTACCTTCTGCATCCAACATCTTAGGGATATCCAAATGCTTTTCAGCAATTTCCATGGCAAGGTTGATATTTCCTATGGGGTCATCCTGCATTATAAAAGAAAATACAACTAGTCAAATATAGTACTTCTGTGAAGCAAGACTACCTTAGGTAGACTAAAACTTACTGTTTTTCCAAACTGTAAACTAGAGTCACAACTGTTGTTCTTCAAAAAGCAGAGTATAGGTATATAGAACTTTTGGTCTATCTACTGCTATACATTCAAAAGAAAACATTAATAAGCTATTATGTACCACTAGGACTCTGCTGCAAATGTATTGTGGAGGGGAACATAGATAACATATGCAGTGTAGGCTCATAATTCTATGCGAGTTCTGAATGAATTACACTCAAAGCCACTGGACCAGTAGACCGTTCATCACAAAGTTAGTCCTGCATAGTTTTATACCTACTATATATTAATATTACAGTGATATGAATTCTATCAAGTAATCTGATGGTCAAGTAAATTCCTGAGAAGAAGCAAGCACAGACAGAAGAACAGTTTTCCGGAAGGAGCAGAACGTCCCAGTTTTGACTTGGACAGACAAATATGTAATGCTTCTATAAATTTAATTTTAGAGCTGTGAAAATTCAAGAACTTCCTCTGGGTTTGAGATTTTGATTTTGTTTCTTGAAGGGAAGAGAAAGGAAGAGGTGAGCACAGTTCAGATAAACAGCACACATTTCATGTCTTACACTACAGAGAGCTATTGCTGACAATGAAAGAGTGTGTCAGATCAGGGCTGCTCTAAAGGCAACATTTCCATATCAGCTTGGAGTGAAAACATCCTGTGTGAAATGGCAGTTCATACCATTAAGGCTATAATTATTTTCACGTATTCACAAACTGCTAAATGATCACAGCCAATCTGAACAATCCCAACATCTACAGAGAAAGGTTGGGAAAATAGGACATAGAAGACCAGTTAGAGATGCTGAAGGGCACTGAAAAAATGTTAACAGGTTTTCTCTAGGGAATTTCCAAGGCTTCCATCTGAATATAAACACTTCTTATAAAGGGATCTAGTCTCAAGCATGCTTCTTTTGTTACTTTGAAATGAACTTAGTAAGGTTACTTACTATGGAATCACAGCAAATACTTAAGTTTCACAGAAGTCTGTTCCTCATGCACATAAGTATGCCACATATCATAAGTAGTAATACCCATGACACATCTTTCTATGAGCATATCATACTAGATAGCCTTTCCTTTAAAAGCTGCATGTTCAATAAAATGTGTTATGAAGAAGAGTTTACATTTTGAAACCTAACAATTTGGGTATAACAGAATACAAAGTCTCTAATCATCCTTTAGCAGTTTTGTGCATCATTGACATTAAGAGGAACTCAAAATGTGGACAATATTTCAAACCCATGAACTTATTTGTGTAATTACACAAGACATCATGTGTAATATAACATTTACTAAATGTGTATACAAAAACTCTTACTGAACTTAAGTGGGACAAAAATACACTAAATCTAAGTGAGACCTATTGACTAGGTTAAAACACTTTGCTTATGGATGAGTGATGAGCACGTCCTATTTGTGTGCTTGGTACTAAGTCCGTGAGTGCTCCACTTTACCAGTGCTCCACTGGTAAAGGATTTGTTTAAAATCTCAGCAACTTCAGAATAATTGGAGGACATAGCCACCACCCATCCTTTTAAACAAAACTACAAACCACAGTAACTAAAAATCTCTGCTACAGCTAAACAAATACCTCATCTAACTTGTCATAATCAAGAAGATCAGGCCTGTGTCTATGGATAACGGCGTTGAAAGCAAGGCCATCTTTCCAGCTACAAGTTCACACAAAACACATTGGTGAGAAAAGGAAAAAACAGCATGCAGGAGGTAAGAAACCAAGAAACAAGACACCAAGACAGCTGTTAATGTAACCAAAATGAGCAGTCAATCAAACACAGCTAGGTCAGAAAAGCAAGATCTATTTTAGGATTTGTCTGCATGTGCTTTACGTGCCACAGCTCAGCCTCAGTTTGAAACCTGACCTGTTCTTATTTTGGAAACCTCTAAGAGGGAAATAGTAATGCCGATGTAGATCTGCTTATGCTCTATCCCCTTTTCTGAGCACTCATCTATAGAATGGTTATACTGTTACGTTTTTTAGTACTGCGTACCACTTTTCAAAGCACAAACTCAATCAACCAACTTCTGCTTGTGCCATGCTTAAGCACATGTACACAGACAGAGACAGGTAGCTTAGCCATTCCATGAATCTCTTTATCCATAGGCAAGATTGTATATAGAATTAGAAAACAAGCTGGGGTTGATGGCTAATATTTGGCCCTTTGGTTTGGATCTGCAGTTGTGTTAACAACTGCCTAAATTAAAATTTTATATGTTTAGGAATAAGTTCATTTAATTTTCATCACTGCATATCTTGAGGATCCCAGCATAAATTTAACAGATATATAAAGCAGACTAAGTTTCCAAATAATTTAATTTCATTCATTCATCTTTTCCCTCACCACAGGCTTTCTGATAACAGTTGATTTCAATAGTAAAATCAATCTGTAATGGAAGGGCATGGAATAGAAAATACAATCTATGATATTCCAGTCTCTTTCACCAATTAAAAGTTGCACTCAACAAATTAAAACCATGATTAAGTTTTCAGTTTTACTGGTGTTGACGTGAGACCTCAAGATGCATTCGTTCCAAAGAGCAGAAAATGGTACATATGTGTTGAGAGCTAACGTGGAACAACAACATTCCACTTTCTTTCTAGGTTTTGCTCTTCGGTAATGGTACCTAGAAATTCTGACATTATTACTTGCTTCTCATTCCTCCCTCTCAAAACAAAGGGGCTGGTATCTCTTAGAAAACGTGCATTTTGCCATGAGTAGCACACTGTAATAAAATAGTTTTGTAATCCCCATAAGGTACTACCTAAGGAAGTTAGGATATCAGATTTGTTCCTGCTTGTCTGGAAGTACAGGTAGAAATAAAATCTAAGAATTGGTGAGTATTTTCTATATAAGACTAGTAACTTATTGCATACTCCTGATTACCAAGGGCAGTGTTTGCTCTAGGGAATTTTAGGATTAATCATTATCTCACAGATTACTGCTCTGCAATCTACATTCATTTCCACCCAATACAATACTATACAATACTGTCAGTGGTGAATGGAGAATTCCAATGTATTTTATTTAACATTCATATTGGGCAGCATAAAAGACTTCATCAACTGCCTAGCAGCTGAGATCCAGATTATTTGCAATTAAATGCTGAAGTCATTGTAATGAGAAGGAAAGACAGACACAGGGCAGTCATGACACGAGGTCCTTTCCTCCAGGTCACAGTTTTTTTGGAGGGAGTTTAGAAAGCCATTCAGAATTAGTATGCACTCCTCAGCTTGTTCCTAGAAAACATGCTAAGCAAACCAGAAGTGAGCCAAATCACTGCAGGACAGCATGCTGTACCACTCAGACTGAGGACCTTATTTAGCTTGGAGTAGTCAATAAGATCAGGTCGGTGTCTGTGGATAAGTGCACATAATCCAAGGCCATCTTTCCAGCTTTCCAGCAAAAAAATAGAATGGAAAAAAAATTAGTTAATAAAGTCATGACATTTTACAGCGTGATCCTTGCTCAAGGCTTAAAATCAAGCAGGAAGTCTCCTGTCAAATCCTGAGTTCTGTCCACTCTCATCCCTCTGAGCTTTTCTGTTACTGTACTCTTTTTCCTGTAGTACATGCCTTACTCTACAGTCCATACACACTTAAGGACTCCATAATACTTTCTAGGCAGTGTACATAATGCACATAATTATTTCAATTGCTTAATTTGTGCAGTGATCAAGTAGCTCAGAGTACACATTCGTCAATGAAAGTGCATAATCTCCTATCACACTTACAGCATGTTTGCGAAAAAATAAAAGGAGAGCAAACCTGCAATTACTTAAATTGGCTGAAGCAACTGGCTTTTTCTGTGTCAGTTATTTCAGACAATTTTAATGGCACAAACATGTTGTGCTCATAGAAGTACAAAGTCATAAATCAGCTTAGTTTATTTAAAACACTTCACACATATGACAGCTTTGATCTGAGCTCTAACACTTCAGTGTGATTTCAGGCCCACTATCTTTTGAAGCAAAAATAGGCAATGAACAGAGTTACAAATAACATCTACTTGGAAAGATTATGAGAGGTTCCTTTCAGTCAGAAGCAATTATTCTGAAAGATACTTTATATAAACACTTTATGCAATCACTGGGACTGCGAGTGTGAAGTCTTACCCTGTGCAGCAATTGTGTGATACTAAACATGTTAAGCCTGTTAGAATCCCTGTCACTGAGATGTCTGGGAAGATCCTTCAAATAACAGTACCACCTCCATCAAAAAATGTAATACAGTTAAGCAGAATATACATACATTGTATAATATAAAATCATCCAGAAGGTAAAACTGAATCCAAATGAGCACCAAACTAACAAAAAGATTTTTTTCCACAAAGTATAGGCTAAAATGGTCTGGACTGCCCATTGTAAAGTAGTTGTGTAAGAGCCAATCAACCCAAACATTAACCAAGGTACTTCTATTCAAGTTTTCCCGATACCATGTACCAGACCAGCATATATACATAAAAACACTAAGATTTTTATATTGTAATTTGCAGTACATCCTGCATTTATATAAAGCTCTACTGAAAAATACCTCTTTATATTCAAGGCAAGTAGCACATAACAAATTTCAGATCTCAGGGACTGTAAATCAAATTATTTTTATCTGTGGATCCACGTGTGAACTGTATCTTGTCTCTCACTACATGTGCTTTAGGTGCTGCACGTTAAGAATGAATCCAAAACACAAAACCACTGTAATACAGAGCTCTTGTTGTAAGTACTATAAGGGTCCCAGGGAAGGCAAGTAAAACAGTGCGAATGGCAAGTCACATAGTTTAATGAGGTGGGTCACTGGCAGAGCTAGAGGAACTAGCTCAGTGAAATCCCAAAATCAGGCAGCCTGCATGCGGCTTGGTAATCCCTTTCTAGCCCTTACTGAAAACACAGAACCTCAAGGCTGGAGCCTCACTAAATTTTACAACTTAGGCAACGATCCTGATTCTGAAAACAAACATGTTTAAAGTGCTGCTGTTGTGTACCGAGTGCATTTTTGGCTCCTTATTTATAGTTTCATTACAAAATAATAAAGACTGATTCATCATAATGAGGTATTTGTGTGCTTAACACATTGGTGTTTTCCCAAGAACAGTCTATACCTACTCTCATTTGAAAGCAGTTATTTGCCAAGTCACTATGGTACTCAGATATTCCCATATACCAGGAACCTCTAATAATGCAATATGGTCATTCTGTATGGAATAGGTCCGTTTTTTTTTTTTTTCTTTTAAATAGTAACTGTGGAAGTATCTATGGTAATTAATGCCAAAGCTAACTAAATTAGGATTCTGAAGATAAAGCATGAGAATCTGAAAAAAGTGTATTTAACAGTGAACTGTGAAACTCTCCTGTCAAATACATACCTACACAACTATGGGAAAAATTTGACCTAAAATATTTCAGACTGCTTCTACCCCGTGAAATAATGGAAGTATACCTAAGATGGAAGTTCTGAATGTTCACATTTCTGTAAGGAGCAGTTTTTCTCTGACACCACAGCAGCAGCCCTTCTTTGGCAGAGGTCTCTGTAAAAGACACCAGGGAGTAAAAAAATGAAAAATCTCATTTGTGCACAATTCATATAAAAATGTCTTTAAACAAATCTCCTAATTATTTAACACAGTTGCATTACTATTACCTTCCACTGAAATATCCTGAATAGCAAAGCGAAGGATAATAGTCCAGATCATACCCAGCGTCATCTTCACATTGCCATCAACAATTTCTAAGGTGAAAAAAGACATAGTAGTAGTATTTAGAATGTGTTTTCTGGTTTCTCTTAATTTAATTGTATATTTCTATAAATAATATATTGTATCTAATAAATCTGTTATATTTCTACCATAGCTCTTCATCCACACAGAGCTGATCTGGGTTCATTTTCAACAAACTCATGCTTGTGCTACACTGGCAGTAGGACTGAAGATTACTGAGGTTAAGGTCACTTCAGCCCTTCCATGCTAAAAGGCTTCTCTCCAGGCAGTTGTAACTGTCTCAAACCTTTACCTTACCATTACCTTGTAACCTCAAACTCAAACCTGAGTTTTTTAGAGAACGCCTGAGGGGAAATACTTACTTAAAGTTTGAACAATATCAGCCTTACTGTTTTCAAATACAAAGTGGAAAAAAAATATGGTCTTACCCCAAATTTTAAGAAACTACAGGATATTAACAGCATTCTTTTTAAATAAAATTGTACTCAGAAATCCCTCTATAGCATTTAGGCCTTTTTGAGAATTTTACCTATAGTGCCAGCACAGAGTAGATATGAAGAACAGCTCGAGAGACACAACATTTCCTGAGACTCAGCTACAGAGCTTCCTGCCAAGTAGTTCAGAAACATGGCCACGGGGCTGTAATGTCTTACAGCTCTGACGCCTATGCACGTTTATGTATCTTTAATATAAAATCGGATTTTTTTTACCTCTGGGGTTTCCATTTCTTTCAAGACTGATAGAGTTTACCCACAACACAATGTGCTAGAAAGGTGCTTTCTCCAGCCCTTCTGACACATACAAGGGAGCCCCTTCCACAAGCCAAGTTGGAACCCAGTGCTCCTACATCCTAATATTTACAGTGATACTGCTTAAATTTCTCAATACCAAAAAATGTACTGCCAGACCACTTAAGTGTGGTCATGATGTTAAATCAACCTGAAAAGAGGAGGGACGGTGAGAGAGGGGAACCACAGACTGTCTTTCTAGTCACCTCACACCAAAAGAGCAGTGCAGCAGGGAAGGCACCAGCTGCTCCCCTGCTTGAAAGCCACCTCCAGCCTTCCTCAAAAAGTGGAGCAGCTGTGGCTGCCTGGGGGCCCACTGGTGTTCTGGGAAGGAGCAGGAGGAACTTGGAGCAGCAGGAATTTCCTCAATTTAACATTAAATGCCATTAGAGGTGCCAGCAGAAAATGCAGTCACTCTGTTACTGAAAAGTTGCCTGAATCCAGGGGTAACTTTTAGAGAATAAAGCAGCTGCTAGCTCCGAGACTTGAGATACATGTTAAATTGCAGTAGTATGCGACATAAGCTGTCATTTGAACCTATGGAATTAACAAATGTGGTAGGATATATGTCACCCATCACTAGTATATACTTACTTTGCTAGTGTGATAATCCAAGATTATATATGAATTGCTATTCTCACGCTTTCCCTTTGGGTTCTACACTAATTTTCCAGAATTCTTACTTTGTTTTGCCTGCTTTCCATACGTTATTTTATTGGCCCTGAAAGACCTCAAGTCTCTTCAAAATTAAGCTATTTCAGTCAAAAAGACCAAATGGCAATTAGAGTATGTAGCTACTTCTCTTTCCTCACCCCTTCTCAGTCACATATTTAATTGTATTTTGATCAGATGTCTGATATTCATACACAGCATAGAAGAATTTCTTCAAATGTAAAACAAATGAATTTAAATACTCAGGAGGCATTGCTGATTGTCAGATAATCAATTCATGGATTTGTGTCATCACTACATGGTTGTTTGAATCTACAATATCTGTATGTACACACAGACAGAATGAAAAAGCAAGAGAGGGAATTTTCTATTTTGTGGCTCAGAAGAATTTTCAAGCAATTTGCCAGTTTTGGTTTCTCATTATCTGCTGCTAACATAAAACAGAAAAGAGGTATGTATAAAAGACAAGGAAAAAATATCTAAACAGAAGGAAAACAAAGTTGCTAAACATTGAAAAGTATCAGTCACAAAAGAAATACTGATTCGTTCCTGTTATTTTCCTTTACAGGCCAGTAGAAGACTTCTGCACACTGCCTGTTTGCTCTGGGAGGAATACAGTCCCCGTAGCTCACATACGCAAAGCTACAGCTTTCTGGGGAATACGGGCTGCTGATGTATGAGGACAGGAAAGAGAGATGGGAAAGGGAAGGGGAAACAATAAAAATTGCCTAGGGAAAAAGCTAAGCAAAGCTGTGTGGCAAGTTCCCAAAGGTTTTAGTTTTGGTTTTTTATTCTGCTTTGGCTCTTTTTTTTTTTTTTTTTTTTTTTTTTTTTTTTTTTTAATTCTAACCTTGTAGCAGATTCACAGATCATTTGGTCTTTAATATTTCTCCTGCTCCCCAGAAAAGCAATACAGAAGTGTTTCCTATTAACAGAATACTTATCTTTTGTGGTTCTCCATATCTCAGTTCATTTCATTCAGGATGCAATTACCTTGCAAATGGAGTTATTGCACTTTTTTAATACTTAAGGGAAAACTTCTAACTCTTGGACTGTGAATGGCTCATAAGGACTACTTTCACAGCTTTTGCTTTAGCTTCTTGACTCTCTAGTCTCACTTAATCACCAATGGAGACAAAGACTCTTCCACAAGACAGATCAGAGTAGCTAAATGTGGCTTCTGCTAAGCATCACAGTTAAAGGTGATCACCTCTCTCTATCCACTCCACGGACAGTCCAAGGAAGTTAGCCTCAGAACAGTAATGATGGCTTTAAAGAATATCCCTGGCCCCTTAAAAGTACTAAATTGAACTTTGTACCGATGTCCCACAGGAACTGAAGTTTAATCTTTGTTTTGAGACTCCATTTCAAATGCCAGTTGGTCCCCTTGGGCTTACATGCTCTTCGCCACACAGCATATCAGATAATAAAACATGATCCTCAGCAGATTTAGATACAAAACTTTCATACTTTGGAAATTAATAAGTATCCCAAGCATCCATATAACTCAGAGAACGCCAAAACAGATGGGTGCAGACAAGCCCACATGTCCCACGCTTACTCATAGGGGCAGCGAATTAAGGGGTTAAGGATTTTGATAACAATACAAGCTTAAGGAGCCTGTGCTCTGCTTCCTTGCTGGCATTTATTCCATCTTCATACTATACTGACTGCCTAGTCAACAATGCTGAAAAATGCAACGAAAGAAAGGGGTGAAGTGTGTTTTAAAACCAGATCAGATTGCCGATCCCGTCTCCAGCATAGCTACAGAAACAGTTGTCAGCCCAAGTGATAGGGTAGGGCTGTGAAGTGTAGGAGCAAGTATGCAGGACAAGGGGGCACGGGGACTTTTTAAACACGTAGTGGTGCCAGAGGTCCCACACTGTGAAACTGTACCCAGTCAGATGTGATACTGCATCGCTGCATCAGCACGGCACTGTGTCTTAGATAACAAATTTAGTAGAGGGGATGTGGTAAACTTAACAGGGCACTGAGCACGTCTGGGCCAGAGCTGACTTTGTGTTCAGCCTGTTTAGAGTAGGAGTGGAAGGCACATGAATTTATCTGCTCCTGCCCACATGGATGTAATCTAATGTCTGTTAGTAGCCATGCTTGACATAGTGCAATGTCTGACAATGACAGGTTCCTTTCTGCATATAAGCTATGCCAATAGCAGTGGATTTTTCTCCTGTGCTTCCATCCAAGAATTTAAAACTTTTTTTTTTATGCCAATGAATGAATTTTTGCTTCTGATCACTCCATTTTACAGATCAAGAATTCCAGAAACAGGCAATAAAAGCCTGCAGCACAGGACAGCAAATCACCTGTATCTCCTGGCTTGCTAACTACAGCCTGCTGTTATATGCAGGAAGAAATAGTGAGTGCACGGACAGACAGCACCTTGCAGCAACTGGCTGAGAAGCTGGAAGAGGTTCCTGGCTCTTGTTCCTGCCTCCCTCCCAGAGGAAATTACCTATTATCACAGAGCATCTAAACTCATGACAGTTGCTGCCAAGGAAAAGAACAGGGTTAGTTTAAATGGTTTTACTGGCTGAAACACCTATCCCAGGTGTTTTTCCTTCAGGTAAGATAGAAAGTGCTCAAGCACTACTCCCTAGTCTGAGCACCCTGGCAGTAATAAGCAGCAATAAGCAGTGCAAAATGAGGGGGATGGGAGTGCAGAGGGCTGGCCTGCTCCTTTCAGGAGCAGAAACTGATGTACCTCCATTTAAATGTTACAGCCTTGCTTGAAGAACCTAAGTGTGAAAACATTAGTAAACCATGCAAACCGTGACCAGGGAGAATAAGCACTCTGTCCCACAAGATAGTCCTTCTGCTACGCTCTTGTCTTCTGTTGGGAAGCCTCAGAGTCACAGCACAACATGACAGAAACAAACATTCATTTACTCCACTCTTCATACTCTCAGTATTTCCGTACCAGTTATCAAACAGGCTTCTCTATGCTTAATTTTCATTTCCACACTTAAATCGTCTCTTCAGTACCCTCTACTGTCCATTCAACACCATGTCGCTCTCAGAATAACCTTAACTGCAGAGGTTTAGGGTAGTGGCATATTTTTCCATCTCACTTCATTTAATTGCACAAAGGGCTTAGCTGCCCCTGACTGCCTGTACAACTGAGAGAGGCAGCCAGGCACCTCTGAAATGCAGTAGAGCTCTTTTGAGATCTGAAGTGCCTTTGGGAATTGCCTGTCTCTCCCCACTGATGACATTTTCCCCTAAAAGGGTCTCTGTTATATGTCTAAAGATAGATGGTATGGATTTGGACTCAGATGACCTACCCAACTTTGTCTCAAATGAAAAGAGAGCGAGTTCAAGCAAACGCTTTGCCCAGAGAATGCCTATTTTGGGGGATTTTGGAGTTCTAGATCTAGAAACTGAACACATTTGGTGAATTATACCTGAAGAACCAAGCGGACTAGGTCAAACCTTTGCAGAACCACCGAATTCTGATAGATTTCTCCATTACTTCTATAGATGCCTCTATCCCACCTAATGAATCTCCCTGCTCCAGTCACAATTACAGTAAGCTCCCTGAGATCAAGGTTTGGAAGCCATAATAAGGACATATATAGGCCTAGAGAATTCAGAAGACAGGAAGAGAAGGCTCATAAATCGATCTAAAAAGGCCTAGCAATGTGAATAGAATATATCTAGTGCTTATCACGGTGATATTGAGGTTACAGACCGAGTTTTGCTCTAAGGACATGTTAGAGGCTGCCCCCAGAATGAACAGCCCATCATTGCAGCCACAGAAACAAAAGTAGTTGGATATTACGCTAGCCACATCACTCTTCTGAATGGTAATGGCTATGCAAAGCATTATGCAAATATCTCCATGGAGCAGCTAGTTCTAGACAGACCTTTGTCCTTTTTAAACAATCATAGGAGGCATACATTCACTTGCAATGACAGCCTGTCTTCTTTTGCTCAGAGTTACATCTATCAGCATTTAGCTAGCCAACTGCATGTTTTTATTTACTACCTGAACAATGGAACAATAACAAAGTAATAACCTTAGTAAATAACATCCCACTCCACTTTCTTCATATGTTCAGTCTCTCCCCAGCTACCATAATTTCTTTTGATCACTCCCTTAACTCTACATCTGAATTGTAGAAACACAGCTGCCATCCACAGTCGATCTCGTAATAAAGTGGGAGTAGGTCCCAGCCACCTGGTAGTGATGTCAGCATTTGTCTTGTCTGAATAATATCTCCTAAAGATAAAAAAGATCTCAGATTGGATAAAGCACACCCTAGAATCCAACCAGTTTTCTAAAGGAGTTCCTTAGTATTTATTAATGTATGGGAAAAAAATGTAATGCTCTGAAAGAATAAATCACTCTCTGAACACCCACTGAAACATAGACAATTCGATTTAACCTTGGAGATAAACTAATCCTAGAACCCGTTTATACCCTTGTTCCTCTCCAGGTGTCCACAGATTTCCACTTCTCATCTTTTCACAGATACGGGTCAGCAATCAATATTAAGGGATTTTTGAGGCATATAAAGAACAGCCCATGCAATTTTCCCAAGGGTCTCTGTCAGATTTCCTTGCAATGTGAATACCTAGGATCTAAGTAAGGTGCATCATCAAGCTCTGTCACATACCTTCTGCACCAATTGACACAAGTTTCACTCCTTTGCTGGCGATATAATCCAGGGCTTTGTTGACATTAGCAATTTTATGGAAGCGCATCTTCCCTCTGTCTGGCTTCGGTAGTCTTTCCCCTGCAGAGTAACAAATTGAATGTGTTTATTGTCACATACACCTGGCTACAGACACCCAAGTGATTAGAACTCAAGAGTGAATGTGCCTTAAACACTGTTTAAAAGTTAGCAGTTATTTTAACAGGTATTTTTCTGAAAGAATGTCAAATGGCTTTGAAGAAAACCCTGAAGAGAAAATTCAAACTTTGAAACATCTGACTTTCTGATACAGCAGTTAAACCAGTGCAATTTTTTTATGTTTGCCCTGAACATCTGCAAGATATTTGAGTGCTTCCTGATACGCAGCCTCTGTTCATTGCTACTGGCTGTGTTACTGTAGCTGAATATTAAGAAGGCAAGATGCTCTCAGAGCTCATCGGCCTTACCTGCCTGACTGTAAAAAAGAGGCTGGACTCTAGCCAGCAGATTAGCTATAGCATCCTTCCACATCTGATGAAGAACAATGGCTTTTAACAACCCCATCCGGTACAGCAGAGTAGCTAATTTCAGAGCACAGGCTAATGTGTTTGAATGAAATTACCTTTTCAAATTATCACAAAGAAGAATAATTTCTGAAAATATGACTCTCCATTTAATGAAGAGTGATCATTTGAAGATCTTCTTTCCCCACTGAAATCTCCAGCAAAAATGTAAACTATCTTTTCCATAAAGACATCTTAAAAATCTTGCCCTTTTTCACCTTTATTGTGTGTCCAGAACTTGAGCTATGGTCTTCCCATTCATTCTGAGTGTACCTTGGAGACTGCCCCTCTGAGTAACACATAAAATGGGTGACATAGGGAGTTTACATCAGTTAGTCAAAAGGAGTTCTTGGATGTTCCATCCTTCTGAAAAATTAGACCTTTTACTTGTTACTAAATATTGATCTAGTTTTATTTTAGGCACTCACTTTTGAAAGCATTGGTCCATCCAATGAAGTCATTAAAAGCAAAGCAAAACTTTTATACTAAAAGTGAAATAAAATGAATTTGTAACCTAAGCATAAAGGCTTTTTAATTGTTAGGGGCTAAGACCAGTTCCTCAATGTTTGTGGTTTGTCCAACAACACTGTGATGTCAGCGACATCCTGATATACTGTGATATCCTGGAACACAAGTACAAAACATGTGCTTCATCTCTCACTTTTCAACCTTAGAGTTTGTGTTCACTGTTTTGAATTGTTAACAACTTTTATCCCTTTAAAAGTGTTTTAGCTAGCATGTTGTAAATACATAGCAAGCTTTATTTTAGCCTACCTGAGATAACTTCCAAGAGGAGCATGAGTTTGAGGCCATTTCTGAAGTCCTCCTCAATGTTCTCAATCTGTGTGCCTGCTTTCCTGAGATGGGAATTGCACCAGGCTGTAAATGTCTGTAACAGTAATTAAAAAAAAATACTTATCAATAAGGCATTTTCCAAAACAACTGCTAAGTTGTAAGTAAACACTGCATCTGAGATTTTCACTAATGCCTTAGAAATGTGGATGTCCAACTCCCATTCATTTTATACATGTTGCCGAGTTCAGAATTCTTATCCCAGATGTCCATGAAGATGCAAATAATTGCTTTATTAGAAGCAATACTGTGTTAGATTCTGCTCATAAATGCGTCCCAAAAAAAAGATCTACACATAAAGGCAGAATTTGTCTAACAGTTATTACTACACTTGACATTTTATGAGCACATAATTTTATGTTGGGACTTATCTGCTACACATTCTCCCTGAAAAGAAAGATTAATAAGGTATAAAGGAAGCTGTGGTACAGTAAAACATAGGAAATACCAAGCACAGAAGCAAAACCTTCTACTACTTGAATTCATGCCTTGATAAACAGTGCTTATACAGATTATTTATGCCAAGGACAAGTAAAATGCATTTCTCGCAGGCAGGAAGTCATGAGAATACTCTTCAGGGTAAAGTAACTGAAGAGAGACTTTATACACCAAGGATACCAGCAAAATTGCATCTGATCCTATGTGTAACTTCAGCGAGAAACAAAATGCCTTTTGAAAATATGGACAATTAAAATGGATTTTGAAAGTTTACAATAATTCAAGCGCAGAAATTTCACATTCAGACCCTGCAGATATGGCCTGCCTTACCAGGGGTTTTATTTTTAAACTGTATTATATAATTTTCAGAAAACTACCACAACTTCATCAAACATACAAATGCAGATACTGAAGTCTGCAGGGCAAAAATTCTAAGAAAAGCAACCATGAGCATTTCTCTGTCCATGAAGAACAACCAGGTGTGCTTTAACTTGCAGAGATGAAAAGCAGAACTAACTCTATTGATAGACAGCAGTCATACACGCATTACTTTTTGTGTGAATGAAATAAAAACATAGGCTACTATAAAATCTAGTAGTTAAAATTAGTCTGTTTTCAAATAGCCATTACTTCTCCTTCTGACAAATTCTTCTTGCTTTTCAGTGTCTGTTAAGATGTATAGAGAAAGTTTGTATTTACTAGGTATTTCGCCAAGTATTTAACTCTAGGTATATAACAAGTCCGTATATTTTGGAAAATTAGACTTCAGCTACTTAAAATTGTCAGATATTTGGAATTCCCCTTCTTTTGCTATTTCAAATTATCATAGTTATAAAAACATTTAATGTAACTAGTTTAAAAAATAAAATACATCCTAAATCCTCATTGTCAAAATGAAATTTCCTTTGGCCTTCTTTTATCTTGCTTGTTTTCTTAGACTATTTAATTTCTGATCTCTCAGAAACAGAATAAGAAAGGCCAGTAGATGAAGGCAAAAACTTTCTCTGAAACTGAATCTTGTACATTCTAGACAGATTTCATACCTTAAGAAGATATGGATTGAATTTTCAAAAACACTCTATTCTTAGAAATACAACTTTCTGTTAAAGAATAACATTTTTATTGTTGTTGGGTTTGATTCAAATTATGTGAAGAACTTCTGTGCAGCTTGCTGGGCTCTTTTCTCAGAGCTCCTCAGTGACAAGAAACAGCTTGCTAAACTTTGGTTTTAATTGACTTTTCCTTTCCAATTGAAAGGAAGAAGCAAGAAGAGCTATGGATATGGGGGAGCTCTGCAATGAAATCTCTAATTCTAGATACCCAGAGAAAGAAGGAGAGAGAAGACAGTGTTGGAAGTGGTTCTGGGCAGGGGTCCTGCTGACCTGCAGAGAATGACTTGCAGGTAGAGGCATAAGAAAATTCTTCCGTGTGCAGATGGAGGTAAGTACGGCTGCAGCTGAAGCATCTCTGCAAATACATCTATTTTAATAAAAGGATGTTAGCTTGAAATGCAATCCTTCAGGAAGGTAAAACTTTCCTCATTTTAAGGTAACTAGCTTTACTGAACTTATGGGAGACCTGAAACCAGAGTGTATCAAGCATCACAACATAAATACTAGGCACTTCTTCTACCCTCAGGGCTTGACGTGATGGAGTCTTATGATGGTATTTGGTTTGGATCATTATATGGTTAGGATGTAGTTTATAAGACTAATTTGTCTGCCTCAAGCAGTATCTTGTTCTAGTGATACACATCTAAAAAGGCTTAGCACCACATTAAGTCATTTGCAAATACTAAAAATTATAACAAGCATCCTTGGAAGGAATAATATTATGGTAATACAGAAAACACAGCTGAAAGCATTCAAGGGTAAATACACAAGAATCTTGCATTTGGCAATTTGGCAATAAATATTAGAAAGTTGAACCAGTAAATGAATGAGCCTTTCATAATTAGGCTTAAGTGATGGACGTGCTTATCTGCAGATGCTATTGCAGTTGGTAGAACTGTTCCAACCACACCATGCTAAACTCAAAGAGGAATTTGTATAAAAACCTCAGCCATTTCCATCTCTTCTTTTAGACATTTATGGTGAATGTTCTGACCTTGCACCACTCAAGTAAATGAGTTTTCATGATTTTTCATTTAATTAAGAGCTTAATGGCAATGACCCCACCAGTCAAGCAGTTTTAAAATAAAAATCTGATTCCTATCATGAGGAAGGCTACTTCTCGCTTAGTTTCTTAAGAAGAAATGGAACCTGGCACTTCTTAGCTCATCTATGTATATATAAATACATATATATAAGCAAATTAGAAATTTGTCGACCTCTAATCTCACTATGGTACTCCACTTCTACAACAGTTGATTCGACTTACTGGATACCACACCGATAGATAAAAAACATAGATTTTATTCAAAGATCTCAAAGTTTTCAAATAATTTAAATAGTTTCTCTTGAAAACAGACATTTTTATGGCACTGAATTTGCTGAAAGACAAACTGTCTTCTCAATCTTGTTCATTTTCTGAAGACACAAAGCAGACAATGTTGCTATGATGTAAACAAGGAAAAGATTCTACTACTGCTGAGTCAAGCTGTTTTCAATAAATAGTTTGATGATAGTCACTGGTTTTATGGGCTGCCTCTTTATATCTGTAGGTTATTTAAAATTCTTTCCAGTAGTATTGGAGTTCATCATTGACATTCTGAAGGATAAACTTGGAATTGCCTACGAAGCCTCCATTAGTGAGGTAACAAGTTCTGCTGAAGCACTCTACTGTGTGTGGATTCTTTGACTACCTGTATCTAGATAGTTTAGATTGTCTTCTATATGTAGAATAAGAGATTCAGATCTTTTATCTAAACTACAGTTTCTCAGATCTTTCTGTTTTAGCAGTGAACCGGGTCATCAAATGGTGTTATCCCCTTATGACAATTGTCTTGTGCCTCACGGAAAGTGTCTCTGCAGACTCTCGGCATGTTGGCTTCATAGCCTGGTGCCTTCCAAACTGGCTTATTGTCCTAGGACTAAACATGCTTATAGGAATGCTACTTAAGGAATGTTTACTATGTTGACTGATGCAATCCATAAGTGACTATATTCAAGTTACTGCAAAACTTGTAAATTTTAACAGTTTCCACAATTCACATTTTATTTAACCCTTGTCCTAGTATTCTTACTGTGATACCACTTGCTCTCACTGCTTTGGCTTTAACTAACAGTTCTATTCATAGCTATTAAGAAACAATTCAAAGCACATTTAAGTCCTGGAGATCAAGATACAGCCAGCATATAGTACCCTGCAAATTTGTAATCCACTGGGATTTAAAAGCTATTAAATGACTCAGACAAAGCAAATTCCTTTTTCTGCTGAGCCGTATAGCACATTTCAGAGTATCAAATTGCCCAAAGAAACAAGGCAGGACTGAAGGCACCAAGCCGAATACCAGGAGGGATACAAATAAGTGCCTTGAAAGTTAGACATTTCTTTTTAGAATTTATTCACCATAGGTGGCTCTACAAATGTAAAACATAATAAACATTTCTCCTTTCCAAAGTTTTTACTACTGCTGACATTCTTAGCTGAGAGACCACAGAAGAGGGGATGCAGGGCAGAAAGCTAAGCAATTTGCAGTCCCACAGGTAAATGTTCTCTTAATGTGCTATTAATTGTCTACTGCTGTCACAGGTCTATTCTGGAAAAGCTAACACCAGAAAAGCAAGTGCAGTTTATGTTCTATGTCCACTTAGCCTTATTGTGAAGACTGCCAGTGCATATTCTCCATAATTTGCATTCATAGATCGGTGATGGTATGGTGTGTAACCTGAGAAAAAAAAAAAAACAAACCCTTACCTGGTAATATACTCAGGCTACTTAATTTCACAAGCTATCGACAAGTAGAATTACATCCAAGGGACAGAAAAAGGAGATATCCCTAATCAATTCCCAATCAACTTCAGCTAATGCCAAAAAATAGTAGGGTATGCCCACTCTGTGCAAATATTTTTTCACATAAAGGACGTGTTTTGATGGCAAAAAAGTGGTATCTCTCAGAGGTGAATTGCCTTACACTCCTGAGAAAGCCCACACATCCTTTCATGAGAGTGTAATGATAAATTTATTTTTGGTAGTGCTTCAAAGCCAGAAAACAAGACGCTCTAATAACAAGTTTCATACATGTATGTGATAATAGAGATAAAGAGAATTGAGAAAGCACCAGTTACCACCCTCTCCAATGCTGTTACCCATCGGAGGGTCTCAAGCTAACTTGTTCCACCTGCTGAAAATATAGGGTAAATTTCTACTTTGGCACTGACAATCCAAAATGTACATCACCAAAACAGCAACATAACTTGCATGGGGACATGTACTGGGGACACTCCAGAAGTTCAGAAAGATTTATTTATTTGCATTCAGAATTGAAATTGAGAAGTGGATCCAGCCTAATGAAGGACTGGAGACCCATATCCTATTTAGTATGTATATCTCATAACAAAGGTTAACACTGCCTTTTACTTTCTCCAACTAAAATAAATTTCTGTCTGCTAGAATATTTACAAGCTTTAAAAACTAATATGGATTTTAAAAGGCATGTGTCTGCTTGCCTGTGCCCCTAGCAGAAAGACTACTGGCCCACGAGTCAGTTGGTTTTTGAGTTCCTAGCCTTTCTGTAACATCTACGTAAGAAAATACAGACAAAATCCAATTTTAACCTATGAGTTACGAAAAATATCACATTAACAGGAAATTTAATACTTCCTGTGTCTGTTAAGTAAAGCAGAAGCACAGCTCATTTTATGTGGACCTTAAATTCTAATACCCAGAGCAGGAGAACACCTGAAGAAAATGAACTTAAAGTATAAACATTCAACACATTTGTTTATACACATATGTGTTATCCCTAATTATCTCTGTCTGATAGAGTTGTTTCTTAAATCTCTGCTTTAGAGCTCTTCTTCTAAAGTATTTTTCCTCTCTACTTGTGCTAGCTGAGGGTCTTCATTACTTCTAGGCTAAATGGGACACAGTGATTCACTCTGTAGTTATACAGAACATTACTGGGCTCTGAGCGCATGGCAAGGGTGTTTCAGAAAGAGCTCTGCCAGAACATTCCCACTAGGCCAGACTGAGGTTTCCCCTTGAAGAATTTCCCATCTGTCTGTTATCCATGTTTTAAAATATACGTTCTGAACCTGCAACATGATCTCCTAGCTCCTGTGTCCACGCAGTGTTCTAACGACTGCAGAATCAGGGCTTTTCTCTGGGCTTGGGATACAGTCTGCCTTGGCTCTCGTTCTCGTAACTATTTAATTCTGCTCCCAAAAGAAGGGGCATGAAGGCGAAACACAGCAAAAAAACTGCACAGCCTTTATAAACTAGCTTGATATGAACCGATGACTACACATGGCATCTTTTAGATGTTCCTAGAACACCTAGATCAGCTGTACTTTTAGTCTGTTAGGTGCATGACTGTATTTTTATGAATTGAAAATAAATATGATCTTACATCTTACTTGTTGGTTTGAATTATTAACTGTCCCCTTGCTCTTATTTCCCCTTGCAGTGGAAGTCTAAATGCATTGCTATATGTCAGTAAAATAACTACAGCAACTATAACAGGAGCGGCAGCTCACCGGTACAACTCAATTATGCTAAAACATTTGGTAGGCAAAGTGGGATTTTAACACTAAACACATCAGAATACAGCAACAACTCAAATGAAGCACAGTGAAAGCATAGCGAAGGATGCCATGAAGGCTAAGGTAGAGAAAATATTTAGCATGTTCCAAAAGATCATCAAAAGGAATCCCTCAAATCATAGGCAGTATGTCAAAGCCAGATTGCTGGGAACAACACAAATGATAGCATAGAACCATCTCACAAAGGAAGTTAGTAGAAGCTCCACCACAAGGTCCCCAAATCCAAAGTCGGGGAAAGCCCTTCCTGCTCCAGCACAACCATCCATATAACTGAACAGACAGTGTCAGAGATTATATGATAGCATACTCTGCACTGTCAGCAGATCACTCTAGTAACTAAGGGAACTTCACTCCAGTTCCTTAAATTTATCCTTCACAGGAGACATCGTCAAAGGAATGCATTCATCACACAGGCCAGGGGAGTCCTCAGTCCTTACAAAGCAGGTGGCTTAATCCTGGGCAAGTCTAGGGTTTCCTTTAAAACATGCAACCCCCTCCCAGCACTGACTGATTGCACGTCTGTTTTACAGTGCTTGCTATTAACAAAAAAAACCCAGAGCATTTAAACATCCCTTCAAGAATAATTTGTCAAGGCTGAATCCCGAGAAATGTTAAGAAGATTATTGAGCCTTTTGTTACAAAGAGCAGCTCCTCTTGCTGCATCAAGAGGAGCGTGGCCAGCAGGTCGAGGGAGGTGATTCTCCCCCTCTACTCTGCCCTGGTGAGACCCCACCTGGAGTACTGTGTCCAGTTCTGGAGCCCCCAACATAAGAAGGACATGGACCAGTTGGAGAGGGTCCAGAGGAGGGCCATGAAGATGATCAGAGGGCTGGAGCACCTCTCCTATGAGGACAGGCTGAGAGAGTTGGGGCTGTTCAGCCTGGAGAAGAGGAGGCTCTGGGGAGACCTGATAGCGGTCTTCCAGTACCTCAAGGGGGCCTACAGGAAAGATGGGGAGAGGCTGTTCAGTAGGGCCTGTTGTGATAGGACAAGGGGTAATGGGTTTAAATTAGAAGGAGGTAGGTTTAGATTAGATATTAGGAAAAAATTTTTCACAATGAGAGTTGTAGAGCACTGGAACAGGTTGCCCAGAGAGGTGGTGGATGCCCCATCCCTGGAAACATTCAAGGCCAGGCTGGATGAGGCTCTGAGCAACCTGATCTGGTCAGGGAGGTCCCTGCTTCTTGCAGGGGGGTTGGACTAGATGACCTTTGAAGGTCCCTTCCCACTCTAACCATTCTATGATCTCTATTCTATTCTAAAGTGACTGACAGTAGTTTTATTTCAGAGCAGGCAACAGGGAAAGGTTATGTTGTCCCGTTGGTCTACAATGGAAGTCAGGAGGCAGCAAGGTGTATGGGAAATTCAGTATGGATCACTGCAGGCACTGTCCTCACCTCAGCCTTTTTTTTCCTTAAGGGAAGCACGGGAAGAAAAGAAAGGAAGGTAGCAGGTTTCACAAGGTCTTTGGAGGGGCTAAAACAGTTAAAATATCAAAAGGTTTATTAGGAACAGGCAGATGATATCTTTATTGGATCACCTGAGACAGCTGGAAAAGACAGGGAAGTTTTCAGGCACGTAAGCCCATCTTTACATGAGTGAAAGAAGCATCAGTCTTAAGCATGAAAATTAAGGTAAGTCTTCAGACAACTCAGGACTTTGATGGACCATCAGAATAATGCTACAGTAGCTCTGTTCCCTGAAGGAAGCTCCTTCCTTTTTCATTACTGTTGATGACACTTACCCATTTATGAAAGTTTTACAGCAGCAGGCATCTGTATAATCCAAATGTGTGACTTCTCAAAATACATGCAGTGCCATAGGGTTGTCCTGCTTGTGTATTTTTATCACTTTAAAATAAATCTGCCTATTTTAGGTGTATTTTCCATTAGAAACACTGATATTTTAAAAGTAGGAGCACATGCAATGTTTAAAATCCCGTTTGAAACTAAAAAGTGTTGAGGATCTGTAGGACAATTCTGGTCTAAATCTCCTTTTCATTTTTGGCATTTAAAGAATCACTCAAATAAGAGAAGACTGCTTAGAGAAGTAACACAGAAATAAAAGAGGCAAGAATCCAACGAAAATCTTCAGTAAAAGCATGAGTATGGTTCTGCCTTGTATTATCAAAACTGCAAGATACCTTTACCGATTCTTATCGTTACAACATAACCACAATCTACTTGATTCGTTAAGGTGAAGGAATTAGAAAAATAAAGGAACTGTCGGGAAAAAAAAACTCTTACTGCTTACTTCGAGTGTATTCTTTTAATTCTGAATATTTTTTACCACATTCCTTATCACTGAGAAGACCAGAGCAATCACATGTGGTAAATTCAGTAACAAAGGGAGAAACACAGTCTCACAGCTGATAAAAAGTTTGGCATATTTTATTTAAACAGAAGTGGGAAACTTCGCACTTAGCATCAACTTTTGCAGAATCCAATCTTATATTAAAAAAAAATTAAACTTCCGAGGATAAGCAAGCAAAAACTTATATTTCTAACCTGCATTTAAGTATATGCATGTTCTCCCCTCCTGACTTTGCCTATCTAAACTCTAGCTGTTCATCCTAGTTCCACTAGTTAAACTAGAGTATTTTAAAGGTCCCCCCCATCAGCGCTCTGCAGAAGCAGATATCTTTTATGTCATGTACTTAAGCTGGTTACAACAGCAGAGCGCTACTCATCTAGGAGGAAAACTAAACACAAAACCATATGAGAAATAAAAAAAAGTCTGTTTAGCAAGTCAGAGAGTTTATTCCTACTAATGGGGAGTAATGGCTCACTATTAAGTGGAAGGGCTTATTATGTATACTTCTGTAGGAAACTGCCCTGAACCATTTCCTATACTACACTTTACTTATTTAGATGGCAGAATAGAGTGTATGCTTGTAACAGTTGAATATGACAGCAAAATGATAGGTCTGTGAGGATGCTTCATCACAGAGTTACAATTCAAACTAATCTTGACAAACCAGTGAAAGGTCTTGAAGAAAGCAGGATGCAAATTAGCAAGAACTCTGAAGTACTGCTTTCCTCCAGTAATAAACAACTGCAAAAACACAAGATGGAGAACCATTGGCAGGGCAGTAGCATTGAAGAGGAGAATCTGGGAATAACAGTGGATCACAACCTAACCTGATTCAAAAATGCCATGCTGTTATAAAAGGCAAACATAATATCGGCATGTCTAAGCAGAAGAATGGTGTATCAGTATCCAATTTCTTCCAGTTTCCTCAGTGCTGAAAAGGGATTAGCTCTAATATTGTACCCTCTTTCAGGCACTAAATTCAATAGGAATATGGACCAGTGGCAGAGAATCCACAAAACAGTCATGAAAAGAAAAAAATTCTAGAAAATTTCATCTATGAAAAATATAGAAACATTGGGCTGGTTTAATTATGAGAAGTTTGAAAATAAAGTAATACTTGTCTCAGTCATTTAAGAAATCACAACAGAGGAGAGAATAAATCAGTTCTCTGTGTTTACTGAAGACAGAGCTTAAGAGAGATAGTCACGAACTTAAAAAACCAACAAAGCGGATTTAGATTAATTTTGAACTCTAGAAGAGTAAAGTAGTGGAAGAGATTGGCTGGGTAAATGTGGAATCCTTCTTGGAGATCATCAAGAACAAGTTGGATAAATGTGTTGAGAACAGAATGAGCATATTTTCTTCTGATGAAAAGTAGAAGAATGGACTAAATGCTTTCCCAGATTCTCCCAGTCACACTTTCTATGTTCATGGAAGATTCTAATCCCAATTGACATCTACACTGCAGCCTTGAAAAGGGAGAATAGGGAAGAAGACTCTTTTTCTTTCCAGATTCTGTGGCTGAGAAGCCCTAAAACGTAGGCATATATGCTATCCAAAAACTACAAAATAAGAAGTCATTCAGCAGAAGACAACTCCCTTTTAGGAATCCAAGCCCTTGGTATGCAACAGATAGCTGTAATTTCTGTTTCTGTAAGGGTGTTCTTCCTGTGGAGATCCCAATTTCCCTCTCCTACTTTCATATTACCCTCTAATTTCCCTTGACAAAAAGAAATACAGTATTAGAGGAGATTTGTCAGGGATACTGGAGAAAAAAGAAACTAGAAGGGTGAAGACAGAGAATAATAAAGAAAGAAAGCTGAAAAAAATGTAACAGGATAGAGGGAAATAAGATTCAAAGTCAATAGGCAGGAGAGCATTCATAGAAAGTTAAACATAAACCAAATTTAAATGAAAGTGGATTCAAGGATCTGTTCTATAGGTACATTTATTTCCCAAAGTCTGTATTATGATCCTGGAGAAGAAATCCTGACACTGGTATTTTCTCCCCAACTTTGCAACAGCTTTTATGTCATTTAAGCTAGGAATTTAGAAAATGTTTTATTGTCCTAAATGCTTAGCATTTTATAATCCATGATTCCTCATATGGGACTATAAGCCTTTTAACAACAATGGGAACAGATGTTAGCCATGGCTGAGTACTTTTAAGTGTCCCACTTCTGTATTCAAGGATAATGAGAATAATAAACCATCCACAGCACTATTGTGGGGGAAAATTCACCGTTGCTTTTGAGGTGCTCAGACACTACCCTGAAAAAAAGCCCAATAAAGAAACAGTAGCAAGAAATATGAGCAAGTTGACAAAACTATAAATAACTTGTCAGTAAAGAACTGTAAAATTAATGAAAAACAGAAACTACTGTGAACAGATGGAAAACAGCACATCACAATTACCAACATCTTCAGCATCTGTTCTCAGTCATCCAAAGTTAATTCTGCATTTAAAAAATCAAACCTAGCTGTTTAGCCTAAACCGGTTACCCACTACTGTAAATCTAGCTGCATACTAGTTATCCTTCCTTCCTTAAACTCTTAGTGAACTATGAAATGTGCCAGCCACTTAGGTATGGAGAAAGAAGTCACTCAGGGAACTGTTAAGAATAGCAATGACTGTGAATAACCCCGCAGATGCAATCTGAGAAACCATTTTCACATACAGAAATTGTTTTAGCTTTCACCTCTAGGATGAAAAGTCACTGTCCCAACCTCTCACTAATAAGGTCAGTTTTGGGCACCTCCAATGAAGCTGCCATTTCTGGTGGTGTAAGTGATGGGGACACCTGTCCCCCCAAGAGCTAAACTGAGAGTACAACTCACCTCGTAGACATTACCAAACAGCCTGCATGTGTTAGCAACCTTGTCACTTATTCACCTGGCCTGGGTTCAAAACACTGACCTAAAAGTGAAAGGTTCCCCCCAGCCACGCATTCCCAACCAATAAATTAAAACTCCATCTTCAGTACAAGGTTATCTTTCATCATGAGTTGGGGAATATTACAATATTCCTCCAGGAAGGCTTTGCAATACTAAGACTTTTAATTGATATTGTCACCACCTTGCTAAGCAGTGACAAAGGTCAGGGTTTTGCAAGTCTTGGATGTGAATGACTATTTTTCCAGTGCAGTTTGTTCATTCACATCATATGCATGAATCTTTGAAAAAAGATGGTCACAAACAGCATCCAGGCAATGCTCTTTGAGAGCCCTTTGCCCAAATGCAATGCCAGCTCTCTTACAGCAGCCCTGCATAAGTCATTCTAGCTAGATGGAGTAATGGAGAGCAATCCCTTCCTGTTTGCAATGATCTTACCTCTCCATCTTCCCTCCTTCTTCAACAACAATATGCATGACATAACTTACAGTTGCACACTACCTTTCTGATTACTCTACTCTCTTTGCCTTTCATGTACAACAACAGGTATGTTAATAACTTGTCATTACAGAATTAATACCTCTGTATTTTTTTCATTACATACCATTATTCAACGCATTAAAATGCTCAAGGTACAAGATTAGCACTACAGAATAGTAAATAAATGGTATAATCTGTGAAGTAAACATAAAGCTCTCAAATTACTAACAAATTTCCGAGTTATAATAGCCTCCATATTAAATTGCTTTCTCTAATGAGAGTGAAAAGACCGACAGTGAGTAAAGATTCAACATTTGAGTCCTTGCTCTTCCACAGTTTTTGTACAACTTTTGTACAGCTTTTTGGCAACTAATATCTTAGACAGCATTCCTGATCACTTTACACCACAAACCTTTACAGCGCATACCTACAAATAAATCAGTTCGTGCCCAGTTGTCAGAGCATTAAAATAGATTTGCCACTACACTGCACAAAGTTGAGCGCAGCAAAGAAATTTTTATAAAAGCTTTAATGGACTCTATCATCCATGCAATAAAGTCTGCATCTTTGCACTTATATAGAAATATATATTCATATGTCATAAAGGGCTGTCCAAAAGGTACTTCTCCCCAGCCAACCAAGCAGAGCACAAGGGACCTAAGCAGAGAGCTTGCAGAGCATGGAGCATGTAAGTTCTGTTGGAAACTCCAATGTGCTGATGCATGCTCCCAAACATCTCTCATACACCTTCTCACTCTTGCTCTCCACAAGTTTTTAGACACAGAGCTTGGATGAAAAAAATCAAGACAACCCTTGATACTTTTGAAGGCATACTCAAATAATGGAGCAGTGAGCTATTCGCATTCTGGTGCTTTCTGGATCTTTTTGAGCAAAGTGATATTTGGGAGGTATCACCGTAAGCACTAATTGGACAAAGAGCTATATTTAAGGTGCACTTTTTGGATCTAACTACTGAAAAACTAAGAAATACAAGGATAGAAAAAGGTATTTAGTATGTCATGGGACCAAAATGTTCAACAAAAAGTTGAACTGTTATAGGGTCAAAAGAAATTCACTCATTTCTACATGACTCAGGAGTTAATTCTGGAGCACCACCTTCCATGCTCAGCATTTCTACTTCACAAGAGTATCAAGAAACCAGAAGGCATCTTCAGAAAAGGATTCACAGTAAAAATGGCTACAGGTTTGGAGGGAACTGTTTGAGCAACAATAAAAGGTTTGTGACCAGCCATTTTTCTGTTTTTTCTCTCCCTTTATATTCTTCTCCAATTGGCCACTCTTCACTATTATGGAACAAAAGAATTATCTCTGTTACATTTCCCTCTCCCTGTGGAGAGTTAAAAACAAAGTACTGGTAATCCAAAAAGGGTCTTGAATACTGTGGTGGATCTGCAAGGGACAAATCTGCAGGTATGCTTTAAAGGTGAAGTCTATGCCCTCTATACTGCCTGGGGCTTTCTCTCAAGTATACTAAGCAATGAACATGCATTACCACTACCCTATCAATGTCACATGAACATTCTTATAATGAGATCACATCTCCTATTCTCCTTCCCAGTCTCGGGTCCCTCTTCCATCAGCTGTGCCCTACCGTGCTCCTCCTGGTTTCCCAAGAGCTCCTGAACTATCCCAGATAGTGCTGGCTAACATTTTTGTTTCAGCAGATACCTATTCAGATGACAAAATACCATTTAGGATGAGATGAAAAGAACATTCACACATTATAGTATGGAAGGAACTAAAGGTATGCCCTCTGGAAATAGAAGGATTAATTAAAGTAGGCTAATCCAGGATTTAGTTGACTGGATTTCCAAATGTCTTTCCCCTGCTTTCTCTGTTGATTTTCTTCACCATGCTATCTTTATCCACTAATTATATACTACATCGCAGGTGAGTAAGGAAATCCATTATGAATTGGTCAATACAGTCAGCATGGGATAAAAGTATGTTCCCATCCAATTTCTCAACATTTTAAAAATACTTCCATAATCAGAAAAGCATGTGTTCTGACTGATAAAGTTAAAACAGATTTTGAAAGCTTTTCCAATTTCACATACACCAACACACACATCTTTAAGTCCCTGACACCAGTAACTGATGGGTTAAGTATGTCAATAGTCAGACCCCAAGATATTTACATAGTAAATGTCGTCTTGCACTCTGTTATGTAGTACATTTGAAGATCACCAAATCTAGTTTCACTTCTAATATAAATTAAAGTTTCAGTTGAGATTCTTATAGAGAAAGGAAAATCACATGCATTAATTTCCAATTATGCAACAAAAAGCTCCTCTGTGGCATATAGGCCGGGTTACTCAATGCAATATTTATCAGTACAGAAAGCATATAATCTGTCCGTGTTAATTTCTTTACTATTGTAACTGATTATTAAAAAAACCCCACAATTTTGTTTTCATAGTTGTTTTAAAAATCTGAGTTTCAAAGAATTTGGTAACTGCTGCTGTTGAAGATACTACTTAAACATACTGAGTTGATTTTTTTTAATTGATAATGTTCTTTTATGAGGCACTAGCTGTAACATTTTCTAAAACATTTAAAAGATCCTGTAAGCCAGTACACTTTCAGAAAAATTCTAGAGTTCCTAAATAATTTTTAGTGAAGCCCAATTTCCTAAATTACTGAGCTTTTCTTAAAAAAAAAAAAAGAATAAAAAGCAAAATATTACTCAGGATCTTTGGATGGCTTGATTATATATTGATATGAAATTTAACTAAGTAACCTGTTCTCAAGCACTTAGCTAAGAATAGATGGATAAATAACAAACAATGATGGCTGTAACTGCTGAAAGCATAGACATCTGTGTTTTAGACAGTACAGTATTTGGGATAAGAAAACTGCTTTGTCAATTAAACACACGGTTCTTTGCTTATAGCATATCTATTCTTAATGGGAGCCACACTGGGACCTGTGCTTGGTCATGGAAATTAAAGCCACAGACAACAGGAAAGGAAGTAAACTTCAGCCTCATGTATGGTGGTTTGTTTGTTTTTTAATATTAACACCAGATGGACAATAAGCGCATTATACATCATATCTACATGTACAGATATAGCTGCTTGTGGGGCTGCACTGCAAACTACATGACTGAAATAATTTGGGATTAAAGAGTGGTAGGAACAGGGAGGGTTGCTTCAAATGACTTTGGTGATCTGATATATAGCAGAAGATCATTGTACCAGCAAATGAAGGGGACTGGAAATCTATGGATAGGAGTAGAGTCAAAGGTGGTCAGCTGCTCTGCCAAAGAAAATGTGTGGTGGAACTACACTCCAGAGTACAGCTGGAGATGAGCCTGGACTGTAGAGATTTTCCATAGCCTAAAAAAACTCCTCCAGGTGAAATAATATCCCAGAGCTACACAATCATTTCTGTATCTTTTTTAATGTGTATTTAGTGCAACTAGGTACTAGTTTTCTTCATATCAAAGAGTGCAATGTCTTAAGTATTGCAGCAGTGAAAAGCTACACTGGTGCCAAGATTAAACATAAAACGGAGTTTAAAAAAAATATCACTTAATGCTAGATGGCTAAGCCTTTCTGTGAGTGCCAAAATAACAGGCTGATTTTCAGAGGTGCAAAATAGACAGAAGTTCCTCCTGACGTCAGTGGAAATGCCTGGGTGTTCAACACCTATAAAAAATACGAGCGTTTCCCTAGATGCCTAAGGAATAATGACAGATGCTAATTTTAGACCAGGGTACTCACTTTCCGCAGTCTCCTGCTATGGTAGCGGGGGAGAGCAAGGCTTTTCTGGGGGGCAGGTCAGAGTAGAAGCCATCTGCTCTAAATTAGGTTCTGCTACTTATCAACATAATGGATGGCTGGACTGATTTTGCTTAGCTTTTTGAAGAAAAATAAGAACAAGCATCAGATTTCAAGTTGAAGAAATTCTGACAGTTAAGAGCAGTTGGGAGGAAGCATTTGAAGTAAATGGAAAATGTTACTCCTATCAAGTACAGCAAACTCTTAGCTCTCACATCTGTAAAGCCAGCATATAAGTATTACAACCACTATATTGGAGATGAAGACATGGGCAAAGTGATATGTCCTTATAACTCAAAAGCAGGGAAAACTGGGACCAGAGATAGGAGCAGCAGTGCCCATTCTTGCACTTAGGACCTAAATTCAGGACTAATTTTCTCACATGTGCACACATGGAAATTTAAGGTCCAAATATAGAAACTAACTAATCATTAGTCAGAAAATTATCAGCTTCTGCTTCCCTCTGGAGAGGCCTTCTGAAGAATGAAGTGTATTTCTACACGCTACCATTTCAAGTGGGACACTTTCCTAAAAGGAAAATGTAGCATTTCAAAGTCTTCTACCTTTGTCTCCGCAGATGCTGTGCTGATTACCTGCCCTGTAAGCCTTTCACACCAGTAGTTTGAGGATTACTAGGACCGTGCTATCTTGATCTGTATTGAAGAGTTACGCGTACTGCCCGCAGGAAGAGCTGCTACAGAATACATACAGCAACAGTCACTGAGGGTGATCATAACTTTGTGTTTGTTGGTTTAATGATGTGGAAAGAGGTAACTTCTATCCTTAAATATATGCCCAATTTTGTCAGGTAGAAAAAGAGCATCGTATAGCACCTGTATAGTTATGATCAGCTTTATGCATCAAGTCTCTCAACGTGAGGCATATTTAAAACCAACAAATCCAGTGATATTGTAAGAACAAACGTCACGCAGCCTCATCGCAGCATTTCATGCAGTGATGTTCTTCAAACATTGAAGACTTGAAAACCACCCCAAACTACTGGGAATGAAATTTAATTTAGGAGGAAATGGAGTGCTTGATGTGAATACATTCTCCTTCTGGTACCAGCTGAAAGTAAAGAATGCATTGCCATAAAAGACATTCTCACTCAGAGTCAGCAACTTCACTGCTCACATCAGTTACACATTGTTTATCTCAACAATTAGGGCTTAGAAGAAATCATGCTTGGCAGTTAAGCCATGTGAAACAACTCAACTTTGCCAACTGTATAAGGACTTATATATTTGCTTGCTGGCAAGGATACAAAATAACATGCAGGAGGGATGTCTTTTGACTTGGAACGAAGCTAAGCAGCACAAATTCCTATCTAATTCTATTTCACTGACGTGCATCATGTCCACCTGCATCCCAGATACAAATCCAATGCTCTCTTCTGTAAGCAGGCTCTGCAGTACAACTTCTAAACTACTACCAATATCTATATAGTATTCACCATTCACAACTAAAGAAAATCCTAATGCTCTGTCTCACTGAAATTAATTCAGTAGAACTGTACAGTGCAATACAGAAACTACTACCTAAACATCTCATTAGGCATTTGGTATCCAATTTTTCCGTTGTAATGATGAAACTCTTTGTCTTACTTGTAAGAGGATGGAAGGACTATCATAGAAGGTTTTGAACTGTGCTACCCCATTGGCAAAACACAGTCAAAATTCATCTTGCAGAGGGGTCTTAGTTTGATTTGGAAACTGGTGATGCAATAATGATATTTTCTTACTGTGATTTACAGAATATACCTGAGCCCTGCTTTTGCTGGCACAGGGCTACAAATGGTGCGAGTGTGGATTCACTATTTACTGCAGTCTCAGGGCTGAAGACTTGCAGCGCTCTTTCAAGCAAACACCTCCCAAGCCTCTCTCTTCAGCTCCCCAGTGACCCAACCACAGATCCACATCAAGATGCACACCTCCCACCCCCAAGAGATTATAGCAAAGTCCACCGCTTAACACATAGCTTTCCTCTAGCTCTTAAGCACCTCGGCTGCAGCTTATGGAAACCCACTTAGTCCCATACTTTCTTCCAGTCCTTATTGTCTTACTGATTGGATCAGCGTATCTGCAGACGTTTTACTATATGAATTTCGGGGGAGGCTGTGGTGTGTATCTGTGAGTGCAGGTAGGAGGTAGCCTTTGCTTCCCATTATTAAATGGTTCTTATAATTTTTTTTCATAACCATACAGTTCTGTTGCTGGCAGATATTTGGGGGTGAGTGGCAATTAACAGCTGAATTGGGACTGTAGGAATTATCCATTTGACAACACTAACAAAAGCATACAGAGCCTGGAATGGGTCAACACTGAGAGGGTTGTTTGAGTTTAAACAGAAAGCGTAATATTGAGTAATATATTGATTTCTTGCACTTAGTATTGCCAAGGAAAACCTTCCCATTCGAAAAAAAACTACCTCCATAAACATTTCTAGTTAAGTGAATTTCATAATAGCTTGCTTTAAATTTTCCTTCATACACAAGCACCACAGTATTCAGGGCTCTCTTTACCTGCACACCTTATTGACAGCTTCCAAGACAGAATATGAAGCACACTGACAAAATACGATCGTTCTACTACCCTTTCAGCATGCACCTCTCAAGCACCATTCCATGTAAGTAACATCAGCAAGAAGAATTTAACATGTTACTATTTTTAACAAGCACTAATCTCTAAGAAGCCAATCATACAGAACAAGCAATAAACATATCCCATATTTCTAAACAGAGTCCCTCTACCCTCATGGCAACTCTTCATAGGACTAGAGAAACTGCAACTCCATGTCCTTCTGTTGCACCAGTGTCTAATATTTAGGACAGTTACAGTATATGCTGAAAAATCAAGACATACCGTGGCAGAAAAAAATTTAGTTTGTCTATTGACTACCAAGTTCTGAGTCAGACCCTATATGGGGCCATCTACCACTGAGAAGGTCACTTAAAGAGCACCCCAGGATTTAAAAGGAAATGAGAGAGGTTTTATGTGTGTGTTCTTAATACAAGAGGCTTTGGCATCCACTGTTTGAAAAGAAAACTCTTGATGCACCTAAAAGAGAAGCATTTGGCCTTGGAGTGATGAAACTTCATGTTCCCAAGGCACACTCTGCAGCTATAGTGGCATATATCATTTGGCAAAACATTGTTCTTCTATAGAAGACAGTCACAGTACTGACTGAATACTAGAAAAAAATAAGTCTAAAAAGATGCAATTGTTTGCTTTCCTAACTATTAGTAGTAACAGAACATCCTGCATTTCAACCTACAGAATTCCCAAGACATCTACATCATCCTAATTCTGTGCAGAAAAGGTAAAGGAGGGAGAGAATTGCAGTGTAGGACTCAGTATAGAACACATTTTTTCTATTGACTATCATTCTGCTTTCAACTCTGGAAGATTTTCCTCCTAACAAATCCCTCCTGAAATTAGTCCTAGCGCTATTCAACCCAGGGCTCCCATTTTTATAAGAAATATCCAACTGGTAACAGGTAAGTACTAGGAATAAGTAATGAGAAGGCCCATACTGTCTTAGAAAGGAGTGTACTATTTCCTCCCTCACAGCTCCTACGTTCACTGCTGGTTCTCATCCAGACCCTGTTCATGTTGCTGACTTGCAGAAGGGAATCTCTGTGACTTCTCAACAATCCCATAGGTATTCTACATGGGTAAGAAGTGACACCTCAATAAAAACCCTCAAGAGTGTGCTATGGGAACTTAACCTGAAGGTCGATTATTCAAGGAAAGAATTTTGCATAGTCTAGAACAAACAAAAAAAACTCAAAGACTGCCACCCCAAAACCCCATACCTAAAATTCCAACTTTGATTATTTCCAGGTAATCTCAGTAAAAGAGTAAGACCTAAGCTGGAATGCCCTGTACACACTGTAGATATTGCTATATTGTCCATGACAATGATTTCAATCCAGAGCCTGTAAATCCATGAAGAGTGGCTCTATAGTACTGAATTTTGCTGGTGGCATCCAGCCTCTCCTGCCAATGTTTTTCTGCCTTACATTTCTTTTTCATTCATTCAGGCTTGCTTATTTCTCTCCTTCTCTTCCTGGCTGAAGAATGAAGCTGTTCCTTTCTACTACTTCATCTGTCTTCCCGCTCACCAGTAGATATCTTCCAGGAAGAGGTTTCTGATAAGAAATAATTCCATCCATAGAAGACCACATAAACTTCAGAGTGAATCCAGGACACTGACTGTAACTCTATTTATAGACACTGAAGTCAGACTGAAGACAAGGTCAATTTCTCTTGCAGGCTGCAATGAACCTCTCAAATCTACTGAACTTAATGAAGTTGCAGTAACACTAGAAAAAGAAGGATGTTGCCCATAATTCATAGTCCTGATAGCTTCTTCCAAATAATTTGCCAAACATGTGGCTTCCAAGTGCATTTTTTTATTTGCAAGGACAACAGGAGTTGTATTACCCGCCATAGGAGGTCATGCAGATAAATCCTTGTAGGTCACACTGAAAATGTAATCTGGTACGTACTGTTGAAGACTGGAAAGACACAGCTTCTTTCCTAAAGAACCTTTTCTAAAATCCTCACTCATGCACAGCATTCAGTGTCATCAAGAAGAATTGCATTCACAAAGAGTACAATATCATAGTAAAGAAATACTCTGTCTTACTGTTTATCCTTCACCAGTGTAAAAAACCATCAAAAATGGTCAGAAACTGCATGGACACCTACATTTAAATCCTTCTGCAATAACAAAGTGTGGTATGAGGGCCATACAGCAAGGCAGAAGGACCTTATTCAGTAAGGCAAGGAGTATGTTTCCAGTTGTTTCCTTGTATGTGTTAGTGCAACAGTGTCAGCGACATGTCTGAATGACTGGAGAAGACACGTATCAAATACACGGAGCCAGTTTAGTGCTTTACAATACAATTGTCTTGAAGAAAGCATCACACCAGTTTCACAACATTCAGATCTTTTCTCTGTCCTGAAGGCTTAAGACTTCCTTGAAAAACTAACAAACCACATTTCATGTCAAAGTTTTAAAAAGAACGCTCCTAAAATAAATTATTTATAGCAAAAGTTACAAATAAGAAAGAGCACAGCTTAGCACACAGCTCACTAAGCAGCGTTGGCAGTTCAAACACACTGCAAACAACACGTTTGCGTTTTAAGTAGCAATGTTGTGCTTGGTTTCCTAAGCTAAGGGACTCTGCATTTTCCTACATTCCTTTTAGTTACACTGAGATACAGGCTCGTGAAAACTAAAAGGTTTGTTGAATTTTTTTTGGAAACTTAAGAAATAAATTTATCATGGAGAGAAAAGAAATCAGGTTTTAAGTCTTCCACTATGAGCTAGTACGATTTTCACTCCCGCTCCAGTCCAGGAGGGCAGGGACTGAAGGGCAGCTAGTCACTAGGCTGACATAGCACAGAACCAACCGCTTCTGTCAGTTGTTGCAAATATCACTTCTGTCCTCTTCATACCAGTGGGAAAACAGAGGTCTGAGGTGAGCTGACCTTGCCTAAAGAGCAGAGTGAAGAAGAGCATCCCATTCCCTCTGGCCAGATCTTTTGATTTCCCATACTTTTCTCATTTCCGTGTAGTACTGAAGAAACAAGGGGTCACTTTCATAGATATTTCAACTGCTGTTTAAGCACATGTGGCCAGTGGAAATGTACTGGCTCAAGCAGAGGATTTCAGAAGTTTCCAATCTCATGGTTCCCATCTCCATGTTCAAAAGACACCAAGGCTGTACTTCTCTAATTAGTTCCTACTGAAGACAGCATGTCCATCCAAAACACAGAATATTTTTTTTTTGTTATTTAGTCTTTTTTTTAAAGTTGCTGCCTGAAATTCCCAACCTTTTGATCCTGTTTAAGTTTTTACCAACAGTGTCTAATGCAACAAATGGTCAAAATGTTGTATTTTCTTGATTTAACACAGGCTAAATGTTACCCTAACTAATGCATACAAATTGTTGTTCACATTCAGAGAGACAGAGCTAAGCTGTAACTCCGTCTCCTTTCCTGTAGTGTACTTCATCTTCATTCTTCATCTGCAACCACCAAGAAGCCTGGATTACAGCAGACCATAATACTCTATGAACCATGGTTATAATTAGGCGTCGCATCCATTGTAATCCTATGGACATCATCATGTGTTACCAGCATCTGTTGACAGATCTCATACCAGGCATACTGAAATGGCAAGTCTGGCGAGGGCAGCCCACAATAGAAACAATGGCATTTATTTTTGGTCTGTTCCAAGACTGTCTAATAGAAAATATATGCTGCCAACTGCCAGGGCTCCACTGAGATCACTTTTCAATATTCTATTACCAGTTAGAATAAAGATCTGTGCCCATGTATCTGCAATCTTCTCCTAATAAATAAGGAAATAAAGAAAGCACTTTCTGCAACTGTCTCAGCACCAACTATAAAAATACAGAAGCTTTGAAATGTTATCAGGCTCTTTATCATGAAAGTACATGTTTTGCATTTAATAATAAATTCAGACTCCTTTCCAAGACAAAGAATGAGGATTCTTCCTCCTAAATTTTATTTAAATGTGGAATCACTTTAATATTAAAATTAAGTCCTGGGAACTAACAACATAAAAAGTAACGAAGCTACAGTCTTTCTGCTTTATGGAAGTAAAGCCGAATCTGCTTTAATTTATCAATGTAGAAACCTGACTTTCTGCTGAAGCACTGTCTGTTTGGAGGAACGGAAACAAAAAAAGTTTGTTATGGGGTCTTATACTAACTACTCCTGCTCTTCTGTAAGAGTCAAGAAACTTACTGTAAACATAAGAAGCCTACAGAATCCAAATGCCCTTTATTTTTTATCATTTATCTGCATTTTTGGAAAACTAAAAAATTATCTAGTAACGTGTTCATTATTTCTTTATTTTGAAAATGGCATTCTCTGAAATGCTGTACAATTGAATACTGATCAGATGTAACCACGACCTGTTACAGCAGAGCAGTTTCAAATCACTAAAGCACTTAAGCACTAAGATAATTTCCATTCTCCTTATAAAACATAAAAGAATAGCTCACTATCTAAAGCATATCAAATCAAAACAAATGTCAGCGTTGGTGAGTACAGCTTAATAATTGTTTAGGAGCTCAGTTGCTGGTAGATCAAGAAAAGCGAACTTAAACGTAGACCAGACCTTCTCCAACTATACACGTACAACAGGATGTGAACAGGTGTAAATGTAGGAAAATCATAGAATCATAGAATGGTTTGGGGTGGAAGGGACCTTTAAAGGTCATTTAGTCCAACCCCCCTGGCAAGAAGCAGGGACATCTCCAACCAGATCAGGTTGCTCAGAGCCCCATCCAGCCTGGCCTTGAACGTTTCCAGGGATGGGGCATCAACCACCTCTCTGGGCAACCTGTGCCAGTGCTTCACCACCCTCAGTGTAAAACACTTCTTCCTTATGTTTAGTCTGAATCTACCTCCTTCTAGTTTAAAACCATCACCCCTCATCCTATCGCAACAGGCTTTGCTAAAAAGTTTCTCCCTATCTTCCTTATAAGCCCCCTTGAGGTAGTGGAAGACCGCTCTCAGGTCTCCCCGGAGCCTCCTCTTCTCCAGGCTGAACAGCCCCAACTCTCTCAGCCTGTCCTCATAGGAGAGGTGCTCCATCCCTCTGATCATCTTCGTGGCCCTCCTCTGGACTCACTCCAACTGGTCCATGTCCTTCTTATGTTGGGGGCTCCAGAACTGGACACAGTACTCCAGGTGGGGTCTCATGAGAGCAGAGTAGCGGGGCAGAATCACCTCCCTCGACCTGCTGGCCACACTCCTCTTGATGCAGCCCAGGATGCAGTTGGCTTTTCGGGCTGCAAGCACACATTGCTAGCTTATGTTGAGTTTCTCAACATGAATTTTTTAAATTAATAAAAACAGCTAAAACTCACAGAACAAGGAAGGCTACAAGTAAAATCTGAGAGGAAAATATTGGCTCTACCAATTTTAATGGAAAAGTAAACCCATTGGCCCCAACAATTCTAACAGCTCTTAATTTTATAGCTATACTTTTATAGTACAGCACTTATAGAAGCTGTGACTGTAACAGTGGCCCAGACTGTCATCAGATAGAAGATGGCACCTTCCACTTAAGTTTTTGATGTGAGCTGCTCACCTAGAGAAAAAAGCATATTCAACCTCATTGTCTAGAGCATTGTTTCTCTCTCTCTCCTCTCCTTCTTTCTTTTTTTTTTTTCATTCTTGTAACCAGCAGATAACCTTTTAATCCCAGATCTGTCAGCTGTGACTTCAACATCACCTTTTACATTAGGAAGTTACAAATCCTTTACAATATTTCATCTTTCTCTGTGTTCTCTGTGTAAAACTCTGTGTTCTGAAATTAGATATTGCAAAAATTACTGAAGTACCAAATCATTGACAAAACTGCTGATGAGATTATAATCTCTTCTTATGTTCAGAAAAAAAAAAAAAAACATGGGCAGTACTTGCTGGCACAGTAGTTTTCTTACACCTAAAAGGCAAGAAGCATTTCCAAGGAGTTTACAGATCTGTTTTTTCCCAGACAGTGAATTGGCATGTGGGAACCTAATTGTGACATACAGTTTTCCAAATCTAGCCTGGATATATTTCTAGGCAATATTTTCCTTGTCAGGTCATTCAGTCAGAATTAAAAGTAAATTCTAATAAGAGTTGACTCACAAGATCACAATTTCAAAAGCAATTGCTCAGACTGCTCTCAGAAATATTGCAAACTTTTTTTGCACAGCAGTTTTGAACCATCTCATTTATCTCTCTGTTTACAATTGTGATTAACTGTTTTTGAAAAGCAATCTACACACATATGAATTCAGACTCTGCTTTCCAAAGGTAAGACCCAGGAAGTGAAGCTAAAAATTACTGAAATACTAATAGATAAATCTAGAGGTACTGACAGAATATTTCCAGTGCAATATAAAATGAAACTCCTCACTCTCATAAATTAGTTTCATCTTACACAGGTTTCACTTAAAAATCCAAACAGTGAATGCTTTATTCTCAAAATATAATGTAGCTAATATATTATATATATATATATATATATGCTTTATACGATGTAAAATATATTCTCTTACAAAATTAGCACAGCCCTGGCCATTCCAGATGCAGCACGGCAGTAAGAGAGGACATCATTTGACACAGAAGCACATATACAGACACACATGACTTTAGTTCCAGACCTTCCTTTGCTGTTTCTCCCATGCTGGGTCCAGGAGCAGGTCCCTGTCCCATTCTTCTTCTTGGGTCATGTACTCATCTTCTTCATAGTTGTAGGTGTACTGCATGTTTGTTTCTATCTGGTTCATGCTGTTCATGCTACCCGGGGATCAGCTTCAGCTGCTGCGGGTTCTACTGCTTTTCAATATATGTATGTTTTTAAGCTCAGTTTACTTGCTGATGGGTTGTAGGTAGCAGTGTCTTTTTTCTTTCTTTTTTTTTTTTTTTTTTTCCTCTTTTTCCCAAGGTGACAGGGAATGAATATTGATGAGTCCTGCTGAGAGCAGAGGCTGAAACTGTCAGGTAAGTGCTGACCTGCGGTGACCTTCCTTCCCTCTCTCTCCTGCCCTCCTTCCCCCTCTCTCCCTCGCTCTCTCCCTCTCTGGCTGCTGCTGCAGGTCCCCGCGGCTGACCCTCCGCCGAAGCCCGGCGCTGCTCCCCGCTGCGGCTTATTATCCCCGCCGGGCTGTCACGTGGGGCGGGCGGACAGGCGCCCTCAGCCCGGTCGCGACCGGGGCCGGGCCCGGGGCCGCCACCCCCGTTACCCCCGGTACCTCGGTACCGGGCAGCGAGGCTGCCTGCAAGGCGGGGGAGGCTGACCGGGGGAACACACCTCACCTCCCCAAAGCGCTCCGGCCAAAAACTACTGTCTACTTGTCTGACTGTCTGTCCTTCCAAATCGACCCGCCTTTTTTTTTTTTTTCCCCCTTTTTTTTCTTTCTACTAACACGATTTCTACTTCTCAAGGGCCGTCTATGATTTGCTAATGTAGTATGACACTTTTATCCGTAATCTGAAGTCTGTGCAGACCCTTGAGTCACTTCCCACTTTCCATTTCCGATTAAGGATCGCGAGAGCCAGCACAGACCAGGACACCCAAGAGGTGAAACAATTTCCAGAGGAAATCAGGTGTGGAGTTAAGCCAGAATGTATGGAAGCACAAATTAGAAAAGCAACTTGTATCTTTTTCATCCAGGAAACGTGCTCAGTACATCCCAAAAGCAGGCACCAAGAAGCAAAAGCAAAGTCTGTGGAAACAATAACTTTATAAACACGTGACAGGAACCATTTACCCGTGCTTTCCACAGGGTAAAATCTGAAAAGAGAGCACTGAGATCAAGCGTCCTGGCAGGCATGTCCCGAATCTCCCATGGCGTATCATGTCACTTGCACTGGCGATG
>WHYT01017506.1:420171-496520 GCA_009806455.1 Tetrax tetrax
TTTTTTTTTTTTTTTTTTTTTCCCCCTTTTTTTTCTTTCTACTAACACGATTTCTACTTCTCAAGGGCCGTCTATGATCTGCTAACGTAGTATGACACTTTTATCAGTAATCTGAAGTCCGTGCAGACCCTTGAGTCACTTCCCACTTTCCATTTCCGATTAAGGATCGCGAGAGCCAGCACAGACCAGGACACCCAAGAGGTGAAACAATTTCCAGAGGAAATCAGGTGTGGAGTTAAGCCAGAATGTATGGAAGCACAAATTAGAAAAGCAACTTGTATCTTTTTCATCCAGGAAACGTGCTCAGTACATCCCAAAAGCAGGCACCAAGAAGCAAAAGCAAAGTCTGTGGAAACAATAACTTTATAAACATGTGACAGGAACCATTTACCCGTGCTTTCCACAGGGTAAAATCTGAAAAGAGAGCACTGAGATCAAGCGTCCTGGCAGGCATGTCCCGAATCTCCCATGGCGTATCATGTCACTTGCACTGGCGATGATGTTTCTTCTGGGAATTGGCAAGTTTACCATGTACTTCATCCAGCCTGTCACTAATGCCGGCACCTACCACCAGCCAAGGTCATCCTCTGTAGCAGTGCCCACACTGAATACAGTTCCATCCTGACTCACAAATAGAAAAATGCTCACCAAAGCTGAGCTTTTGGAAGCCATAAAAGACAAAGTCAGATATAAGGGAGGACTATGTTCAGTAAAGGCATCCATAGGTCTCTGGGCCAATGGGAGCGAATAACCAGAACAATTAACAGCTAGACGGCACACATCCTCCACTTTGTTTAAAACTCCGCTTTCTGCCAAGTTGCCTTCTACCCCGTAAGTCTACGCAATTTAGAAGAACATACAAACATGCACAGCTAATACATACCCATCAGCTCAAAAAAAACCTTCATAAATGCAGCACTAAGCTTCCAAATTCAATAGAAGAGAATTGGAACATGTTCTATGCAAGCTGAACTACCTAAAATTGATGTACATACTGTAAGATAACAGTCCAAAAATAAGATTCCAAACCTAAGCAGCAAAGTCAGAACCACATGCTTTTCACCTGCTCAAGGAAAATATTCTCACGGTTTCTACAACACTTCCATCTATATAATGAATCAAATAGTAATGCCTAGACATTTTTGTTCCAGTGCAGATGAGTGTTCTCTTAGGATACTCTCAGATAATATCTAATAGCAATTACAAAACAAAATACTTCATGTATGTACGCATTACGTGTATGCTGGTGTACTTTGCGTGGTTTATTTTTATAGCTGGGTAGTCATCTGTGGTTTATGATACATGTCCAATATCAATCACCTAAATTACTATTTAAGCCTCTGAAGTTAGCAAAACAATTTCTTCTTATTCACAGGAAGAAGTCCCAGAAGTATACGTGCAAAGCTGTAACGCTCCGAACCACAGCAGCCTCCTGTGCAAAGAGCTCTCCTGCACTGACAAGACCTGCGATCTCATTAGAGGCGAGCCGCTGCAACCAGCTTTGCGCCTTTCCTCAGCACTGCCTTCTCTGGGGATCTAAGTGGATGAAGTCAGACAGTGACGTGACGCATCGCTCCTCTCTGCGCAGTATTGGGGTATGGATGGCTTCATACAGGGAGGTACGAGTTAAAAGCCACATTTTATTTGTTGGCTCTTATTCTGTAACACGAGCCAAAGTGCCCGTGTCATGAAATAAAAACTGAGGCATTACAATGACAAAGAATATCCGATCACACGGAGGATTAGGACTGGAGTCAGATCCATGCCTAGATTTCTGGAAACCAAGGGGAAATCTACTCAGATTTTCTAGAATTCTGAAAGAAGGATATTAAGTGTTTTCTTAAAATAACTGGATTTGCTCAAAACATAGCTAGCCACCACTGCAAAGGTACTGTTCATTTTTTTTCATGTTTACTTGGTACACAGGTAAACTTGGTACTTTGATAACAAAACAAATAAAACAAAAATGTCATCATTGTTCCAAGGAACCAGCAGCTAGAACCATAGTATCTCTCAGCTCATCTGAGAGATAAAAAAAGCTAGTTCCAAATAGGAATAAACTCATATTTTTCTAAAAGGGGCAAGTACTTAAAAATCCGCTTTGGCTATGTCATGTTAGTTCATTTTGGGTGGAAAAAATATTTCAGAATTAAAAATCTAGTTTTTTAATTCTGAAAATGTCAAGATAGGGGGCTTCAACTTACTGTGTATTTTGAGAGTTGGGCTTTTTTACCTATGAAACAGGAAGCTAAACTGAATACCCCCAATTTTTAAAAAGTGCCTATCTTGATGGAATCTGACCTGTTTTAGGTTCTCTAAATAACTGCTTACTGCCCCTTAATCAGGCAGCATGAGTAGGCAGGGGAGATATTTATAGATGGAGCTTTAGGAGGAGTATCTGGTATTTTGTTTACTACTTTAATTTAATTTTATAAACTAACTGCGGATGGTAACAAGAAGCATATGAATGGAGGTCCGTAGTGGTAAGAGAGCCAAAATGGAACTCTGATGCCAAATTTGAAGTGGAGAGGGAGCTGTCTCTTCCAGCTCACCTAGAGAAAAGGAAAGCTGCGTCCAGCAGAGTAGTATGAATAAAGGAGTGTGCTTCAGTCAGCTTATTCCCACATCAGAGGTAGGTTAGGACTATCCCCACCGAAGCTGGCAGAATCACACAGCTACACACTATGTGTGCCTAAGGAGAAAGAAAATAAAATCAAAACAGAAATAAGCAAGCTGAGCAGGAAAGAAAGGACTAAAGTCCCAAGTAGAGAAAGAGGAAGAAACACAGTGAACCATATGGATAAAGAATTTCAAGCTGACATGGCAAGATACCTGAGAGACAGCCAAGTATATTTGACGTAGAAATGACACAGATTGCCTACAATGTGCTAAGACAAAAAGAATACTCACAATTGCCAAACAGATTAGAATAAATAAGGTGGCACAGGGAGATCAGAAAGATGGCAGAGATGAATTGTCAACTACTTTTATCTTTTATTGGCAAAAGGTGTGCAGCTGTAGTTCAGGCTAACGTAAGTGCTAGCAAAGGCCTAGCCAGCAGAATGCCTTTACCCCAGGAGAACACCGTGGCAACAAGAGATCATTTCCCACACAGGAGGAGCACCAAGAAGGCCAGAGCTTTCCTAAGAGGAGCAGCAGATCCATGGATGAACTCACTCAGTATTTCTTGCCAGAGTTCAAACTTAGGAAGGATCTTTGAACCAAATTCCACTTAAGCAAAAGCTTCCTGGCACACTTTGCATTAAGTTCCTTGAGAATGAAAGGGTTTTTCTAACCAAAGGAAGCACAGTTTTCACCTCCTGTGTCAACCTTTATCAATTTTTTAATGAAATGGAAATCATTTCACATAGTTTATACTTAACATCCATTTGGTCTCCAAAAGCCATCATATCATTCCCTCAAGAACTCACTCCTCCATATTTTCACCGTTCATGAGACTTTAAATCCCTTCAAACTGTTTATTCTTCCCTCTCAAAAGATCTTAGAATGAGAATAAACCCCCAACTTTTAAATAAAACTTTTAAAATGCTGAACACTGCAACAACGTTTCCACAGATCATTGTTCTATTTGAACTTAGTGAGATTTAGAATAAGAAATTACCCAGATTTCTCCACTTAAATAATCACCTGTGACACAATCAAGTGATGTGAAAATGATCACCAGTAGTTTTCAGCTGTAACATTTCTGTGTAGGAACACAATAGTTCACATCTGCAAAACCTGTCTCAGAAAGGCCACTGGAAGATAAAGAACCTTATGAGAGCTCAGAAGGTCAGTGTTGAGTCTTTAAGAAATCATCTTTCCCTAGGTACAGCTGTTTCTTCGTGAAAAAGAACAGTAGGATGGTTTCTCAAGAAATATGTCAATGAAAGATAAAAGAAAAATACATTCAAAGTGATTGTTCTCTTGTGTAAACTGTTAAGAGAATCTTAAAAAAAGGATCTTTTATTTTCAAAGCATGTCATAACTGTTGCTTAAAATGTACTTTTGCTTGTAGCATAAGTACACTAATTTACAGCTTAAGCAACAAAAACCTGAATTATTTAAAGAAGACATTGATAATATAGATTGGGCCAAAATGTTGGATTCTGTTAAAAATTACGCATAAATTTCACAAACTAAGCTAAGCAGAAAGGTTATAAAGTGTATTTATTTTTTATTAGAATTCAGGAGAAATAACTCTTTTTTTTTCCCCAATGCAACTAATGCAACCCACCTTCTTCAATGTAAGAAAAACAGTATTTTTTAAGTTCAGAAAAAAAAAAAAAGGAATTAAACTCTGTATGTACAGATAATATGAATAAACATTAAACTCGCTTCATATTCCTGAAATGAACGCAGACAGAAGGCAGAAAGAGAGCAGAGAAGCTTACATCTGGGAATCAAAATTCTGATTTCGTCTGAGCTAAGGAAAGCACCGTGGGCACTGCGCATATCAGCCCTCCCCCACAGATGGCACCAAGAGGCACAAACTTTGACTCTGAAAAATCCCCAACGCAACTCATAGATGGTGATATTAACTATACAGAAGCTAAGTATACTTTATAATTATTTTTTTAAAAGTATACTATTTCAAATGGCAGGTTCGGAAATAAAAATGGAGAAAAGAGCTGAAAAAAACGTATTGCTGGCTCCACTGTCAGAAGATCCCAAAGTGTTTCATCAGCTATATATAGAGACGACTTACTCTGTCCCTGAAATTCAGCCATGGATGAAGTGTTGCAAGAAACATTTATAGGACACAAATACTACCAAAGCATAGCTTGGGCTTCAGGAGTATGGAGAAAATGCTGACTGCACTGAGAGCGCTGGCTTTTGCCAACCCTTTGTGCGGAAGGAAAATCATGGGGCTGAGGCATGGGGTGATCCACACCAGCTTAAGATGCCCTATGTGACCTTGAGCAATTTGGATAAAATTTTCCCCAAAAGCTAAGTGTTGGCCCATGAGACTACTCTCACCGAGAGAAACAAGCTTGTTGTGCTGTACTCTCCCGTCTCTAAACTAGCATCAACAATCCACCTAGAACAGAAATCCTCTGAAGCAGAGGCTTTTTCTGTCTAAAAGCCCTGAGGAGCCTACAGAACAACTATGATTATAGCGTGCTTTATCTTCCACACACGCTTGACCTCCACGTTTGTCTCTGAGGTCTGTGTGTAGCCTGCACTGAAAAATGCCTAGCATACTCTAGTATGCCGGGCCTCCTGAGGCATTCAGGGTCCCTTGTACTCTGGAGGGGATGTCCCTACTGTTTGTAGGGCCACACTTGTAGTCCTGTAGCCTGCACAAGGACCACAGCGTGGTCAAGGCTTCAAGGCAGGTATTAGTAGGAAACATTCAACATCTGGTCTCTGCCACAGTATCACTAGGCAGTACCGTGATACATAATAATAATCACAAACTGCAACAGGAGTGCTGAAAGATGTAAAACAGCAGAGGGCAAAGCCCAGCCAGGCAGCACTACACAAGATCGTAACTTTCATGAATGAGAAGAGCTCTCAGACCTTACATTCTGATATATTTCTATTAAATACTTCAGAAAAAAACATGATACCTGAGCTCCCTTATCCCTTGACCTAGCCTCTTGAGGGTGCCTTTTTGTTTAATGGTTCTTGTCTGGGTAGATGCAACTCACAAAAACAGATTAGATCGTGAACTAAATAATACCAGAAGCTTCGATAGATGCTTTGCACAGATTAGAAATGCAACATCAAAGGCAAAACTGGGAAAGGTATATGGTAATTTATATATAACACTGCAGTCAGTCTGGTAGCACACTGAAGTTGTAGAGCAATATCTGGACAGTTACAACGTAATACACGTGGTAACAGGTGGGGAAACTACAAATAGTGCTGGCATAAGATCGGAAAAAATGGTGAGACGGATCCAGGATTTTAAAAATGGTTCAGTGACGAGAATGCAAGGGGCAGGACTAGGGATATAGCATGGCCTATTACAAACCTTCTGAAGAAACTGTCACACCGTCATGTGTTCTCAGAATCCTGGCTGTGTTCCTGTTTTATGTTGGCTTGGCCTTATCACACAAAGATACTAAGCAACGAAGAAATTCTGTGACTAGGGCAGAGCAAAAGCCTGCAACAGACTATACAATCTGCACTTCATGAATATTACCAGTTTAAAAAATCCTTACTGAGTCAGCTTGTGACCCACAACTGACTTACCCGAAATTATTTGTGTCAGATAATTATTCAGCAACAGTTCTGCTCACATTGAGAGAAAGAGTTGTGTGGGTGAGATAAGGAATGCATAGACAACATGCCTTTACTTATCTAGAAACAAACATTGTCAACTAAGTCAGAGTTTCCAGACAATAACTATCTAAGGGGCACAGATGAGACCTGGCAGGTTTTAAATCTCTGAGGTATGAGGTAGAGATTATAGGCACAGGATATGGGCACTGGATATCAGACACTGCTGTGTTCTAAACCCAGCATTTGCACAGGTTGACTTTACACAAGCGACCTTACACAAGTTGTAGCCTCAACACCCTCATTTCTCTTTCCAGATACACCAGTGTAATTTCACTAACATCAATGAAATTACACACTCAAGAAAGCAACCGGATTGAATGAATTGCCAGTCTGTAAAAAATGAATACTAGCTCCTTATTATTCTTTCCACAGGAGTAATACAAAGATTAGAAAAAGGGGTAAATTCATCCCTGTATAAGGCAGTGTTAGGTGCAACCTGAATTACTGCCAAACAGGGATAACGTGTTATTTTTGCAACAGGTATTGTGCAAGTTTTCCAGAACTCTCATCCTTGCATCCTCTCCAACAAAGCTTTACTCTGACACTCAGCTGTATTAAGAATCAGCACTGAGAAAATGTTCCTGCCATGCCTGACACGAAAGCAGCAAGGCCTGAATTTTCCAGTTCCTGGTCTGAAGACAATTGTTCCCTGTCCAACAATGATCTCTCTCACTAACTTTGGCCATATTCTCATCTCAGGAGCAACGGGCATCAGTTTTGCACAACATACTTTCCAGTATGAGACTGGTTGCTCTTGAGATCTACCAGCAATAACCTACTGTGGTGAAGGCTCTTGCATAGTCCCAATCCCTCTGAATGTGGACAGGTCCTTAGTTTCTCAGCTGGCTCACCTCTCTCCCTGCATCCAGTTTAGCATAAGGAAAGGAGAAGAGGAGAGTATTTGTATGTTTCTTCACTTTGAAACCAGTTTGTCTATAGGATAAATGCAGTGGAGTCGTGCTAATGTGCAGTTTAAATCTCTGTTGTGTCCCATAGTTAAATCTGGAATAGCTATAATCTTCCAGAATTTCGTAACTGAACCAAATTCAAGAGGTTTGGGTTGTTTGGGGTTTTTTGTTTGTTTGTTTGTTTGTTTTAAATCAGATGTTGTTCTAAGTATTTTTCCAGTTTATATGGACAATAGTTACTGGAGATGGAGTCAGCAACTAGGACAAAGTGAGCCTACCCTTATAGGCTGTAAGGCTCCACATGCATTTATAGCAAACTCTGTAATTCATTTTTCAGTTGAGATAGTCTGAACACATCTTTCCCTGGCCTCTTTTCCCCTGATAAAAACATTCAGCAGAAAGCTTATTTTGCAGTTCAAATGGGATGGATTCAAATATATTTTGGACTTCTCTAGGGGGGGACTATTCAGTTACAAAGGTGCTTCTAGAACACCATGACACTCATTCATTCGTTCCCCGTGGCTCAGCAACCCCCCTTATACTTCCTTCATAAGTAAACCTGGCACACAGATGACCTATGGAAAATTAGGCTGATAAGGCCCTAATTGTTTAGGGTCTGATATTTTATTGTTACATTACCAGTGGTGAAATTCAGGAGAGTCATAGACTGCACTTTCAATTGCAGAAGAGAATGTTTAAAACAATGTATGATGGAAATATCAGGCAAATATAGGATTCTGATGGGCCTAAAGGTTCAAACCACCAGGCCTACTGACTAGGAAACAATATAGTATGTAATTGCACTCTGAAAAATACTTTAGGGAAAAGACAAATTCCATAGTACCAGCATTCATTATCCTAAAACCACTGGACGGGCAAATGGAACTTATGGATTGTTTGGAGCATCTGCCTCAGTTTTCCTTCTGTAGACCAGTAATAATATTAATGCTGTGAAGCATAAGGAAGTATGTGAAAATCAAATACTCAATAGACTTGGAATATTTTAAGATAAGTACAGGTACTGTGATGACCAGAGGTGAAAATCATAAATTATGTATTTGGAAACATGCTTCAACTTAAGTGCAACAGACCTTCACTGAATAAAAAGGAGAAATCATAATGCTGTGGAGCACTGCTTATGCAATACACTGAACAAAGCAGGATTTCTGGAGAAAAAGTAGTTTGTGACTATGCAATTGAAGTCTGCATTGTGATACATATGAAGCAGCTGAATTAAGATTACTTGAAAATCTTAATTCTGGCATAGTCCACCATTAATTGACTTGTAATCTTGATATTCTCTTAAGATATTTGCTCTACAACTAATTATAAATACATTATAAAATAAGTAATTATAAATGAGTTCTGAATTGGAAGACAGTTCATACCAATGTTAGGGAAAGCACTGAAGGTTTCCAGTGCAGCCTAACAGTAAAATTAACCACTACAGCTTCGGCTCAAGAAAGAACATAATGTTTTGCATCTCAGATCTGTCTGTTGTAGGTTCACACAAAAGAGTCTTTAAACATGTTACAGCAACACACACAGACTAGGCACATTTTAAAGATGGCATTAGTCATAAATTGTTTAAAATGTTTTGTTCCCCCTCTACAGACTAAAACAAGGCACGTACATACATCTCCATACTGTTAAGAATCAGCAGGTATTGCAAACCAAAGGGATTCTACCCCAAGTAAAGTAAGAAAGATTTTGAAGTGTAACCTCTCCTGTGCAATATTTGACAGCATCACAGTGGAAACTTCTTTGTCTCTGGCCACTGGGCTTATTTAAAAGAGGTGTATCAACATCAGTGGCAGATTCGTCTGACTCTTAGTGCCACACGCTCCCCTTCACTACATGTTCAAGGCCAGGCTGCCTTCCTACTCACCATGCTAAGTGCCTGGTTAAGCCTTCTGCAGAAATACTACCTTCCTCTCAGCGTGTCCAAGGAATTGCCTCTGATGTCACTGAGCCTCTAAGTTTCTCTCAAGTAGCTTCTCTGCAGAAAACTCTCTTAAATGACTAGCATACACAATACACACAGAATGACAGAGAGCAAGAAAATGCGTTGGAGAAAACATTGACATATACTTCTGTCGGTAAGAGTTATTAGCTGTTATCAGGAACATTTCCAGCTGTCAAGACTATTTTATGAAAGGCAGCACAGAGTCTTTACATCATCTCCAGGCAGCAGGGCCCCCGTTTTCAGATCAGTAAATCTGGAGATTTAGGCTTATCAGTAAAACTCAGTTGTATGCCCTCACCATCTAAATCAAACACACTATTTCTTCTAATAACAGGTGTTTTTCTCCAAGAACTCCCAAGATCGTAGAATCATAGAATCATGGAATGGCTAGAGTTGGAAGGGACCTAACAGCATGTACAGTTTCCAATGCACAATGAAAACAAATATGAAATTCAAACATTTTTTAAAACTGCACTGAAAGGTAGAGAAGTCTGGGGGGGTTTTATGATTGCAGATACTTTGTATAATTCAGTATCACAGAAATGCACCCTCTGACTTTTTAATACTTTTAAAATATTATAGTATTAATATCTCATATATATATATATGCATATATACATACGTTAAATAATGTTCAGTTGTTTCCAGTGTTCACAAGTGCCACTGTGCTAGGCATTACATGAACGCATAACTCATTCCTACAAAAAAATAGGTAAAACCAAGAAATTTTAGAAAATGGATAAATAAAAATATGTAACTGAATATAATTGAACAGCAAAACCCGCAGATATATTTTTTCCTCTCTGCTGTGGAATGTGGATCATATTCTTTTCAGGTATTATTATTGTAAGTTTTGAGCTCATTCTAGGGCAAACCACATATTCAGCAGGTATGGAAAAAGCCCGTGGACTGGCAGTGAGTGCGCCAAATGAAGCAGCACTGGCTTCAATGGCCAGCCTGAGGAAAAGGCTGAAATTTGTACTTAGTGCATCTGGATAGGAATGACATTATTTCTCCTTCAGGGAAAAAGCTGTGATTCATCTCAGCATTTCAAAAAAAAACCCAAAACTCACAGCAAATGGCTGGCTGAACAAGCAAACAGAGGCCTGAACAGCTGCAGGTCAGGAATGGGTAGTTGCACCATATGAGCTCTACTGCTGTTCCAGCGCCTCTCAGTTGCTGGAATAACAGGCAATTGAGGGAGGCGAGAACAAGACAGTATACTGCAGTAAGAAAAGCATGCTGAGTTAAACATGTTCCTTATTGATCACTTTTTCCTTTTCCCTATCCTTAAATTTGTTATCTCTTTTACTGTTTACAGCCCTGCTATGAAAGATGAGACACGTCTAGTACACACCACTCTCCTTATTGCTTATTACATCCAAGTCTGTAACGGCCACATCGCTATACTCTGATTACCAAGTTCTCCCAGGGCATTACACAATGTGTCTCACAACAGCAGATCTATGGCACCTACTCTCTCGGTAAATTGTCTGGCACAGGTATCTTTTCATAATAATAAACAGCTAACATATACACGCAGTACCATATTTCCCAGTCTAATAAATATTAAATCATGTCAAAGGACTATGAGAATCTCAGCAATTACAAGAGACATTTTCCTATTTTTCATTGCAACAATTGTGCAGTTGTTAAATCCAACTTTCTGGTTGACTTTTTACACAATAAACAAAAAAATCACAATTCATCAAGTAGCTCAGTACTGAAAGAACTGCTTTTTTCTTCCATTTTCCACCATCTCCATTTGTCTTCCTTACTCTCCCTGATGCTTTTGGGACAAACTAGACCTACCTCAAGTGGATACAAATGGAATTACAAAGATTACTATTGCCTACCCTTTTCAAGCTGATGCTTTCCCTGCACGTGCCTAGCTGAAGCTAGTTTGTTTATTTAGGGTTTATTTCTCCTTATCTAGAATATATATTTAAAAGCTTCCTTTACAACAATTTTGATTCAAAAGCTCTCAGTTTATATGACCCTATCAGAAAGCCTTTTATACAGTAAAATCCCCAAAATAGCTTCCGCCACCCCATCCAGAGGGTTTCTATTTATTATTAGATCAGGAATGCAGCTACACATGAGAATTTATGGCTGGGGGAAGCTGCAATAGATTTTCCAAGAAAAGCCAGGGAAACGTGATACTGCCTGCCACAGTGGTCAGTAAGTCGATGATGTGCTTGATACACTGCCTAGCAAGGAAGTTTCTTCCAGCCCTTCAGTTCAACTGAATAATTATTCTCCCTTCACTCCCGTTGCAGCAATGAGAACTGCAATTCTCTCTATCCTCACTCACCATCAAATTATGCTTGATTGTTTCTGCCTCCAGTTACATCAGCTGCACACTGATGTGCAGCTCCACTGACCTCATCAGAATTACTCCAGAGTTTCACTAATGTAAGCATAAAAAGATCAAGCCCTAAGGGGAGGAAGAGTAGATAGGGAAAACAAATCTTAACTCTCTCATTTTACATATTTGTGTTGTTACTTGGTACAACAGCTCCAATCTCTTTGCTTCTGACAAAAGCTTACCAAGGGAATAATGGCCTGAAGGCCTTATCAATGCATACACTGCAGAAGGGTACTGTCTCATCATTTCACATTGTCCGGAGCTGGAGAGTGCCTGCTGCATTGTCACAGAGAGCAGAAAGAACTGAAAACAACAGAAAAATAAATTACTGCAGCCTTGAAGCACACAACAAAGCACTGTTCTTCCTGATAATTACAGTAACACTATAAATTCAGAGACCACAGATGTACTCTTATAAATCATAAACTTCCAAGAGGGAGCAGATACGTACACGAATGAAGAACAAAGGACACAGATTAGCTTAGATCAGCAGATTCAACCACACGGCCTCCAAAACTACGAAACTTTGGTATGCCTCCTACAATCAACAGCAAAAGAAAATATATCCCTTGACAATAAGATTACCTTGGCTTACAAGATGTTCAAGCCACTGCTCCAGAACACAGATCGGTTTACTGGTCAGTTAGCGTACACATACCCACATGAAACACACGTGTCTGTTAACACCTACTTTTGCTTAGAAAGTTAGAGAACTTGATACACACTAAGGAAGTTACAGTTTCCTTTGCATATCCTAGAAGGGCTTCAATATTACTTCATTACGCTGCAATCAGATCATATTTTAGATGTCAGGAACTGCCACGTTCCCTATTAGAAATGGCATGGGGAAATGTCAGGGAACATACAGAGGTTATTAGCAAGCGATGGTGAAGCGCACAGAAGGCAGGTCTCTTCCATCTCCTTCTGAACTGTTTCAGAAATTCAAAATCATGGTGGCTCACGAGACTACAGGAGGTGGCAAGCAAGAAAAAGAAGCATCACCTTAGCAAAGAAATTAAGAAGCTTTTGAGAAGACTTAACAGTACTTAATACAAACACTCTCTAACTTTATATGTAAAAAGTAAATTGTATAGGTAGTACTCGATTCCTTACCTTCATTTTGATATATTACAATTGAATGCTGCTGAACACTCCTTTTTTTTTTTCGTATCTGAAATTATTCCCTTTTCCTCTTTAAATGAAATTCCTCCCCATCTGATGCCTACACATGAAACCAAACCAGAAGATGCATTCCAGAAGAGCATCTAACAGGAATTTGATCTACAGGGCAGAACAAGATCTAGTCTGCATAAAACCTCTGAAATGCACACAACTGTGACAAGGGTTCCTCAGCACCACTTCATTCTACAATTTTCCTCCTACTGGGCAGCATTACTCTCCAAGATAGGTATAGCTCCATGTACACACAGCTGGTGAGGTGGCTAGATCTTTATATAGATAAAGACATCAATTATATTTGCTCAAGCAGTAACACAAATTTACCCAGACATAAAGAACATTACAAGTTTAACAGTGTTTGCATTTCTCAAAATTTTCTCAAATACACCAATACTTATGAGTGAATAGGCTTACGGAAAACATGTGAAACAGATCACTTTTTTTCCAAACAAAAATTAGCATATGACAATCTATATTCTAAAACTTCAGGATCTTTTAACAGACGATCATCTGTCAAACGCAGTTTAATAGCAGCCATCAGCAGAGCTGATCGCAGTTGTAGTACAGCTACGAGAATTCCACCCATACATGTGATGGTGCAGGCACTGAGAAGCTAAAGGGACTGGTTGAAACAGGCTTGGATATAGTTCAGAAAAGCATCTCTTTGTAGTACAGTATGGAGCAACGCTCTGTGATATTCAGCTTCGCCACTGGGGAATTACAAATCCAACTACGCATATTCCCTAATAGACTCTGGTTTTATATTTTCCCTAGGAAACACTTTCTTAGAATTAAATAAAGAATAAATATTTTTTCCCTCAACAGAAGGTGTCTCTGTTCCTCCAGTTAACCTCCAAAGGGAATCCCAGCTCTGCGCTGAAACCAAACAAGGATGGAACAAAAAGCACAAAGGTGTAAAACCTCTGTCTTGCAGCTCTCCATGGGAAAGAACAGGGTGGGATAGGAGTACTGGAAGATCTGAACACATTTCAGCATTTACAACTTCTAGTTCATCTTTTTGGGTAAAGTATTAAAATAATGAACCACATTGCTAAAAAAAGTAACTCATTTTCTTTTTTAGAAACAGCTCTCTGTCCATCGCAAAGTCTACATATTTTAGTGTTTAGTATTTTTAGACATGGAAATATGCATATTTATGCAGGTTTAAACTATGCCAAAAATAAGGTCACATGAAAGCTTCAAAAAGGAAAAAGATGCACAGAAGCCACAGGGAATGTGAAACAGTGCAATAAATTGGCCTCTTGGTTTGTGCCACCCCTAGTCAGCTCATTTGCTAGATGACCAGAATCTCAGTGTCAGACCAATCTGAAAAATGAAAGCAACCCTATTAAATCAGTAATATCCTCCAAACACCTTACACTGCAGTGGTAGCAAGCCTTAAGAGCTCAGCAATTGCTGCCATTACATCCAGATAATACCATGTCAGAAGTAACACGATATATTGTTACCACATGGTCCCTAACAAGGCACGGGCAAATATCATCAGGCCCAAAGTCAGACATCCAGCTTCATTTCCTCTCTCTGCTCCCAGTCCTACAAAGGTTTAACTTAATACAAGGAAAGTGCCTTACTGAAATCAATGGTACTCCTAATAGATAAAACTAAGCATTTAAACAATTCTCTGCAACCCTAAACTTTTATCAGCTTTTTCTATTTCTACTGTATGCTAAATGATTGCCAGATAAGGCAGCATTACCAGGTGAACAAATCTGTTACTCCTGCCATAGCTTTACAGTTTCTCAACAGTATGTGGAAATAATTTTAAAGATCTAGTGCTGAAATTGTTATATTTGACTTCATTTTGTCCATCTGCTGACATCAACTGAAATCAGGTTTACTTCTGCCTTTTTTCCAGGCTTCTCCTGGTTTGTCACAAGCCATGTTCCCTTTTTGGCTTTGTGCACTGACTTCCAGGTGCAGAACCCTGCAGCCTTGAACGCAAACTGGTGGGAGACATCATGGTTTTTAATATTAGGGATTTCTTTTTAACCTCAGGATAACCAAACCTTGGATGAGAGGCTCAGTGAAGCTGTGGCATTTCCATCCTTGCAGATACTCCAAACGCAACTAGACAAACCCCTGAAGAACTTGCTCTAAGCTGGCCCTGCTGTGGGGCTAGATTAGACAACTTTCAGAGGACTCTTCCAATGTACATAATTCTGTGGTTCTGCAACTAGGATGTTGCCCGTACACACTACAGTAGCTTTCAAGACCTTTTGCTCATGGGATTCTTGCACTTCCTTTAGCACCACTCTCTCCAGATATGGAAAAAGCCTAGAATCATACAACTGTTAGGGTTGGAAGGGACCTTTAGAGGTCATCTAGTCCAACCACCCTGCAAGGACCAGGGACATCTCCAACCAGATCAGGTTGCTCAGAGCCCTGTCCAAGCTGGCCTGGAACATTTCCAGAGATGGGGCATCCACCACCTCTCTGGGCAACCTGTTCCAGTGTTCCACCACCCTCAGTGTAAAATATTTTTTTCCTTACGTCCAGTGTGAATCTACCTCCCTCTAGGATAAAACCATCACCCCCCATCCTATCACGACAGGCCCTGCACGCCCTTGCCATTAGGACACTCTGACTCTGCTTAAGGGATCCTCACCCACAGCCCGGGCTTCTGCCCCGCTAGGCTCAGCGCACCCCCGGCAGCCCGCACCCCCGGCAGCCCGCACCCCCGGCAGCCCGCACCCCCGGCAGCCACCGCCCTGGGGCTTCTCCACCCGCCCGCCGCCGCGGGCCTGCACACCTCGGCCGGCCGCCTGAGCCGCCTCCTCGCCCAACGCAGGCAGCCCAGCCGCCGGCCCCCGCCCCACGCCTGCACGAAACCTCCCACGGAGACGCTGGGCTCCCAGGCACCCGCCCGGAAAGAGGGAAACGGCCCCCTGCCCTCCCGGGGAACCCCCCCCGCCCAGCACCGCCACGCCGAAAGATGGCGCACACTCAGTACGCGCCCGCCGGAGCTTCCCCTTCCCCTTCCCCTTCCCCTTCCGCCGCAGCCGCTGCTTCCGGGTTAGCGGCGCGCGAAGCCCACGTGGGGCCCGGGAGGGAACGGGGCGGAGCCGGGTCGGTGTCGGGGACCGGGACCGGGACCGGGATCGGGATAGGGACAGGGACCGGGGGACGTGTCACCGCCTGCCGCCGTCCCTCCTGCGCCCCGGCTTGGCTGGGCCCGGCCCACCCCGACGTGCGTGCACCCCCGAGGGGCAGCCCGGCGGCGGGGCGAGAGGCGGGGCGAGAGGCGGCGTGTCTCCGTGCCGCTGCCGTAACCCGCCGGCCCGCTCTGGGTTTCTCTCCTTAGGTGTCTTCTTCTGACGGCTCCTCTCCTGGAAAGGCGAAGCCATGACGTCCCTCGCGGAGCAGCTGAAGCGGCTGGCCCTTCCCCAGAACGACCCCAGCCTCCTCAACCGCAGCGAGGCCGCATCGCTGCTCTTCAGTTGCAAGGAGGCCGCCAGTATCGACAGGGACACGTTTTTTGCCATCGGTGAGTTCGGCTGTGTCGATGCCAGTGGTTTTAAAAATCACGTATCTGTCCAAAAAAAAAAAAAAAAAAAAAACCTAGCTGGAGACAGACAAATGGGAAAGGCAAACCCATATGCAAAAAAAAAAAAAAAAAAACCAGGAAGGATAATCCAAGAAACTCCAGGCTAGTCAGCCTCACTCCAGCCCATGGGAACATCATGGGCCGGGTCCTCTTGGGGCACATTTCTTGGCACGTGAAGGGTGAGGTGATTTGGGAAGTTGAGGGCCCCAAGGTGGACAAGGGCTGGAGAATTTGCCCTACAAGGCGGGGCTGGTAGGAGCAACGTCTCTGGTCTCATTCAGTGTGGAGAAGAGAAGGCTTTGAGAGGTCTAATAGCAGCCTGGCAGTACCTGTGAGGAGGTTTCAAGCAGTGGGTCGGGCTGTGCAGAGGAAGGCATGGCTGAAGGACAGGAGACAATAGGCATAAGTTGAAACGATAGAGGTTCACGCTGCATGTAAGGAAAAGCTTTCTCACCGTGAGAACATTCAAGCAGTTGAACAGGTTGCCCAGGGGGATTGTGCTATCCGTGCTTTTGAAAACCCAGACTGGACAATGTCTTGAGCAGCGTGGTCTGATTTCAGGGCTAACCCTGCTTTGTGCAGGGCCTTGGATTAGAGACCTCCCAAGGTCCCTTCCAAACTGAATTCTATGATTTCATGAAAACATCTGACACTCTGCTCTTTGGTAACATTATGGCTATAAATGACGTAAAGTGGCAAAGGCCATTGCTGTGTTTGGACACTTCAAATCCTTTGTGCTCATCTTATTTTTATATTGAACTTTACTTAGAAGTAAGAAAGCTCTTTTCTAAAACGACAGATATTGATAGCATATTTCAATTTTAAGTAATGAGATTGTAGATATATGTGCTGCTGGACTCACGCTCTTATGTCAGTGTTCTATTGCGTCTGAGCTCAAAGTCATACACAGTACTCCGGAGACAATCTCACAAAAGAGGGGACAGTTCACCTCCCTCAGCTACGCTCTCCCTAATACAGCCAGGATGCTGATGCTGCTGGCCTTCATTGCTGCACGAGCACACTGCTGATACTTGTTAATGTTCTTTTTCCTCATCAGTTGAGAAATACTTTAAGTGTAGCAAAAGTTTTAGTCTTAGAACTGTTTACTGCTTTGTTTGGTTTGTTTAGTGAGGATGACATCTACCAGTAGAGCAAAGAGGCTGAATATGCTAGTGAGGAAGTAGGTGAGTAGGACTGGTAAATAAAATCGTTACGTTTAAAGCATTCTTCCACTTCTTCCCACAGGATGCACTGGCTTAGAAGAGCTGATGGCAATCGATCCTTCCTTTGAAGTGTTCCAGTCCAATTTGTTCAGTTCCATGTCCAAAGGCCTGGAACGCAGTGTTCAGTCTAAAGCAGTAAATCAGCAGCTGAATAAGAATATTTCATTGTTCCTGATTCACCTGTCCCCTTACTTTATGCTTAAGCCAGCCCAGAAGTGCCTTGAATGGCTGATTCACAGGTAATCCACTGACTGCCCTGCACATCAATAGATAAGGCTGCTAGAAGTGTCAGATTTTTTTTTTTAATGAGAATAATTTTGAATACTTTTACCTTAGTTTTCTGGAAGTACAGGTTAAAATGTTAGCAACACCAGTTCAGACTTAGTCTTTATGGGACTGGATATTGTTCTTTGCCAGTTAGTTTTTTTTTCTTTTGATAAATTTCTGTGGCATTTTTCATCTGCCATGATAATCTATATAAAAGCAATTATTTCCTTGCCTGGCTTTCACCAAATTTGCCCAGCTCTAGCCATCTTGCAGAGAACCGAGAGTGGCATTTGTGTAATATGTCTTGAGAAGTGATCTGTCTAAAATAGCTAATTTTTAATATTAACTGTGAATGGCACGCCCTCAAATTAGAACATAACAAGAGCTAAGTACTCTTATTTCAAGGTTGGGTAGGAAAGTGTGAAGAAAAACAAGTATTTTGTGAAGTATTTAGTGAAGTTGTCTTTATTTATATAAATTAACTCATCCAGATGTAATATTTCATATCATGAAAGAGAGGGTGGGTGATTGTTGTTCATATAACCTGTGAGTCACAATTTTGTAATGTCTGGTTTAATATTGAAATCTATGCAGAAGAAACTAAGGTAAACCTAAGTCCTGTAGGGATGTAAAATTATTGTGATTGAGGTAAAAAGTTGATAGCGCTGTTTCTTTCCTCTAGCACTTACAGGCTAGTGGCCACCTTGGGGTTCTGGACTGTAGGTGGACCATATGTCAGAGGCAGTCTGACAATCATCTCTTTTCTTGCTTAAAAGCAAGTAAACTAGGTCTTCTGAGAAGAATGTGGCTGGGTCTTTGTTTTGAACTTCCAGATAGTTTTTAACTGTATATATGTTTTTTTTTCCTACAGGTTTCACATCCATCTCTACAATCAAGATAGTTTGATTGGTTGTGTTCTGCCATATCATGAAACTAATCTGTTTGTCAGAGTTATTCAACTTTTAAATATAAAAAGCCCAACTCATAAATGGCATTGGATGGACCCAATAAGGGTAAAGTATCTAACAGATGCAAGTTGGGAGAAGCATGAGGGACATTATTAATAAATATTCTGACTGTGTTACTAGGTTTATGAATATGGTCCACCTGTGCATGTGGTTAGTTGCAGGACTGTACTGAAAGATTTAATTGCAGAAACGGAGCCTGAATGCCCACCTGTTGTTTCTGCTATGCTTCTTTAAGTATAAAGTTAATTATAAAAAGCTTTAATTTTAATTACTCTTTGTTTTGGCAAAGTTAAAGTATGCTCTTAAGATGCAAACATTTGTTACTGCTAGGAAGATATATCAATTGCTAAAATATATGTCTATTTGAATATAGATTATATGTAATGCTATTCATCATCTGTCTTAACATAGATATAAAAAAAATCCAGAGAGACATGTGGGTTTCTGTTACTTATTTCAATTTAAATGGTGTTAACTGATCGTAAGGGTTAATTTACAGATTATATTAATTTTTACCTTGCGTGCTTTACTTTAGCATAGAGTATTCTAATTTTACTTTTTTCACCATGTAAAGAAACCTGGAGTCCCACTGGCAAGGGGTACTGTCATTACGCACTGCTACAAAGACCTGGATTTCATGGATTTCATCTGCAGGCTGGTAGCAAAATCCGTGAAGGTTGTTCATTTATTCTGGAACATTATTTGTTTGTTGTCACTTGTTTTTTCCCTATCTTTGTATAGTGTTATGCTATTTACTGATATTTTGAATTATATAGTTAAAGGAGTCATTTATTAGTAAACAATAAGAAAATTTCTCATTATTTTTACAGATTACAGAAATTCTTGTAAAAAAACAGCTGAGAACCGATGAGCCATGGCAAAACAATTTGGCAATACTGTATTACTTAAAGATACTGTATTGCTTAAAAGTACTCCATTACCTTAATTTCTTTTATAAACTCATTCCTGCTATTAGTTTGTAATGGTGCTTTGAACTTGGGTATCTGTTTTGGGCGTTGTAATGGGTGTTTTAAATGTACGTATTCAAATATTAATGAAAATTTAAAATTGAGAGTATTAAAGGTGAACGGATTTATTTGTTTTTCTGTTAATGTCAAATAGAGAACTAGTTCTATAGTCTCAGAAGGGTAAGATTTACGACAGTTCGAATTACTTGGAGAAGGAGAATGCGTGTACTATCAAACTAAGCAAGGCACAAACCGTAACAGATGTAGTGTAGTAACAGATGTTCACAGATGTAGTAGATGTTAAACATTCACCAGTCAGCTGCTTCACTGTCCAGTTCTCAGTCTTGACCATTACACCTTATTATGATTAACTACAGTAGCTGAGGAATAGCACCCGTTTCCTTCTACGTTGCCTGCAAGGGGGAGCAGTAACCTCGTGAGGGTTACTGCTGGGAGGAGGTGATGACTTTAGTTGTGTCAGCAGGAGCTAGTAGAGCTTACATGCTGGAGTTCTGAGATTTTGCTCTTTTAGGGGGAAGCTGTACGTTTGTTTCCACTTTTCCTGATGTCTGAATAACTGATTTTTCTGTTGTCTAGGTCTTTTCAGAGTGTCCTGGCAACTCGGCTCAACTAAGAGTTCTTCTTGTATTTTATGCCTCCACCATTGTATCAGCTCTTGGAGCTGCAGAGAAGATAACAGACACTGTCGTCTCTAAGCTGCTCCCTTACATCCAAAAGGTACAAGAAGCTTTGTTTTCCTTCCTATGTGATGAAGTGTAGTGTGTTGTGACAACATACTGCTTTTTCTGCAGATAACGTTTAAGAGGAACATGCTACGTGAAATGTATTGTACCACTCTTAGTATGCTTTGAATCATCAGGCAGGTGAAGGTCTGTGGATAATAAGGTTTTTTCACATCTCAGATGAGCACTTTAAAAACTCTATTTCCTACTCTGCATGAGGAATGGAGCTGTGAGAAATGGATACACAGTTTGAATGAACCTCTTTGCCTTAGGTACTTATTGTGCTAAATGATGAGGAAATGGAGTCAGCCTGCCTTAATATCCACTTCCCTCCAGGACGGTTGCTCTGTAACAAGTAGCACAGCAGTTAATGAATATGCTTACTGTATGTGTGCACCCTGGGTGACACCTGTTTCTCCTTGAAAGTTGAGTTCATAGATCCTCAAAAGTTGTTAACGTGTAGAAAAGAAGGTAGTGTGAGTCTATGTGTGTCAGAATGAAAATTATGTTCATGTACCTTTTTTAGATGTGTTTGTGTTTTAAAAATCCACCTTTATCTTTTCCTAGGGCTTGAAATCCTCTATACAGGATTACAGAGCTGCCACATACATGATAATCTGCCAGATAACAGTAAAAGTGACACTGGAGGCTTCTTTGTTACATTCCTTGATGTTACAGATAAGCAAGACATTATCTAAAGTGCCCTCGTTGCTCAGGGATGGGGTGGCGTGCTTGAACCTACTTCTACAAACTCAGAAAGAAGAGAAACTTGGGAAAAAGTAAGTCTCAATGAATTGAGTTTTTCCACTTTTTGAAAGCTCAGACTGCATTTTGATTATTTTATTTTTTTTTTTATCCTCCTCATTAAAGGGATACTTCCCTATCAGAAATTTTGTTAGTTGACATTTCAAAGGGCTCACAAGTTTCTTTGACTTACTTTGAAAATATGCGCGCTATAGCTAAGGAGTTTCAGTGGTGCAAGTCTGTCATCTTTTGGTCCCTGTCCTGCCCCTTGCCACAGTAAAGGATGACTTGCCTATGTGCAAAACTGAACCCTGCAAGTCAGAGGGTTTTCTTGAAAGTCGGAATCCTGGAAGAGAAGCCAGCATAATAACGATATTGCGAATTTGAGGTTATTTGAGTAGTGTAGAAAAAAGAAGTTCAGTCCCTTCAATGGAGGGGCTTCACGTTCAGATAGTAATATATACTTGAGTAATGCCTGAAGTTTAAGTGCTTCCATGCCACCGCTTCTTTGGTCCCACAAGTCGGGTGTTCTTCTGGAGGTACATGTAGTATTTCGTTCCCATCGTCTGTCTGCCATGCCCTGATGCAGTTAGCTACTGCTGGTAACATGCAGTTGAACGTGGTGATGGAAGTCCTGCATGCTACAGGGAGTTTGCTTCCTGGTAAAGAGATTCGCATGACTATTCCAGTAGAATACATCTTTGCTGGGATAAGTACAGAGATTACCATCCAGATACTTGAACACAGTCATAAAAGAGGAAAATGCATTAAAAGCTGAGGCGTGCTTGGTGCATTGTGTAGCGTCCAGCCAAGTGGATATAAAAGGAGACAAAATGAGAGAAACTTCTTGTTAGCAGGAAAGGAAATTGCTTCCACTCTCTTTGAGGATCTCCTGTCATTAAGTTATTATTTCTCCTCCCTTCTTTTTGCTGCTGCTGGGTAATAGATATGCTCCTTGCAGTGTGAGGATATCTCTTCATGCAATCCATACAAGCATTGTTAATTGTAATACCAACTTTGCAAAAATACAAGTATATTCACTGTGCCATTGCAGCAGCTGTGCTCAAGATGTCTGGCAGTACCCTGTTTTCTTCTTGGATATTAAATGCACAATAAACCTCTGGCGATAAGGAAGTGGAACCCTTTGAATCTTTTCAGCATTTCTTTACAATGAGGCTGTTACTTGATGCTGAAAAAGGAATCCTTAGGAAGTCTGCATGGTTTGAAAGTGTTGGTAACCCGGATGAGCCTGCATACTTTTTTTTTTTTTCTGAATTTCCTGTTCCATTCTGCAGGCCGTTTAGTTACCTGTGCAAAACCGCAGAACTGGTAACACTTCTGCAAGGCCTTTCAGCAGGCTACGATATCTCTCCTCTTCTGCGTTACCTCTTGCCTCACCTTGTTTGTAGTGTCATGAGAAGTGATACGGGTAAGTTAGCATACATTTTTACAATTTTGTTGGGTCTTACGGACAGGTGGCTGTGGTCAGTGTTGTAGCTGTGTAATTTTAGTTGCTTCTGCCATTAAAACTACACTAATACTTGTGAAGATCTGATTGAGCTTTTGTGTATGTTGCTTTTTGGTTTTCCAGCTCCTACAGAGCAGGCTGGTTTAGGCATTGTTATATCTTTATCACTTTGATTTAGATGTTGATTTGCAGTATTTCAGCGATAACTTAGTTTTTGATGTATGAAATTTATGACTCTTAGAGATATATTGTAGTACTGCAAAATAATTTTTAGGTAGATTACATGTAGTCTGTATGTAGTTTGAAATCTATGTTTACCTGGTGAATTAAATGTACCTGGGAACAAACAGTGAGGCTGACTGGCGTGCAGTAGTGGGCTGTGTCTGCACTAGTAAGTCTGTTTGCACTGTGAACTTCTAACTGCCAAATCATGATTGGGAAAGCTCTTTTGTTGAAAAGGACCAGATTAATGCCAGGAAATGCTGTAGGGAGTTGCTGGCATAGATTGTGGTAGCAGGTCTGGAACATTCCAAAGCATACTGGAATTTATTGGTAGCAATACAGCCTTTGCATTTTAATAACATTGGTGTAAAGCATTGCTGGTAGCACACGGAGAGTTAGTGCTAGTAATCACTGAGCTTTGTGGTCTTCAACTTGTGTGCTTGGTTCACCACATGATGACACTTGTACAAGCTATTAACTTTAATCAGTATGAGGGGGTTATTCTCAAACTATTGTTCATTTTTTATTATTACATGTTATGCTTAGAGGAACAAGAAGACTCTGAAGAGACAGAGGATCAGATTTGCATCAGACTTCTTGAAGCTATTCTTCAGAATATACCACTGGAAAGGGATTTAGATCACCTGTTGGTTTCGTGAGTTAACTTTGATTATTTTTCTTCTGAAGTACTACAGTCATTTCTGGTTTAATAACAACAAACTCCTGACAATGGTATTAACATTATATAAGCATGTTTTTCTGACTTGATAAGTTAACTCCAAACCTGGGTTTTGAAACTGAAGCATTCAATATTCCAGAAGAGCCGTGCTTTTAGCACTTGTGGGAGTACTTGTGGGACAGAGTGAAACTGTGCAAATCTGTACTTGCAATAAGTAATGCACATTAATCCTAACCTGTTCAGCAGTGTGCTTTATAACATTAATGAAAAACATACTATCCAAAAAATTGTAACTTTTTCTTTTGTTTGTAATTTTAGCAATTTTCTTGAAGAGTTTATCTCCTGTGGTACAGAGGTTGAATCCAATCCCACCAAAATGGCTGCACTCAATCAAAAGGTGCTTCCTCTTATCAGACTTCTTGAGAGAAAGTAAGTTCCATTTTTCTATGACAGACCCACAATCTGCAGAGTGGTGATGTCAGCTCTGATCTCGGCTTATTGAGTGTAGTAAGCACAATATTGCCCAAATAAATACAGTAAAAATAACTGACCTCCTAATCTTTGTCCAAATTTTATTACTGATCTGTCCTTATATATTTTGTTATCACTGTAATACAGGGACACGGACCTACTGGCTCTCTACAGCTGTTTGCTGTGTAGCATGACCTTTTCTGCTCATTATTTGTGCTATAGGTCTGCATATCATTCATCTGCGTTAAGACATAATGGTTGATTACCTTTGCAAAGCTGCTTAAAATAGCTGGTTCAGATGAGTACATGCGCATTCAGCTTCCTTGTATTTCCCTATATTTCTTTAGTAAATACATGTACTTCTGTAATGCTGTGTGGAAAATGTTTTGTCTATTGGCAGGTATCCCAAAGCCTTAGACTCTGTGTTGGAGAAGTATCTGGAAGATTGCACAGATGAGGCTGACCAAAATCTTTTTCACCAGTTTATTTCTCTTTCATTAAGCTGTGGCAAATACAAGGTAGGTGGGAGCTCTGTTTGTAATCCTAACTCTTATCTGGTTATACTGTCAGAAGGCTGATATTTTGGCAAAGTTCTGCTCTCTCTTGTTCTTTCTAAAGAAAATCTCTACCATTCTCGCCAAAAAAAAAACCCCAAAACCTGACTGACTTAAATGTGATTTTTTGGGGGAGCTTGATCAAGACGGCGGTAAAATCAAAAGCTGTCAGATCTTTTAAGTTCGTGTTTATCTTGAACAGTCACGAGTGTGAGCTTTTTTTTGTGGTTAAAATTTATGTGATTCCACCTGCCCCGATTGCTATCAATATTTTTTTTCCTTAGGAGCATTGCCACTACGTATACTGTAGTGGTTGATAATGACAACATGGTGGTGCCCAGCAAGGCCTCATCTTACTTAAAGATTTTGTCAGTGTCAGAGCTGTCTCTTGGGAAAGCTGGCGATCAACTTTATTGTAGTTGAGAGAAGGTGGCTCGGTCCTTCTTGTTGCATTGATTTTTATGAATGTTTACAGTCAGTAACATGGAAGAATAGAGTGACTACAGAGTTCTTCCTGTGCCATTTCTGAAGAGCAATTGAAACTCAGCCTAACACAGAGTAACCATGAGTGCGACAGATCTGTCCAAGGAATTTATTATTAGGAGATGGTTAGTATTTTATCTGTTTTTTGCAATGATTGAAAGACTGAAAGCACTTAGGAAAAGATTATAAGCTCCATAAAGAAGTGCTTCATGTGTTTTTGTACTGTTTTAATAAAGGCACAGATTCTGTGACTGAATAACAAGTGGGTTAACAGAAAAACAAGGCATGCAGAACAAAGGCATATGACTCTCTTCTAGCCTTTAAGGTTCCTGAGATAAGTGCACCCAGTTGGACTGGCAGGGATGCCTTTTCAGCGGTTTCTATCTGTGCTCTGTCCCATTGACATTGTCACTAGAGCTTTCTCAGAATCCTTAGATAAGTGTAGTGCTTTTCTAGGACAAAAAGGTGTCTGTGGCTTACTGTACTTTTAAAGCTATATTCCAAAAACTGTCTGCCAAAGTGAAGAAGATTGAATTTAAAATAGTTATACAACATCATTATTCTGTAATTGACGCTTTTTGGGTCTGAATTATACATGTTTTCTTCTAGTACAAACAATTACTGAAAGAATTTCTCCCATTATCCTTGTATATGCTTGAAGTATTTTTAACATGCAGTGAGTCACTCTCAAATCTGTATTTCAGTTTTTGGAAGACTCTGATACCTCCCTTTTGCTTAGTTTGAATCATCCTCAGCCAGCTGTGAGGGTCCTGGCTCTTCAGCATTTGAAAGATGTTATTGAAACATCAAAGGTTTGTGTCCTGACTCTCTCACGTAACATATAATGTCTTTAAAAGGCTGTTTGCCAGACGTATCAGTTGGAGATGTATGGTACATTAAACTGTTCATGTATCATCCTCACTGTTTTTGCGTGGTGTTTTCAGTAGGCTTCTGTCACCATTTCTACCTATTCTAGTCTGGATGTAGTTCTTGTTTATTAAACGATTTGTAGTCTAAGATAAAATCTAAGTTAATGGATATTTCTGTTTTTCTTCCTTTTGTTGTTGAATGTCTGCCTGTTATTTGAGGTTTAATTTAGATGTTGTTACCACTTTTCTTGTACTAAGATTCAGATATTTCATTAAAAACCTGTAAATTGTGCTACCAACGAATTTTTTTTTTTTTTTTTTCTTATGGCTCTTTTTTTCCTTTATTTATTCAGGAAGGCTTTGATCAGTGTTTCATAGAAGAAGCAATTTTTGGTCGGCTCAAGGATGACAACAAGGATGTTGTAATGTCTGCTCTCAGTTCTTTGGAGGTAAGTGTGGAACTTTTGATACGTCAGGTGAGATTTTGGCTCTTCTTGAATGTGTGTGTCTGGAATGTAGTCTTTGTAATTGCCCTTCTTCTTCTCATGTCCTTAGTGTACGGCTTTTGTCCTTTAACAGGATGAAGCAGCACAAATTTGGGAGGCTTGTGCTGTTTGCCCCGTCACAACTCCCCACTAAAATTTCTGCTTCCTGATCTTTCCCAAGGTGTTAACCTGAATTTATTGTTTGGGTTTTTTTTTTAATATAACTACTAAAGCATATTTTAATCTTTTATTATTATTTGAAGTATGCTTCCTGCTTATCCTGTACGTTCTTCTGTAAAAATGCAAGCCATGTCAGCTGCCTTTTGGATGGAAAATGGTGCAGTGACAAGTCATTACGCTAGTGAGAAGTGCTCAGTTGAGTTTTTCCATATGAGAGTCATTTGATAAGTTGATAGTAGCAAAGTCCTAAACTCCAGCTCAGGTTTACTGGATAGGATTCTGGTATGCATTGTACCAATTGTTTCCAGCTACGGTAACAGTCTTTCTTTATTCCTTCTGCTAGTAGTAGGGGAGAATACTATTAGCATTGGTATACTCAGTCTTGTATTTTCATTCATTCTCAATCACTGAAAAATAGGAATAGAAGCACAAGAGTGTCTTTAAACTTCAGTACCTTTTGTTAATCTGCCTTTCATTTTTGTCATACAGATGCTATGTCAAGTAAAAGCAATTCTTATTTAATCATAAAGTGTTTTCCTTATAATTTATCAATTTTACCAAACGTTTCTGCATTTGATAAATTCTCCATACTTCAGCATATCAAGAAGGCATACTGGGCAGCCTTATAACCTCTTTTTATCCTGATAGTATTTTTGTTACACGATCATCAATAGGAATGAAATTAGTGATGTTTGATCCATGTTTCTGCCTGGTGCAGCAGATGCATTTTCCATTACGATATGGTAAATTATTTTGTAGTTTATCATACTTGCATTTCTTTTTCTTGATTACTTTTCAGATTTTCAGGAAACACGTCGATCCAAAAGCGGTAGTATCAAGTCTTTTAAACATCTTCCAGAGAGCTGATCTTTCAAAGGATGGAAAATGGTATTTTTGTGCCTTTTTTCAGTCTACATTCTTTTCTGTATAAATTAATTTTTTTAAAAGTAACTCTAAAGAATACTTTAAAAACTATTTTTCATTTCAAATAATTCTTGTTATGCTATATTTATGCTGATTTACAAAAGAAATGTTCCATTATTTGCATACTATTTCCCATGAATTCCTTATTTGGTCTCACTGCTATTTGGATTCAGAAAATCACCACGGAAAATGGAGAAAAAAATCAAAGAAATGTTGCTGGTATGATTGAGCAATGGGTTTTCAATATCGCTTGTTCTCTTTTAGGTACAAGGTTCTGGAGAGAGCAATAAAAATTTTAGTCAAAGAGGAGATTTTGAAAGAGAAAAAAGAGCTACTAGATGAAACAGTAATGCGGTTGTTGCCTTTTATGGTAATCACTAACGCAAATTCAAAATCTTCAGATTGGAAAATGGCCGTTTGTCTGTCAGAATCTGATCTCTGCTCCTTACACCCTTTGCTGAAAGGTTGGCCAGAAGGTAAAAAATTAGTTGTAATTAATTTGGTAAAAGAAAAATTGTGACAGTTTAGGGGCGTCATGCTTATTGAACCTAAATGCTTACTAAGGGAGACTGGCTGTCACTGACAAGCTGTTGTGCTGTGAGTGTTGATAGAGTTCTTTAAAAAGTTATTTGAGAAGATTAAGAAATTGTATAGTGTGTTTCTGACTGTTCCTAAATATTATGGAGTAACCAGTGTTTTAGTGTGTTATTTGAATACCTAGATCGTCTGATTATTATTTTTTCCTTGGAATAGCTCTTGAAGAGACAATTAAATCTAGCAAGTCTGCAGAGTTGATTGGAGTGGCCAACAAGAAGATGATTCTGGTATTTTCTAAAAACATGACTTCAGAGGACCCTTCCTTACTATTGCAAATGGTATGTGTACCATGTTATCCTAGAGATCGGACTTCCCCCGTGGTCAAATGTTGTATATGAGAACTTTGTATGTGCAATTCTTAGCATTGGTATGCCATCATCAGCTGCTAGGTATATATATATATAGACTAACAAACCCCAATACAATCTACGTAACACAGATTTCTGCCTTAACCTAAGGAAAAGAAGCAGCAAAGCTATAACCTATTTGTACAAATTATTAGTGTAACTAAATTCCGGGAATTTTTAGTTTCCTGGAAAAAGGTTCTAGAGAATAAATTAGTATACCTGTGGATGCTTCATAGAAACAGATGTTTGTACATTCTTCGGTTCTGAGGGTACCATTACAGCAGACAGTCATTTCTTGAAGGTAACAAGGATTTAATTGGATGTGTAAATGAAAACACGGTGTAAAGTCATAGTGAAGTCCCACTGTCTTATGGACTTTTTGTTGTTGTTTTTTCTCCACTCCGTTTTCCAAGGTTGAGGATCTGATACTCATCGCTGAAACAGAATCTGACAGTGTGAGACAGAAAGTAACTGCTTATATAATTGGTTCAGTGCTTGTTCAGTGCTGCTGCAATTCACAGATGAAGGAAAGTTATTTTTCAGTGGCAACCAGAGTCTTCTGTTTCTTGGATAAAAGAATTAAAAATCTCAGAGTTTGTGATCCTGCAGAGGTAAGATGTAAACAGTTTGGAGAGCGCATTTTCTTTGTAATGGAGACATCCTTTTTTATTGGAGAACAAGAAGTTCAGAAACATTGAGAAGGACTGAAAGTCTCCCCTTCCTTTCTCTTCAAAGCAAAAATACACACCCGGTAGGAGTACTAGAAGCTGCCATTAAGAATTGCTCTTACATTTTACCACTCTTGTGAGCCTGCATTAAAAAATTAAAAACTCAAGAGCTTTAGGCTAGCATCCCACCAACTGATTCAATGTTTCAGTGCTGTGGGCTTGGCACAAAGTTTGGGGTGTTTCTGACAGCTACCTTGTGGCATCATGTGGTGTCGTCATTTGGCTTAGAACTATCAGTTTTTAGTCATTGAGTAAAGGTTTTGCTGGCTTATTCAACAGGCAAAAGAAGGAAATGTGTTTGAGTATGAAAAAGATCTTAAGCTAAGAGCAGTTCCAGAGGAGGGTCCCAAAAATGGTCAGAGGGCTGGAGCACCTCTCCTATGAGGCCAGGCAGAGAGAGTTGGGGCTGTTCAGCCTGGAGAAGAGGAGGCTCCAGGAAGACCTTAGAGCAGCCTTCCAGTACCTAAAGGGCACCTATAAGAAAGATGGAGAGAGGCTTTTTACCAGGGCCTGTAATGACAGAACAAGGGCCAGTGGCTTTAAACTAAGAGAGGGTAGATTTACCTTGAATATAAAGAAGAAATTTTTTACTATGAGGGTGGTGAGACATTGCAACAGGTTGCCCAAAGAAGTTGTGGATGCTCTGTCCCTGGAAGTGGTCATGGTCAGGTTGAACGGGGCTTTGAGCAACCCAGTCTAGTAAAAGATGTCCCTGCCTATGGCAAGAGGGGTGGACTTCAAAGATGATCTCTGAAGATCTGTTCCAACCCAAACCTGTAATTCTATAATTCTGTGAATTGCAAGCTCAGACAAGTCCTTGCAACAGTATTGAAGGTGGTGTGTTGTTCCTGAATTTGCTGGGTTTTGGTTTACTGTGCAGCTCCATAAGCAATTGTATTGACAGTTGAGTTGTTGGGAGGTAACATGGAGGTGGAAGGAGAAGCCATCGGAGAGGCAGGAACAATGTTCAGAAAGAGTCTTTCTGCATCTTTCTGCTACCTTTTTTTTTGTTGTTATTTTTTTCCTTGTTTCCCATTGGGGTTTTCTTGATTTATAGTGTGTTTAAACAGTTTGTTATTTTTTTTGTAAGAAACCCACATGAGCAGGCCTATGTTTCTGTGTATGCACCCCCTCACACACACGCATAGCAATGCATGGTAATTAATTATTCTAATCTGAGATTGTTCCATTAAAGAGTTTTTTTATATACAAGTATCTGAAAGATATGAATTATGTTGCTGGAACGGAGCTAGATGAAAGGATTAAACTGAATGTCCACAAGATGCTGTGAGTAACTCCTAATCTCTTTGAAGAGATATTTTAAGAAAGATTGGTATTTTACTCTTCTGTTACCTCGTTTAAGTGCACTGTTAATTGTGGTAGTAATTAAAAGTGCAGATGTAAGTTTAAAAGTAAAATTAGAAAAGTAGTTCACTTCATAATGGTACCTCTTTTGAAGCTGGAAATTACATATTGCTGAATTTTAGTGCTAAATTATGGTCTTCTGTTGGATGAAATTGTGACAGTATACATTGAAATGAATTTTCCTTCGCAGGAAACTCCCCTAAATTGGTTTGTTGAAACACTAGAGGAAACCTTGGTGCCTAAGGACTTGTTAACTGCATATATAGAAAAGCTTAATAGTGATCAAAGTGCTCATGCAGAGGAGTCAGCTATGTTCCTGTTCTTATTGAAAAACTTCATTAATGCCCTAAAACCTCCTCTGTCCTTTTCAAAAGGTAGGTGTTAAAATTTTGGCTGTATTTTATATCAACAAAATGAAGAAGGAAGGTTAATTTTTTTTTTTCTTCAGAAGTTGTTGGAAACAAGCAAGCCTTGCTTCCCTAACCGTCTTCCTTTGTTGTTGTTGAGATCTGTAAAGTTTAGTTACTTGTGAACATGAAATCAGCCAAATGTATTGTCTTCTTTTAAGTAGATATATTTTCTCTTGGTTTCTGACGTTGTCATATGCATCCACTGTGTCTTATTTATAACCTGGATTTTGTAGAGGAAACTTGGTGGAATCCCGAATCTCTGAATCAAGATGGCCAAGACTACCTGCACCTCCTTTTGGGGCTGTTTGACCTCCTTGTCTGTGGAGCTAGTGAGGGAAGCAATGCTGTTCAGTACAGAGCATTGATGAATCTCTTACTCAAGGTATTCTTTTTGCATTTATTGCCCTGAATTATTAGTCATCAAATATTACGCAGTTACATAATTTTAAGGAAAACTGAGAAAAATGGAGAACTGATCATACAGCACTGCTTTTGGCATGCTAGTACTGTGAGCAGATTAAAGTTTAAGCTTCAGCTGGTTAGTTAACCCTAGTTAAACGTAATAATAGAAAACGAAAGTAAGAAAAGAATAAATAGACCAGTTGAAGCAAAGGTGAAAACGTAACACTGATTTGCAGGACAAGGTCAAGAGCTTGAAGTTTGAGCTAAAAGTTTTGGTCCTATTTAGGAGAAAGGCAAATGGTTGCTCTGTAAAATCTGTTAGTTTTTAAATACAAAAAATTAAAGGAAAACTTTTAGAGGACATTGCATGTTTCCTTATAACATCATCTCACATTTTCTCACCCTCAATGAGTGATATGTTTTTGTGAAGAGAATAAGGGATTTTGGCAGTCTGGATTTTAGATGACAGGGACTAATAACTGTACATTCTGAGGAAAAGAGAAACAAGAAATTGACACAAAGCTGCTGTTACTGGAGTTTGATGCTGTTTCATCAAGAACAGTAGCAACGATTTTCTAACAAAACTTGTTTCTGATGTTAATTCTTGTATATAACTCATTATCAGTCACTCCAAGATACAGTGAAATTTTTGTACTGACACTGAGCCATTGAAGAGATTCATTCATTGCCTGGCTAGTTAAAGCTGGGTGATACTGCACAGAAGACAGAAGGCTTGTGCTTTGGGGTTAGTAATGTCTGAGGGCGTAGTGAAGGCAACAGCTGCGATAATAATTTGCTTCTTTCACTGGGAGAGCGATTTTAAGGGTGCTTAATTTGAAAGGGACAAGAAAATTATTTTTGCCTGCTCTAGAACAGTTAATTAACTAGAATCTAGATTTTGATGGACTTGTGGAAAAGAGAATAGGCAAGAGTATGTCAGAAGCTGCATCAGTTCTTCTGGCGAGCTACGTTCAGTCTGCGGGATGTTGAGTGGGCAGTCCTGCTTGATGGATGACAAGCTCTTAAGAGTTCCAGAGACCATCTTGCAGACAGAAAGCATGCTAGCTATTGCCAGACCATGTAGTAAGCAAGACATTTAAATTGATTTAGGATACTGCTAGGAGACAATGTCACTGCTTCAAAATCAGAAGGTGTCCTCGTTAAATTTTGATGAAAAGGTCCTACAGCAAAGTTGAGGTAATTGGATGTAAATGTGTGAAAAACTGGATTAGATCTTCTTGGAGCAGCTATTAGTATTCCAGGGCCAGGGGGAATTCTGACCTGTGTCTGCCGTTGTCAGTGATACATGTATGATTCAGTTTGTTAATTTTGGACTGTGCTCTATTATTAATGAAGCCTAAGAATAAAGTTTAGTGTGAGTATTCAGCACCGAAAACTGCTGTACAAGGAAATTGGATGTCCAGCTCTTCTGATATGCTAGTTTATTATAGACTTCTGAAAATCACTTTGTATGACTGATGAAAATGTCAGGGATTACTTAGAGCACTTTTAATATTAAGATTACTGCTGCACAAAACAGGAACTAGAACTTATTTAATTTTCATATAACAATTTTCTTGCATGATTGACATACTATACAAATGTTCCTATGGATATGTTTCAGTCTGTTACGACACAAAAAACCCCCATTGTATTTACTCACCTATAGACTATGAGTTATCTGTTAAGCTGAATAAGCCAGCTGTTAAGCAACATGTGGAGTTTTAGGCACTATTTACCCAAAAGCATCTACTCAGTAACTTTTTCTTCCCACAATACACTGTTTCTGACTCTTTAGTGCTCTTTCTGTGTAGTCCTTTGATTTGGGTGGTTTATCAGATGTTGTGAGTAGTAGTTTGCCAAATAAATGGAAGTTATTAAACAAGTGCTTTTCTCTTTTTTTTTTCTTCTTTTTTTTTTTCTTTTGTTAAATTTAAGGTACATCTTAAAGATTCAGAGATTCTCTTCAAATTCCTTTCAGTTTTATGGACTTACAGTTATAACCTTTCAAATCATCTGAACTATGAAGTCAGTGCAATGCTACAGACTCAAGCTCTATATATTGGCTATGCACTGCTTGAAGCACAGACGTACCAAAAAAAGAAACAGCTGCTGTCGCCTTCGTCACCAGGTAAAGTATAACAGTGTCTATCTTTCATCCTAAGACTTAATCACAGTATTTTTTTATTTTGTGCAATTTTACTATATTTTATACTATGAAGGATATCTATAGTCATTTATGTTCAACTGCACTAGGCTGAGACAGCCCTTTCTTGTGGATTTATTGCTGCAGTTACTAGCCCAAGCTTGGAAGTAGGAGAAACCCCTTTTTTTTAAATCTTAAAATTTTGTGTTGAAGAAACAGTCTCCTATGCTGAAGAAGTCAGTTACAGCATTCTCTGCAGTATAAGGATTTGGCAGTCAGTAGCAATATATGAACTGTCTGAGCTTAAATACAAATATAAGGACTGTGATGAAGTTCAGAGCCATGGATCTCTGAGATTCATGTTGGTTTTGTGTAGTCTAGAGGTTTATAGTGAAGAGAGATGACTTTTTAATTCCAAAGTAATGTTGATGCCTCTTCAGAGACAGATGCAGTAGAATTCTGACCACTTGTTTTGTTCTGTTGTCTTTTTCCTCCTCCCTTTCCTCACTCTTTTTGCAGTGATCATATCTTTGCTAATTAACTTGGGTAGTCCTGTTAGTGAAGTTCGAAGGGCTGCTCTCAACTGCCTCCATTCCTTGAGAGGGATAAAGGAGTCTCTATTTCATCCTGTTCTTCAGCATTTGGAGCAAAAGACAGAAGAGATCATATCTGACCCTACATACATAGCACAGGTATTTTTGTTATTAAGGTGTACATTAGTACAAGTTTTGTCTGCTGCTCTAAGCTACGATCTTTTCTAAAAGAATTCAAGTTAACTGGGAAAGTTCATTGCCTTTGTATACTATAGTAGACTGATTTATTATTTTTTTTAAGGATGATAAAAACCATTAAAGTGATTTATTACATACAGAGAATTGAGAATATCAGTCAAGTAAGAGGTATTAACTTGTGGTTTATTTACAGATGAAGAATTCTGTTTGTATCTAGAGGGCGTCATTATGAAAGCATTGAATAAACCTTGTTCTAAGGCATTTTTATTGCACTGAAAGAACTTAATTTTCACTTTGTTCATGAACTAGGTTATGGGAACTCTATTTGAGGAGCTTGAGACACAAACAAAACAGAAATCCCAGAAGAAAAAAATGTTGGAAGCTTTGGAAGGCATACTTGACTGTGTACGGAACCCTATTTTCCCCTCATATATTGCAAGAAACTTAATGAAAATTCTTCATGAAGTCCATGGTGAGGTAAGTGCTGCCTTTGTAGTTGTTTGGTTCTGCACTTGATTGAAATGCTGAAATCAAATTTCATATAGTAATAATGCTGTTAAATACCTTAGTAATGTATTAGACTATTAGGTATTAAGTTGACACCTTTAATAATATGCAGTAGTGCTGCAAAGTCTGATTTAATGAAACATTAAATATTTGCATGTTCTATCCAGGAATGTAAGGGCTGCAGAATTTTGCACTGAAGTTCTTAAGGAAACTCCCTTGATGTTACGGGAAAAGACTTTCAGAAGAAAGTTCTTCCAGAATAAATTTATTACCTTGGTTAGATATCAGTGAATATAGAGTTTTCTGTACAGAATTGTAATATATTAGGTAGTATTATCAATTTTATTTGTGTGCGTTAACTTCTTATTTAGGATATTCAGAATTCTCTATGTGCTGGAAAATATATGTGTTCAATGTTCAAAAAATGAATGAAATAATGAATTTTTATGCTCTATTCAGTTGTATGTCTCTTGAAAGGATTGTGAACTGCATAGAGCATTCTTGCCTCACATTTGAGTTTTGCAGGAGACAGCAACATAAGTCAGTGAAAAAAATTGCCTTGTTTCTATGCCTTAAAAATGTGAAATACTGCTCTGCACAGGAGAATAGCAAAGTAGCAGATGAGCATGTACTACTGGTAATCTCACAGTAAATCTTGTATTTTTCCTCTTGAATAGCTGTTGCATAAAATACTGTATGCAGTGTGTTACCGGAGAGGGCATGTTGCAGTAAAATGAAGCGGTGCTATTGGAAGTTTAAAATGAAAATGGATAAAAACTTTGTCATGAATTTCCTCTATTTGCAGATGATTCTTTCTCACCTCTTGCCTGCACTGGACCAGTTGCTAGAGAAGGTCTTTAAAAAACCTGAGGCAATGCTGAAAGATGAAGTTGTTCTCCTGCATCTCATCCTTGGGAAGTTTAATGAATATTCAGCAACACTCTTGTGCAAGAATCAGCAGAGTCTGGATTTATTTATCAAAAGTTTGCATGCTGCCAAGAAAATCTATGAAGAAATTCCACCATTTCAGATCACAGCACTTGGGCAGGTATGGCTTTATGAAATACTTTTATTTTTATGCTTAAAGAAAATAGCAGTGTTTAGGATTGGATTTACAAGGACTCTTTCTGTGTTAAGGAGTCCATAGCTTTTGACCTCTCCTTCTTTAAGTACAAGTTTTCAGGGTCTCCATAGTGTCTTTGAAACATCTAAACAGGCTGCAAAACTTTCTCTCTTAAACTTACTAGAAGGAGAAATTCCTGTTTGCTTTATTTTTGCATGTTGACAAGTACAGAATGGAGATAGCATTGTATTTGCGTGCAGCTGAATACCTGTATCATTGCCTGCAGATACTGCTGTTCCACTGTCCTTAGTTTTTGTCAGTCAGGCAGGAGCTTTACTTCATGTTTTTCTTCTGAGGAGAAATTGTCAAGAAGATACAGTAGGTGAGAAACAGTCTCATTTGAAGGAGGCTACAAATTCGGGCCTTCTATAGCCAGGTATTAGCGTATACTTACCAAAGGCTGGCAACAGCAAGTTTGTTTCCCCCTACCAGGCAAGCTGTGTGAAAAATTTCAGGAATCAGTATGTCTGATGGATATTTCAGAAGTGTGTGCTTTGCATCTAAGGATTCCTGGATATATACAAATACATAGTTAATGTAAAAATTTTTACAATATATGTTCATACTAACATGCCTGTGTGATTGGGTGAGTGATACATAATCTAACATACCTAAGTTCCATAGCTTGTGATTTTGTTACCCTCTTACAGTAAACCTCTCTGCATCCTTTCTTTTTTCCCTTTTTGTAGATTACTAAACCATTCTTTGCAGCTGTGTCAGATGGGATGGTGCAACAGAAGCTATTAAAAGTGTTGTTTGACTTACTGTTAAACTGTAAGAACCCGGTTTGTGCCCAGACTATTAGCAGTGTGTTTAAAGGGGTAAGTGGCAAACTCAAGAACACAGAAATTTATTCCAACCAGTTTGTTAAATGACTGCTTTTAGAAGGTATTTCTTTAAATGATATGTATCAGTCATATACTATACTACGCAAGTGAATTTAGCAGAAGTCACTTCTTTCTGCTGCACTGATTTTCATTTTCTGGGTAAACAACTGCTTTTGTGCTCTTACTTAGGAGGCTTCTCCCCAAATACATTGATCATAGCTTTCATATAGCAAATTATTATATTACATGGATTTGAAACCCCTTCCTCGTTTCATTTGCTGTGAGAACTACACGTAGGACAGGCATTTAGAGACCATAGTGATATGACTTGAATATGTGGATTATATTCCCATATGTGCATGAAAGGAATGTGTTAAAAAAAAAAAGGAGAGGGTGTAGATGTATGGTACGACACGCTGTTCATTGGTACTTACATTATTGGGTTTTGTTTCAGATTTCAGTGTGTGCTGAGCAGATCGTCACAGAACTGGAGCCTCCTGAGAAAACCAAAAGTCTAGCCACTGTTCAGCAAACCAGAAGGCAGAAAATGCAGCAACAGAGGTAAAATAACTAGAAATAAAAAAATATTATCTGTACAGTTTGAAAATGCCACTTGTTTTACTACATTTCTTAGTTTGCATTGAAAGCATTGTTTCCCCTTCACAGTAAAATAACTCTGAGCTGCTTTTGGCAGGAGAAAACCAGCCTATGTTGCTGTTTGAGAACTGATGGAACTACAGCCAAAATTTTTAAAAAAAATAATTTCCCAGTACTTTTAATGTTGGCATTTGCTCTTGTAGAGTCTGGCTTGACACAGCTGAACAACATTCATTTTTGTAGGTATTAAACTTGGTTAGTAATAAAGATGTAGGAAGAAATTATGTACACGTGGCTGAAGCCTAAAGATGGTTATCAAAATGTTCCTGTTCGTTGACTGAAAGACAGGATTTTCTTTCACTTAAAATGTTAATAATTAATTTTTACATCTCTTAATCTTGTTTCTTCTCTCCGTCCTCATAAGGAAGAAAACTGTTTTGTCTACTGTACTTAGTCTCTTCTTTAAGCATCAGCTGTCAGCCACTGTTGAAACAGGATATTGAGTTGGTTTTCTTTGTTTGACATAGAATGGATGTTCTTATGTTCTTATTTTCCTTCACTTGGCTGTTTTTAACAATCACCACCCATTAGATTGATCCATCTGTGAGCTGTATCTGTCTGAATTTGTAAACACGCACACTTGCACACACAGCTGTTGCTTGCATAGTCAGTGGTTACAACAAGCAGTAGTTCAGGAGATGCAGGTTTCCTGGATGGCAAGCAGATCAGCTTTGGACAATTATTTGGTAATAGATTTTATTTATATTCTTTTTCCCCATAGAAGTTTGCTTCATTGTGTAGACTTTTTGTATACACAGTGGGCATGCTATACTTGTTTGTTTTGTCAGGTTTGGTCTGGATTTTCTGTTGATTTTTTAAAATGTGCTTCTTCAGTCAAGAGCCCACATGTTGCCACCTCTCCAAGGAGAAGCAGTAAAGGATATTACTATGTGAAAGAAAGTTTGCCTTTTTTAACTTGTGTGTGTGTTAGTTCCCTGAAACACTGTACTATTTTCTTTGCAGATGTATATCCTGATTGTCTTCTCTTTTCAGAAAGCCTCAAGATGCAGAATTGGCACCGGAAACAAGCCACTTCAGTTGGCAGAGGGTTATGCTTATTCTGGAATTACTGCAGCATAAGAAGAAACTTAGACGTCCCCAGGTGTTGGTACCTGCGCTTTTTAACCTGCTGAGCAGGTAATCGTGCCTCCGTCACACAGGAGTCCTGGAGCTTTCTCTTCTGCAGCAGACACTGTAAAGCATTAAAATATGGGCTGCTTTCTCTCTGCTTTGCTGTCGTGTTTTGTAGCTTGCCTTTTTTACTTGAACTTCTTTTAGGTAAATCACATTAAGGGAATGGGAAGTAACAAGTTTTTTGCCCTGTAAACAATGTGATGGGCTTTGTAAGACTGTTACCTGATGCATAGCTGCTTATGTGAAGACTTTGTTTCTCAGGAGGAGGGCTTGGGATTGCTAAGAAGGATGACACCTGTGCTAAAATTGGCACAATTGACAGGACTTGTGTCTTTTGCACAGCTATTATAATAATACCCTAAGCTTTAAAATTCCTCCCAAAACATTGTGGAACAGTCTTCAGACAGTGCAACCTAAGAAAACTGTGGCTTTTCCTGCCAGCCCTATCTTCAGGCACCTAGCAAAGTTTACATATAGATTGAGTATTTATCTTTTTTTCTTCCTACTTGCCTTTATGTAGATTGGCACTCATATTTCAGGTAATCATCTTACACTCCTGACAGTACTTTGATAAATGTCTTTTATTAAACTGGTAGATGTATTTGAAAATTAAATAGCAGAGACACTTTTTGGCAAACACTTCTTAGAAGCCTCAATTTACAACTTGCATAGAATGAAAATTGGAGTTACTTGTTTGTATCTTAACATGCAGTTTGGTCACTTAGTTTTGTCTCCTTTTTCAATTCCTTTTTTTTTTTTTTTTCCTGAATATATAGGTGTCTGGAACCTATGGCATCAGAAGAAGAAAATATGGAATATACAAAGCAGCTAATTCTCAGCTGTCTGCTAAACATCTGTCAGAAATTGTCTTCGGATGGTAGCAAGATCCCAGCAGGTAAAAATTGCCAGACCCATTTGTTTGTACTTCTCTCACCAGTACAGCATTAAAACAATGACATCTAACTTTTTTCTTCTCTGAGTCTACATGTTGTTGAGGAGAAATAGGCTCCTTTACAGGGCATACAAATTTGTCTTCTTAGTCATTTTTGTAGATCCCTTAGGTATGGTCTGCAAATTGAAACCAGTGCTTGAGTGTACTGTTTTCATTCCTACATTGTTGACTATTAAAAGTGTTAAAAAGTAATATTTTTTTTACTTGCAGATATCCTTGACAAAGAAAAATTCAATGTGGAACTGATAGTTCAGTGCATCAGGATATCTAAAATGCCTCAGACGCACCATCATGCACTGCTTCTCCTTGGTGCTGTTGCTGGCATGTTTCCTGTAAGTACCTGAAATTTATCTATTGGCTCTTGTCTTCAGGTTCCAAATATTGGGAAGAGTGAAAAACTTACAGAGCTATTCTGTAGGGAGAAACTTTCTGAAAGAAGCAAGAGACAAAATTTACAGGTTCACTGTTGTCTTAGAGCTTTCTATTCCATTTTACTTGAAAACAAATCTCTGCCTTGATGCTTTGATCACTAGTCATTTATGACTCGCAGTGAAGCCCATTAGAAATGGAAGAAGGCTTCTGACAACAGCCTTGCCTCACACTCCCACTGTGGCCAAAGTTCTGTTTCTTCTTTCCCCTGCATTTTTGTGTACAAGAGAGAAAACATCTAGTCCAGTAGCACATGTATTCCTACAAGTTCCTATCTTGTACAAAACTGAGAAATGCAGTTGTGGTTTATAGTGTAAAACCAGATTGGTCTGATTTTAGTTAACTGAGAAACAGGTCTTTTATTCTCTATAGATTGAAATTTGACTGTACACTCACTCTTCTAAGCAAAATTCTTTGCTTTGAAACTATAAAAGCAGCAAAATATGTCTGGATGTGTCAAACTCAGTTTGCAGCTTTATCTTTACTTTTTCCACACATTTGGAAAGATAACTAATGTTTTTCACAAAAGGCAAAAGTGGGATGTTTTTGACAAACTTCTGGAGGGTCTGGCTTTTTTATTGTTGGGGTTATTTTTCTTTGTCACCATCTTACTGCTATCACCTGCTATAAAAATGAGCTTTTATTTTGCATTAGTATTGGCTCTTACAAGATTTTCAAGGTCAGAATACAAGGAAATACTTTGTATGAGTCTCATCTGTCTTTTTAAATCTAAAGTATTCTTTCAGTTCACTAAAACTGAAGGAGAAATGTACCCATAACTTCTTGTTCTAAGTTCTGGTAAAATCTAGGAAACTTACCTTTTGAGGCAGGTGACACCTCAAAGCCAGCCCTCTTGAAATTAATTACTGTGATTACGATCTCACTGCCCCCCATCCCTGAAAAGCCTCATATTAAAATGAGCATGATTGCTTTCCACTGCATGACTGTAAATACTGAAACTGTTTTCCAAGTATAAAGCAGATGGGTGGGAAAGGTACTGAAAATTGCTGGAATCTATGTTCTACGCTCATATTTATGTTTCTGCAAATCTCCCATAGCTCATTTTGCTTGTCATAATACCATGGCACTGAGTTGAAGAGTACAAGGTATTTCACCAGACTAAACTCTCAATTTCCACTCTGTAATTACTTGCTTAGAAGTGTGTCTTGGTTTCTCTAACAATCGCATAGAAAGTAGCTTGAAGGGATGCTATACAATTAAAATGAGTTAGAGGAGATTTTGGAAGGTACTACTGATTCTCATTTTCTTTTATAGGAATCTAGAGACATTTGTGGGAAGGGGAAGTGTCTTAAGGTATAATATGTAGAGTGACACAGACCAGAAAGCAAACTAATCCCATCTGTCTTCTTTTCCAGGATAAAGTTCTGCACAACATTATGCCCATTTTTACATTCATGGGAGCAAACGTCTTGCGTCTGGATGATACTTACACGTTCCAAGTAATTAACAAGACAGTGCAGATGGTTATTCCTGCTCTTATACAGGTAAATTTGTCTACTTAATGGAAAGGAGTAGGAAAAACGTGAACAATAAGATTATTAATTAAGTGGAGTAAATGGTTTAGAATATCAGTGGTAGAATAAGTTGTAGCCTATTCTAGGGTTACTTTTAGATAGATATTAAATTATATATAATAACTGTCTTAACAAACTACTTCTCATCTGACCAACTCTTGAGTTCACACTACTGCTTATTTTTAATCTTATGAGCTCCTGTGCTTTATAAATGGTTTAGCCAAAACAGTATTACAATTGTACTTAAAGAGGACCTGAAACATACTTTAAGGTCAAGTTTTTCATCATAAAAATAGCAAGCAAGTTCAGTAGATTGAACCATTGGAAATGAGAAGGTGGTTATTTCTCTCATTTTCGGAATTTACAAGAAAGAACTTGTACCTGTTTGCAATAATCTGTTTGAACTTCTGTACCGGTTTGTACATAGGCTGAAGATAGTGATTTGTCAGAGTCCTCAGGAAGTGTGGAAGAGGTGGTGATAAAAATCATTCGTGTGTTTGTGGATGCCTTGCCTCATGTGCCAGAGCACCGACGCCTGCCAATCCTGGCCCAGCTGATCAGTACGGTGGGAGGAGACAAGTTCCTCTGGGTTCTCCTGGTTCTGTTGTTTGAGCAGTACGTGACCAAAACTGTGACTGCGACGTCAAGCACAGACAAGGTGAGAAGGCTAGTGGGGTCAACTTATTCCTCAAGAGACTGCTCTCCTCCTTTCTGTTAGTGGTGCCTTTAGGAAGGTGCAAGATAAGCCCCTAGTTTTATGATAAAATAAGTAGTGAGCTCTGAGTTGATGCTGTAGCAGAACCTGATGGTGATGTCAACTACAATTTCTACTGCAGATACAATATTGTTTTGTCCTGGAGCATGAACAATAAATCAGATCATACTGTATAGCAGTCCTTAGCCTCAAGAGCTGATAATCTACTTCTGAAGTGCTTCAGTATTTTTAAAGTTGTGTTTTTTTCTTTAACTGTGTTTGTGAAACATGATACTGGTCTTCCTGTACAGACCAAGATACACCCAATTATGTCTTTGGGTGCACAGGCCCTCGGGTTGGTGAAAGCATAGTTTATGGGGAAAACTAAAAGAATTATTAAAAGGAACATTGGTGAGAAGATAGTCTTTGCTGTAGCAATTTAATCTCTTTCTGTGCCCTCTGGAACTGTGTTCTCTCTAAGAGCTTGATGCTGTTACCCTTGGTGTTAATCCTGGCAGCATCCAGCTCACCATGGCATTTTTGCAAACTCACTGAGGAGCTTTTGAGTCCTTTTATTGTTATTAGTAATATTCTTTTAAATTCTTGAAATTATTTATTTTTCTTTCTAAACCATAAACAGGATGCTGTTCTGGAAGCAGACACTGAATTTTGGATTTCCATCTGTTGCGAATTTAATGTACGTTCTCAGTTCCAGAGCATGATGAAAATAATCCAGTACTTGACAGAGCTGCCAGAGAACAAAGAAGGTAACCACAGAACAGAGCCAGCAAATGCATGTAAACCTTCCTGTTACTCCTCTAGACAGAAGACTACAGGATACAGAATTGCTCTAATGACTTTTTTATATATATTTTTTAAAATAAAATGACTTAAGATATGAGATTACTTTTTTTTTCATCCTGTTAATATTAGATTAATTTGAGCACTTAGAATCAAATAGTAGTTATCATCTAGGGACAGTAAATCAGTAGTATTTTAACTAAAGTAAAAATAAAAAGCTAATATAAATTAATAGTAGACAAGATCACAAGGACTACCAGTGATTTCTGGGGATTTTTTTAAGGTTTTGTTTCTTTCTGCTACAGTATAGTGGAACAATAATTAAACAAGATGTTTTAATGCTTTTTCAAGAGCATTGGGGAAGGTGGGTGAGGGTTGTTTGTTTCTTTTTAAGGAAGGACTTCGGTATTTGTTGTTTGAATACGTTTTCTCAGTCAGGAAGGACCAGGTAATGAAACTGAAAGCAATTTCCCAAATGTACGACACACAGTGTATGTGATCCTGCCTCCAAAGTCTTTCTGTAGCCAGTGTGCCATAGCTTTAGCACCAAGAAAAAAGAAGATGCTTCATGTAAAAATGATCAGATGGAATGGTAGTGAAATGGCACTGCTTCTTTTGTGGCTGTTGAAATGGAAAAATTATCTCCTGTGGCATTGCAGAGCATTTTTTTTGGAACTTTGACATGATTTTGGATACCGCAGGATGACTATCCTTGATGGGCACCTGACTGTAATTTTATTTTGTTTACGTAATTAGAAATCAAATGTCTCTTCCTGTTGGCTGCAAATTTGTTTTGTGAATGTTTTCAACAGATGATCCTGGGCCGAAAAAGTCAAGAACATGCAAGACAAAGCTAAACAATCAGGATGGGCAGCTCTTTAATGTGGAGTCGCATTCAGACAAACAACTTCGGCATTTCAAATTCTTGTCAGTCTCCTTCATGTCACAACTTTTATCCTCTCAGTGCTTTGTGAAAAAGGTAATAATGGCAGATTGCTTTTAAACTGATCGCATTAAGTAAGTGTGCTGTACTGTAACAGATGAGGTTTAATTTGCTTTTTAATATGGCTTTATATTCAAAGGGGATTAAAGAATACACTGTCCAGTGTATCTCACTGACACCTTTATTGATACAGTTTTGAAACCTCTCAGTAATGTTAATTATTTCTTAATAAGGCTTTTCCAGATAGACTCAGTTTGTGTGATTGATGAATAGGTAACAAAGTGAAATTCCAGTCACAGTGGATTCCCACTGGCTTTATGGAGTCTGGGATTTCACTTGTGGTCTGTACAACTCCAAGTTTGGTGTGGGATTTATGTTACTAACTCTGAAAAGACAAATGTTAGGCTGTGGCTCTAGCTGGAAGTAGTTCCCAGTATTTTAACTGGACATCATCCACCAGCATGAAACATATTTGCTACTGTGACTGCATTGCCCAAGATTCTCAGATTTTCTTCTAGAATGATGGCTTACGTGCAAATGTGAGAACTCATAATTACCATGTTAGTGGACATTTCATTCAGAACAAAGTAATTTGCAGATACTGGGATACTGGCTTCATGAGGCCATGTCAGTTTCACACTTAGCGTTTTGATTCTTCCTTTTCAAACCAGATAGTTGAATGTGAAGAAACGGAAGAGCTGCAGAAGTTGGAACAGAGGTATGCTTTAAATCTGCTCCGCCTCTCCTATTTCTAGCTTTCATTGCAACCTGGGAATATTTTTTAAGTGTACTCCTATTAGAATATTTTCTTCCCCAAGGATACTTTTAATGTTGCCCTTGGCAACAAGTAGTATTTATTATATGCAAGTTATTTGGTGTTTGTTTTGTTTTGTTTTTTAATATGATGTGAAGTTTTTTTATTTCTGAAAGATTGCTCTACCCAATATCCACTGTTCTGTATTTCTGATAGTGCTTACGTGCATACTTGGCCATAGCTATTACGCTGTTGATGATGGAGTTTCTAAAAGAATTCTAGATTTTTAGTAAAACACATCATTCATAGGGAAAAAAAAAAAAAATCATTATTCACAGGTGCCCTTATACTGGTGTTAGAAAATTACCAGTAATCACTGATCACAGTTGTAGTCATTGGGATGATTTTCCTTATTGCCATAGATTTTTGTTAATATGTAGATGTGATCTGCTAGTCTCTCCATTAGGTGTTTCATTTTTCTTTATTGTTGCTGTTTCATTAAATTCTGTTTCATTAAATCTTATGCTTTCCAGCAATAAAGTCTACTTCTTTCATGTCCTTGTTACTTACTAAGAGATGCTTCCTTTCTGTCTAGGTTACTGGAAGAAGTTCTTCACTATATAAACACTGTGGCATCTTCAGTGGAAGGAAACGTGGACAAGCCAACAGCCAAATTTTGGAGGGTTCTGCTTAACAAGTCCTATGATATGCTAGATAAAGTATGTCTCGTGACATTTCTGCTTTTGTTTATTCATATGATTATAACCTTTGTAGGATTTCTTGTTGGATTAGTACTAGTCTTTATTGGACGCTCTGCAACTTGGTGCGCCAATGTTTAAATTTATCTAACAACTTTAATAACTACAGCTAACAGCTTGGAACAACCAGGAAAAAAAAAAAAAGAATGCTTATTTCCTCTAGTTAATATTCTGCTGGCTGGAAGCAGTCATTTCACGATCTGTCTAGTGGAGAAGAATGGGTTTTTGGCAGCATTTCTCACTGTTAACTCGTAAAATTATTTAACTAACACTAAAGGAACTGCTGTGTATTCCTACAAGGAATTTAAATGGAGAAAAAAAATCCCTTTGCTTTTCTTTCTAGTCTTTTTCTGATCAGAAGTATATTTGTAGAATTGGACTGACAATTTCATTGCATGCTGTGGAGCATACATCTTTTCACTGCTTGGATATATATAGATTTTTTTTTATTTTTTTTTTTTTTTTTTGCCTGTGAAGCATATTCCAGTTTTCATAGAATATGGACACGGTACTACCAGAAGTATTTCAGGGTAAGGAGGGATAGCTCACCAGTGTAGACAAAAGGAATGCTGAGAAAATCTCAGAGCTACTGGATACATTACAGAGCTAGAACATACATTAAGTACTGTACCTAGAGCCTACTTTGTTCTTTTGTTTGCCTCAGATACGGCGTTGCTAGTCCATCCTCTATTCTTTAATACTGAAGCCCATGCTGGGAAGTTTAAGAGAATTTGCCTGTCTTATTTCGAGGCTACTATGTCACAGTGCATGGAAGAGCATTTATGGTATTGTTTGTTTTCTCGTAGGTCAATGCCTTATTGCCAACAGAAACCTTCATCCCTGTAATTAGGGGACTAATGACAAATCAGCTCCCATCTGTGAGACGTAAAGCAATGGACCTTTTGAACAACAAAGTGCAGCAGCGCACAAAGTGGCAGAAGAGCCAGGTGAGGCAAAATGCTTAAACTCTGTTCCTGTAGCAGAAGCACCCAGAGAGAGATTAATATAGAAGTGGTTTGCAAAGACGACAAGTACCAGTGCTAAGTCTGGCAGGCAGCTCTTGAGTAATGAGACGCAGGCTACCTGCCCACAGTTACCTTGAAGGTTCTAATTGTACGTCTAAAGGGTGTGTTCTCTTGTCCTTTTAGATCCTGCAGCTCTTAGAGCTAGTTCCTGAGCTCATTGCTATTGTGCAGTGTAAAAGAAAGGAGGAAGAGGAGGAGCAAGCCATCAACAGGCAGACTGCTTTGTTCAGCCTGAAGCTACTCTGCAAAGGTTTTGGCATGGAAAATCCAGTGCCGTTTGTACCTGTTCTGAAAACTGCCATTGATCTAATTTCTTCAGAGAAGGAGGAAAAGAATGTGATGGGAAGTGCTTTGCTCTGTATAGCTGAGGTCACCTGTACATTGAAAGCTCAAGCAATACCTCTGCTTCCAAGGTACCGTTGGGTTCTTTTTAACAGAACCAGTTGCAGCAGGAATCAGTTCATACTAAAATGCGTTACTGAAGGAATGCTGATGAAAGACAAGTGGCAGTCTGTCCATGTGTGTGTTTTGTGTAGATAAGAATAAAGGTATTTGTAATGCTTGAAGGTGCTTCCTGGTTGTAGAACTAAAAAGCTGGTGGGGAAACTGTAAGAGATTCATAATTATTAGAGTTCTTTATGAAGAGACTTGAGAAAAGTCAGACCACATTCTGTATTTTTACTGTAGAACAGATTGCATTTAAAAATATGAGAACCAGTATATTTGGAAAACCTGCATATTACATTATTTTGTTCTCCCTATTCAGGAAGAATTCAGGCATCTGACTTGTTGCTTTTAAGGCTGTTTTATCCCATTACAAATACAGGTTTCTTATTGTCATTAAGTCTTTAAAATAAAGGTGGGGCTTTGAGCAACCTGATCTCGTGAAAGATGTCCCTGCCTGTGGCAGGGAGGTTGGACTAGATGACCTTTAAAGGTCCCTTCTAACCCTGACCATTCTATGATTCTCTGATTCTAAACCTAATCTCCTTTATTAGCTTCAAAAAAATTAAATACAGCAGAAGAGCCTAGAATACTGAGTTTTCTCAACTATACACATGAAAATTCATGTGAAAATTGTCCCCACAGGCTTAACAGACTGATTTATGTGATTGGAAATGTGGCTCCATATTGTCAGTGGTTTCACCTTTCTCTGTTTATGCTTGGTTATTCACAGGCTGATGCCAGCGCTGTTGAAGACTTTAAAAAATAAGAAGGAGCTGGTCTCCAATGAGATTTACTTGCTGAGCGCCGTCACTGCTCTGCTGAAGGTTGCAGAAACATTGCCACATTTCCTTAGTCCTTACCTTTTGGATTGCTTGCTGCAGGTGAGCTGTCTGACTCCTACAGATAAATAAAGGGTGACGTGATCTGCTCAGTTCCTAGAAGAAGCTACAGAGATTACTTTTTTTCTCTCTGAAACTGAAGTAGGAATGTGTGCCAAGTATGTGGAAAGCCATAAAGTATTCCTCTTCTACTCATCTTCTTACGCAGACAACTAAGATACAGAATATGAGTGTCTCCTACTCCTCCCACTGACACTTGTTGTTTGCCTCTTTGTAAAGGGAGATGAATCCTGAAGGATCATTGTGTAGTATCTATGACCTCCTCAACTGTGTGTATCTAACAGCTCTAGTAGGGTAATTCTGACCCCTGCCATTGACACGCGCATTTTTTCAGTGTTTGTCTTCTGAGGACGGCAAAGCTCTGCACATAGACATCCTAATGTGAGGTGCTCCAAGTGGTGCAAACAGTACAATTTCCATCTGACACTTGCAGCAAACAACTACTGTAAAATAATTCTTGAGTTGTTTTAAGTATGCGTAACTTTTGGATTTCCTGATAGGTTGTCCGCTTGGAAAAAATTCTGGTCGAGTTTGGTCCTTCTTCCCAGATAAGTTTACGTGTAACATCATTGAAAACTATCCTAGCTACGAGGCTTGCTCCCCGAATACTCTTGCCTGCAGTTACAAAGTGTTACAGTGAAGTGGCAAATACCCGGAAGGTAAGGAGTTTCACATTCTTTTGAATTGTGATTAAAAAGAAAGGAAAAAAAAAAAAGAAACAAGCAGTGCAGAATTCAGTTCAAGTGTCCCAGCTGTGTCCCCTCCCAACCCCTTGCCCACCACCAGCCTACTCACTGGGGCAGCAGAGTGAGAAACACAGAAACTCTTAACACTGTGCAAGCACTGTTCAGCAACAGCTAAAACACTGGTGTCTTACCAGTGTTGTTTTAGTCTCAGATGTAAAACACAACACCATATGAGCTGCTATGAATATATATATATATCTGTTTTCTTTTGTACTGCAGTGGCGTTCAGGAAAATTAGATGCGGGAGAAAAGTCCCAAGTTTAATGTCCTTAGCATGTTAGATGATGAATGCTTGAGAGATCATCCCATTCCGAAAGGCTTTTATTTGTTTGCTGGGAACTTGAGTAATAATTTTCATCTAGGCTTTGCTCCTGTCTCATAGGTCTCAACCTTTCAGACTTAACTGCCCTCTCCAGCATTGGAGAGGGGAGACCAGACTCTTTTCAGGAATCCTACTAACTTAAGCCTCCAAAAAGTACAGGGAAAAGTCTGTTTATTTTATTGACAGTATTTTAATCAGTAGATGTGTGAAGTGCAAAAATCTGGTTTCCCTGTTACGTCTCTCAGTTACTGTCAGTATCACAGTTGCCTTTGCATTGCTTTGCTTTTGTTTTGCCAGAACTGTCTGGGTGCCCTTATGAACATTTTGAAGGAGCACGTTGTTGGTATGGAGAAGGAGGACCTGATCTCCCATCAATCCGAGCTGACAGCATTTTTCATGAAAGCCCTGGACTTCCGAACAGAGCATGCCCAGGTAGCTTGTTTAGGGGGGTGAACAGAGGCAGCTCAACCTCTACGTGCTAATTCTATTTGTTTTTAAAAGTATTAGTAGTTTCTGTTGCATATATGCTCTGGAATTCTGGGTATTAAATACTCTGTTGGGAAGCTGTTCTTGGGGTAGAAAACATTATGGTTAGGTATTAGTCCAAAATGGACAAAATTAAAATGTGCTTTGAAAGCTCCAATTCTTACATTTCAAACTTGGAATTATGTTTTCTAATTTTTCTAGGATGATTTGGAGGAAGTTGGTAGGACAGAGGCTTACATTATTGATTGTCTGATAAGTATGGTTATGAAACTTTCTGAGGCTTCTTTCAGACCCCTCTTCTTCAAGGTAGGAAGTTTAAATAAAATTCATTTGCATCAGCATATTTATATTTTCCACTGCACAGACACAGGAAAGAGCTAATCTGCCTTTCACTTTCAGCTCTTTGATTGGTCCAAAACAGAGTCTACCCTAAAAGACAGGCTGCTGACATTCCACCGAATAGCAGATTGCATTGCAGACAAGCTCAAGGGTCTCTTCACCCTGTTCGCTGGTCATTTAGTGAAGCCATTTGCTGAGACGCTGAACCAGGTCAACGTTTCTAAAACTGGTAAGTTTACAGTTACTACCTACAGAGAGGCACTGGCAGGCTAATTCTTAATTGCTGAAATAGGTTAATTATAATTGCTGAAAGTTTAGTCTTACAAGTTTTACTTCACAGCACATCCTTCTCATTTATCTCTTTCTTTCTCTCATAAATAAGGCATCTTTCTTATTCTGATGGAGCCAAAGGACACTTTTCATCCATGGGCTCTGAGCTTTCAGTAGAAAGTTCAGACCACAAGAAAATTTTCAGTATCAGTCCCAGTGAGTTCCATGAGAATGAAATTGTGTGGAAAAAGGGTGACTTGTTTCTGTTTGGGTCTGATTTTTTTTTTTTATTTTTTTTTTTCATTCATTGACTTCTCTTATAAGCTGCCTGGCGTATTCAGGCTCCTCTGCTTTCTTGGCAACAATAGATATTACTTCCTTGTATGGGAAACTATTTGCCCATCCTGTTTGTACTGACCTGAACAAACTGTCTCTATCCACAGGTGTGGCTAAGCACTTTTCTTACAGCCTGTGGATATCCTCTTTTATCCCCAGCTGACTGCAAATAGCTGTGGCAGACTTGCTAAGGCATTAGCTAAAAGGCAGATAACATATTGCATTCACTTCATTGTTCTGAGTGACAAGTATGTAATTGCTATGTAGTACATCCTTTAGCTATAATCACAAACTAACAATGTTTCTACCTTGTGGGGAAGTCTTGTATTTTCTTTTTTTTGTTATTCTTTTACCTTTCTCCTTGATTGATATGTAGATGAAGCTTTCTTTGACTCTGAGAATAGCACGGAAAAGAGCTGTCTACTGTTGCAGTTCACTTTGGACTGTCTACACAAGCTCTTCCTGTTTGACACGCAGAAGTTCCTGAGTAAGGAAAGAGCAGAAACCTTGATGATGCCTCTGGTTGATCAGGTATTGACAAACACAAAAAAAACAGGTCATAGCTGACCTTTCCCCCCCCCACCATCTGAATGACTGGGGTTTTGTTTAACTATCAAGCCTCAGTCCTCTCCCTCCCAAAAAAGGAGGAATTAATTCATTGTCTTTGGGCTGTAGACAGTATTAACTGCTTTGCCTAAGGCTCTGAATTTTTAATCCTCTTTATAAGTGTCTTCATTCCATAAGGTTTATGCATGTTGTTGAGCTCTTGCAGACTAGCGTGCTCCCACTGATGCTCTTTGATGTAACTCTTGAGTACCTGAAAGCCAAAAACTAGAAGTGCTTTTGACTGAGTTTATCTGAGCCTCAATCTGTTGACAAGTTTTTTACTTCCACAGCTAGAAAATATGCTGGGAGGAGATGAGAAGTTCCAGGAAAGAGTGACAGCACACCTGATACCCTGCATAGCTCAGTTTTCAGTAGCAATGGCAGATGATTCTCTTTGGAAACCACTGAACTACCACATCCTGCTGAAAACAAGGCACACCTCTTCTAAGGTTGGGAGCTATCAGAATTTGAACTGTTTTTCTTTGTTGCATTAGAAAATGGGAACAGTGCCCCAAAACTCAGAAGTGGATTAGCCAAGTCATTGCTAAAATAATAGCCTAAATTAAAATACTGATATTATACTGTGCTACTCCTGAGTTCTAGAGAGGAACTGTATGGTTTGGGGTTTTTTTTTTTAAAGATTTGGTAGCAGTTGGAATACGAGCTAACCTTCTTGGGTATGAAGAAGGCGGCACTTTAGAGGAGGAACCCAAAGATGGTTATTTATCAGTCTTCAGGCCTGTTTATTATAAAGAGTTTTGTCAAGACTCTCCTATTGGACAGGTTGTATGTATTTGGGGGGTACTTGGTTTTTCATTGTATGGAGCTAAGTCCTTCTAATACAGTGGAACAGAGTGGCACTGTAACAGGAAGTTAAAGACCGTTTTATCAAATAACTTTCAGCAACATACTTGCTTCTTGCAATCTGTTTTTCCTTTGACATTATCTTAATCTGGATGTTGAGATTTAAATAGGTTCAAAACTAGCTCCCCTCAGCAGGGAAAGCTACTTTACAAGCCTGTATGGAAGGAGGGCGGTGAGAGAAAACAGGGAACTATACGGTAATGTTGGTTTCCTTACAAATAATCTTGTTTTGTTTTAGGTCCGATTTGCTGCCCTGCTTACTTTGGTAGAAGTTGCACAAAAACTGAAGGAGAACTACCTGGTCTTGCTACCAGAATCTATCCCATTCTTAGCTGAGCTCATGGAAGGTAATGTGCTGAAGAGGCTTTGGTGAAGGCAGACAACTGGCCTACGACCAAAAAAAAGGACAAGGGCCACTTACAGCATTCATCCTGTCTGGATCTTTGAAATAATTGCTATAAAGCTTATGAATTGGTATGCAGTAGCTTAAACTGTGCAGGATGCAAACTGAAATGGATTGTATCCAACACACTCCTTAATTTTAGTTAAGTCATGGTAGTACCTTCAGTGTTATAGCCTGTGCACAACTCCCCAGTTGTGTTTTATATCAGTGTTAAGACAGAAATACTTTGCCTAAGTCCTGAGTTAGTGCCAAAATATTTTTTATTATTTTGTACCTGGTATTTGAAGACAGTTTTAGCCTTGACATGTGATGAAGCCTTCCTGGGGTAGTTTTGTAATCACTATTCTGCTTAATTCCTGCTTTATTTCTTGTTCTAGATGAATGTGAAGAAGTTGAACAGCAGTGTCAGAAGACAATTCAACAACTGGAAGTCATTTTGGGAGAACCGCTCCAAAGCTACTTTTAAGTTCACGTGCTTTACTTTCAAATCTTGTCTGAATCATGTTAGCTTCACACATGCAAAGGCTACAGGCAAATTGTATTCTAATTTTTATCAGAGTTAAGATCTTAACTTTTTAATAAAATATTGTTAAGAATCTGGCTTTGTCATTTCTGAATGCTCTGGGGACTTCTCATACAACTTTTTCCTTAACTGCTCTTTTCTTAACAGTGGGAAACTGGAACAAGCTAAATAGGCAGATTCTGATAGCTGGACACAAACAGTGTGACAACACGTGAGACTTACTGAATTTCACGGTGCTTGGGGTGTGCAGTTACTGTCCCTGCAGAGGGGCTGTCCAGCTACAGTATAAGCATGGTACTCACTGGCCCCACACACTGCAATCCTGAGATTCTGCTTTTCTGTCATTTTTAGGGACGTAAAAAGTGAGCCCACGGAAGATACTGAAAAGGAAGTAGAAATAAACTAGGATTTATAGAGGAGCTAAAGCTGATTTTTAGTCTTTAAAGAAAGTCTGATGCTGATTAGCTTCTTATTCACCTGGAGATCAAGAATTAATTGCTTGCTATGTTAATTAATTTGCAAAAAAAAAACTTCCAACCTGTTCTGCACCAGGTGGTGCCAGTTCATTACACTACTAGTAAGGCAGGCACTCAGACTCCATAAAGTATGGTTTAAAATGCATCTGGTTAGAACTAATGCTATAAAAAGGATAATCTTACATCCCGTCGGGTGCTGGAATAGGCCTCTGTTCGGTGTGCAGCACGCCACAGATCCCACCTGCAGATGGATTTCCCCATCATGGCCATTCGTGCTCTTACAGGATTTTCTTGAAAGAAAACAGCTATTAATCATGTCAAACAAAAAGGATGTGCACATGAGAACCTCCTGCTGAACGCTTAGATAAAGGCAAGGACACACAAGTGCTGTAATTGCCATTACTGAGTGGGAGCTGCGTACCAACTCTGGCACGCCAGCCAGCTAAGTTTACCCTGTGGCCCAGGGAGATGGACACGGCACAACTCTGGCCTGAAGGCCACAGCCGAGGCCTAGGCTCACCGAGGTTAACGGGTCTGTGCATCGCTAACTCCTCCATGTGGAAATGGTCCTCCAGTCAGCATCGCTGCCACCTTGGTAAGCCAGGTAATAAGCAAAATAAAACCAAATATAGACCAAAAAAGAGATCATAGCACTTAGCTACACTTACAGTTGGAGAAAAGCAGAGTTCACAAATGTTTTTATTTATTATTTTCATACATTAAATCTGGTAATTTATCTCACACAGTCTTTTAGGGTTATACTCTTACTCTTTAAATTGCTTCACTCTTATAGCAGCTGTTAAGATAAATAGGAACATCCCATGTAGTGACAGCCAATAGCAACTTAACTTTTAAAAGAGTATGAAAATTAAGACACATTTGTGCAGAAAACTGATTGATTAGGAACAGCTTCCTTCAGATAGTATCTTACTACAAGACTGAAAAAGGATTCATTTTCTATTTCACTGATGAAATGTTCTATTCATGTCTATTTCAATGATGAAATGTTCAAGTCTCCCCTCAGCTGAAATCCTGCCTGGAACACCTGGGTTCACACATTTTTAAAAAATGGAAAACACAAACATCTCCTTCAGTCCCTGCACAACCTCAACTCAGTTAGGAGCCATTTCAGATCAAACAAGCTTTCAAAAGTTCACACAACTGGAACCAGCTAAGTCATTTTCGTTTGTTTCACTTTGGAAAACCAAAAATTAGAAATGCTGCTGTATGTTTGATTTAAGCCACTTCTAAGCAGGAGATGACACAACCATGACTGTCAGAGAAGGTACTATTGCAGTAGAGGCTAAGAAGTCAGATGAAATTTCTGCTTGCCTTTTGATAGAACTGATGGGTCAACTGTTTGCTTAATCCAACCAAAAAGGTTATAGTTTAATATAAACTTAGAAGCAGAAGAGTATATTTTAAACTAATTATCCATGTCGCTTTTGGGGTGGATAACAGTACCTTCAGATCCTATTTCAGTCTCGTTTCTACTTCACAATACTGAAAGTACACTACCAAGGAATGCTGAGTAGTAGTTTATCTTAAAGATGCCAAGTGCAAGTGTTAGACACAGTATGATGCAGCATTTTCATATTGCTAGGTTCAGTAATACAGGAGATTTATCTGAGCAAACACTTTGGCAGCTTGCCAGGATACTGTAAACTAGAGGAGGATTTAATCTCGCAGTTAGCAGTTCCGGTACTCGCCTACCTCAGAGTGGCAGAGGCAGAAGCCTAGATAGATAAAGGCAGGCTCAGCGGGAGTCAGCACCTGTTTGTACTTGACGAGGAGGCACTATCATTAGAAGAGGTTTAATTCTTTTAGGACTGATTGAAAAGAACTAACAACTGTTCACATCTAACAATGTAATATCTCCCATGATTTCCAGTACATTGATCTTTTCAAGTTGTTTAAAACGATGCTTGTATTCCAGAGTGTGAACACCATTAACAGCAACTTTGAACTGGTGCAAATCACATAAAATGATCAGCTGAAAAACAAGAAAAGAAACAGTTAAGTTTTAAGCTCAGGTAAGACATGAAAAACCACCTGATCATCTAGCCTAGACTTGGGCAAGCCCTGTTTCTGTTACAAAGAATGCTTCATGCAAAAGAAACGTTTAAAAAAGTAGAACTTCAGTAAAATTCAAAGAATCATAGAATAACTCATGGTGGAAGAGACCAGTAATGATCATCACGTGCAACTGAATTCAATTAAATTTATTCTGAGCACAGGCTGAATTATTGCAACTATTTAAAAAGAAAACTGTCATTAAAATAAAGCCAAATCTCTGCTCCCTATGGTCCCATTTAATCCTAAATATTCTCAAGACATTGAAATGCAGGAATGGCAGTTTTATTTAAATCTGTATTAATGACACAATATTTAAGCATCATTGCTAATCCTTTTGGCAGAATTACCAGTTTGATGCTATGTTTCAGTTAATCTTACCTCAAAGTACATCCCTGGACTGAAAGGGAAATCGGCAACTTCCTTTTCTTCTTCTCCCCAGCTGTCATGAAGGTATGAGTTTCTTACAAAAACTTTATTTCTCACTCGGGGATTCAGATGTAATGCAATGTCCTTTGAGTCGCTTGATCTCAGATTTATCGTAAAGCTGGAAGATATTTTTTAAAAGGGTTTATACACACAATGCAGTAGTCCATGCTATTTACCAAGCCTTAGCCAATAGTCAGAACTGTTCTGGAGCCATGGCTGTGATTCACCTGAAGAATCAAGCAGGCAGTTAACATGCAACTGTCTGCTTTGCACAGAAACCTTTGCTGGAGGCACCAAATGTAGAACATGACCCTGCTAGATCTACTTTGTCACTCACAGCTTTCTGTTCATGTCTCAGCAAGGAGATACTGAGCCAAGTGGACCAAGTGCTAGTCCCCTACCGCACTAGGAAACAGCGTTCTCACAGAAACGTACAGTGCTACCATCTCTTTCCCTCAACAACTCGCACGGTGGAGAGCAGAAGGCTTTTTTTTACCTAAAGACATTACATTCTTTCTGCCAACAAATTGGTTAGACTCTAAGGAAAAGTCTGAGGATCCTCTCTGTACATTTAAGATTGGTGGGAGACCATGCATACATGGTATGACATACAGCAGACCATGCATATATGGTACGACATACAGCAATGGCCATGCTTCCAAAAGTGACGTCCTCTTTTTCACTGAGAAAAAGGAACATATACAACTACTTGAACTGAGTGAAAGCCATTAAATAACTTACAAACTCTATAAAAATCTATACATTTAAAAGCACAAAGAGCAGACAACCAGCAATACTTTAACACCCAAAAGCCTCTTCACGCTTATAAGCGGTACACTCAGCACTTGAAATGTGCTAATAAGCTTTTCAAGCCAAAAGAAGGAAAATAAATGCTAAGTACTAATTACCCTGTCCAATTTAAAGTCCATTCAAACTTTGTTGATGAGATTTCTAGACCTTGGGTTCCGGTATTAATATGAACTCTGAGTGCTGTGCAGCTGCAGGGAAGATATGTGCCCAGAGGATGCCAAGTACAATTGCATACCCACAGCGTAAAAATCATGCTTCTCATCATTTGCACCAATTGCTTTATTTTCAGGCATGTTTCTGCAGAGCCAAGACCACACTCCTCAAGGCAAGAGCACATGGAAGCACAGACATTTCCTCAGCTCCATTTTGATGACATTCTGCTCCCCCTTGGTTTTTTTCCTTCTCTTTAAATCATGTTGGGAAAATGTCTTCTTCGCAACTTGTTGTTCCTAATTTGCTATCAAAGTTATAGCTCATACTCCCCTACCAGCTTTCATCACTCTTCAGTTTTGCACCTTCATGCTTCTATAGTCCCAGAGGAGGCTGTCCAAGAAGTATTCAGAAAAACATTGTAACATGCAGCATTTGAACACACCAGCAACTCATCTAACTCACTCCTTTTCCATCTACTACTGCCAATTCCCTTAGCCTTGGATGTCTTTTGAATAAAAGCTGTCTTTGTACATGTGCTTGCATGCCTTGCACAATGGAAATCCAGAACAGACAATCAATCTTAATGATGCAGATTCAGTAGCTGAGACACCCAGGTTTTACCTTCGCTTTTCACAATGGAGCTGCTCTTTAAGTCCTCTCTAAAGCGGTATCCTGCAGGTTCCCAAGAAAACTGCATTGTAATTTCAGATAATTCCAGATGCAAAGTTGCAAGTGAGTAAGGATATACTGAGGCAATGGAAAACCCCACTCATTCTCAAAAGTAGCTCACTTACCTCTTTGGGTTTTTATTCACTTCTCCTTTAATGGCAATTATGCATCCTGGATGAAGTGCAGTACCAAGTTTCTCAACATAAGGAATTCCCTGGAAGTACACCACCAGTAAAAATGTTGACTGTGACATACTTTTTTTAATATACAAGCTGAGCTTTATTCTGGCAGGAAGAAATTTGGCCTAAAATTGCGCATCTGCACTTACAGATAAAGTTACTCCTACCAACATGTTCTGGGATACTAATACTATGGTGGAAAAGTTACACCAAGATAAACATAGCAGTGTGTTGGATTTTTTCTTTAGACTACCACCTTGGGTTGAAAATAAACACTATTTACAACTACTTCTGCCACCACTAATGTTGGAAGGAGGGGAAGAAGGGGGAAAAAAAAAAAAAGTAGGCATGAAACTCCCTGCACTAATTTAAATTTGCATTACATAATTATTCAGACAGACATCCCAACCTCTCCTCTCCGAAAGCTTCAGTTATGCTTTAAAGACTAAGACTCACGCTAGGTGTGTAGTCCCACAGTCGCATAAGTACTACAAGTAGGGTCACTGAGTATTCTGTCCCCTTGGCACCAGTTCATAACAATAGACAGTGCTAGTAGTTTTATTGCCTTTTCTTGTATGTGTTAGAAGTTACTTTGATCAGGGAAAAGGAGTGAATGAAGAATTACTTCGCCTTTATTTTTCTGTTGAAGTCCACCACTTGCAAATGACGATATTGCATGTTGTTTGATTTTGAAAAGACTGAAGGCAGACTGTCAAGTGACAAGGCAACTAAAATCATTACCCTCACTGCAATTTCACCTTCTCCACAAATTCTATTTGTATATACGCCTGGCTTCCAGTCCCTTTTCAGTCTGAGCGTAGTCCTTACTCCAGTCTGGATACTGTCCAACTGTACAGCTTTTTGCAAAAAGATGAGCACTCACTCTGTCTATGCTCCACGCTAGCTGGGTGTGAGATCCAACCCTAAGGTGTGATGCTTGCATCTAGCCACCTGAGGTGTGCACAGGGAATGCATGGATCTGTCAGCAAGAGGAAGAGGCAGCCAGACAGCTTCTGAGATACGCTCATTAACATAAGGCCATTAGGTGTAACAGGACTGCAGAATACCTTTGTTTTGCAGGTATTCCCTAAGGTGGAGAAAATTAAGTATGCTTATTTGAAAAAAAAGTTTTTAATGTCATTTGGTTCTTTAAAGAAACCTATCTACTTCAGTTACCCCCTTTTTTTATTTCTCTGTTTATGGCGGTGGACGCTGCATTTCTCTCTTGGGTTTTCTGTATGGTTCAACAAACAGCCTCACTTTTACCAGCAGCAGCAAAGAGGACTAATCTCTGCAAAACCTCACTGATTATCATCTCCCCATGGATTTTCAATTTCCTTGCTGTGTGCATGTTTTTTCATGAATAACTGAGATGGCTTTATTTCAAGTTTTTTTACTTTTCACATTTGCCATAAGTCTACACAAGACACTTACAAATTGTGAACCATCTGGCATTGCCCCCTACAAGAAAAAAAAAAACAACATTAACTGGCTTATCAGACAACAGGAAGGTCCATTCAGCTTTTTACAAACATATGTACATTTTCTGTGTTTATCTTTGTTACTCCTAGAGGTGATGGTTGAGAGCCTTGTAAAGACTGCAGAAAGGGAGATGTTTAGATGTCATTGCTAACACCATAGAACTTGATGTTAAAGTTGGTTTGGAACAGTATATGGATCTCTGCTGCTTTGAAGGGTGAACTGTTAACACGGAAATCTGGGACTGTCATAAATAAAAGGATAGCCAAACCACTACAAAACAAGGAAAAGTCCTGAAAATCAATTTCTGAAGCCAAATCAAGATTTAGCCAAATCAAGCCAAATCTATTCTATTTCTAAAGAACACCTCATTACAGCATGAATTCTTATTCAACAGTCAGAGCACTGTTAACCCCTTAGCATCTGAGGATACCCACTGAACTTTCCTCACTGGGGTAGGAATACCAGCAGGGCAGGTCCAGGCACGGGGGCTTGGGATTCTAAGCAGCCCCCTGCATCCCTGTCCGTTCCCATAGGAAGCGTGTATGAGCAACATCGCCATGCAGAGATACAGTTCCAGCCTAGCCCTTGCAGACTGTATCTTCAGCTTGTTTATTTCAATACAAGCCTCCCTCTTCCTCCTCCAAAGATTGTATTAGAAGCAAAGACAAAAAAAGAAACAATCACCCTTCTCTGTTCCTTACTTCCCCAAAGGATACAGCATCAGCAACCACAGACTAAAGCAACTTTGTTTTGTTTTGTGCTTGGGACAGAAAGCAACTTACAGCACCTGCTTGCCCCCAAGCTCTTCTCAGAGTCAGTCCTCCAAGACTGGGACTCTATTCCTAGATCCAGTATCCACCCAACTCTTACACCATCTGTCCTGTTAACTTTGCAAGCTGTAAACTTTGCCACCCTTTTGTCCCTAACCTCAAGACTAAAACAGAGAGAGATCCTCACATGAGACTCTCATGTTGAAATACAGGGCGGGGGGGGAATATATATCTTATTACTGATGTTAGACGGTGCAGCTGCTTTTCTTTACTTCCTCTTCACCATAAATCCTACTCTGTAGTTTAGCAAGACAGAGCAAAGGAACTGAACAAGTCAGCTGTCTATATAACTTACATTAGAAACAAAATCTATAGTTTTTATCTGTACTTTGCCATATATTCCAAGGGTATCTATCCTTTCAAGGCTCATTCTGTGGTTGTAGAGCAGTAAGTGCTTCTTGTTTACAGTCACCTAAAGAGACAAAAAACAAAACAGGAAAATTGTATTAAAAATACATTACACTAGTCATGTATCAAATTGTATGCACGTATCTCTGTTTTACATTGGTTTGGAACAAAAGCAGGAAGTGTCCTAAAATTTATGAGCAACAAGTTCAGCTCATCCATGATTAAATCTCTCTTTCCATAACCATGAGGGAGATTTATTTGACTACACTAAAACTTGCCTTTCACACCTTTTGTTTCTATCACCTGATCATTTCCCAGTGTGGTGAATCTACAAATCTAATAGAATTTATTATTGCAGTCTAACAGAGCAAGACACGTACTCCTCACGTGTTTCCTCCAAGAGGACTGTCCCATGCTAGTCACAAAACAGGTTTACCCTAAGGTCAACCCTTTGCACACAAGGAGGAAAGGGTGGAGCAGCCATTAAGCCATGGCAGGGAAGTTACTTGCTTACTCATCTAACTTAGAAGGGAACAATCCAAAATTAAAGGTCTGATTTACTTAGCATCTCTTTCAAGAAAAGCTCCACACTTTTCTGTAGTTAGACTATACCTAGATAACAGAGAAACCAAGGCTTCCAACTATTTATTATAAGTATACAAAGTGCCTCTCTTATTGGCCTGACAACTGGCTGTGGCTAAAGAATCGATCCAGACTCACCTGGAATTTATCCTTTAAAATCATGATGACAATCTCAAATGACTTTCCTTTTTCAAAGGGCATCTCATAAGTGATCTCCTCCCAGCCCCATTTTTCCTTCTCTAGTGTGTTGCAAACAATGCAGCCAGACCTTTGAAAGCGGGGGTTGAAATGAAAGGCCACATCGGCTCGAGGCTTTATGCTACTGCCACACTGTAAATCCACCTGGAACCTAATCATAAAAATAACACAAACCACATTCAGCTTAGTCTGTCAAGAAATCAACTAAAAGTTTGATACATTTGTGTTTAGAATAGACAGACAAAATAAGCATTGTTGGGTAAGGAAAAAAAAGCCCAAACATATATTTGTCCAACTCCTACACATTTGTGAAAGGTTCATGCATCATTTATTGCAATGAATTAAAATATTTAAGTATTTATTTAATGGTTATCATTCATATAATGCAAGCTCCTCCCTTACTGTGTTCACCATTCTTCCTCCCATTGTCTTCAGTAAAATAACCAAGTGAACTTCAGGCAGTCAGGGAACAAAACCCCCATACTGGGCGCATGCACTAGCTCTTACCCCCTTATCCCAGTTGAAGTTAATTTCTTCATGCAACACATTCAGTTATCAATTTTGTTAGTCTCAGATAACCTCTTTAGACAAGCAGACACATGCTATGACAGGGGGGAAAAAAAAAAAGCCAAAAGAGGCAAAGCAAAAAGAGAGAAGAGAGCATGAGCAGAAAGCAAAAAAATCAGTTTATCCTCCACTTCTCATCACAAAGCTTTCATTAACCACTTAAGCCTGTATTTACTCTGACGCTATCACAAGGATTTACATCAAAACTTTGTGTGTCACCATAAGCAGGACCTATGGAAACATTTTATCCATTACATTCTTGCTCACATGGTGACACTGCAAAAAGTGACACTGTAGCCACTACCTGTCTGCATCATCAGGGACAGTCCCATGTATCACAATCAGGTCTCCAGGAGCAAGGCCACCAAATATTGTCCCAACATGTGGAATGACCTAGAAGGGTGGAGGGAAGAAGGAAAACAAAGCTTCAAACAGAGGCAAAAAAAAAAAAAACAACCCACAATAGTTTTGAAAATAATATTCTAATACTTAAGTATATGGTGCTCTAGTGCATTGAAAGAAATACAACTGCATTTAATTTAAAAGAAACTGTACAAAACCACTAAATAACCACTACAACGGGAAGGAAAAACCCAACAGACTTTAACCTGTGAAAACCAAGCTTCTCAGATAAAATTAAAACTAGGATTTCCAGCCTCCATTCCTAGCTCTCAAGTGAAGAGCAGCAATATTTTATTGCCTCACTTTGAATAAAGAGGGTTCACTTCAAGTTAGGTCATTGGCAAAGACTGACTGTTACCAGTCCTTTGCTGGCAGCAGGAGACACCTTCCACAACCCGTGTGACCCCAGACTACAGCAGCTACCCTTCTGCTTGTTCTTGCTCCATTTTGGAAAACAGTGATGGGAAAAAGAAATAACTACGTCACAGAGCAGAGTGTCTTCTTAGTAAAAACTACACTGCAAACACAACAAAATATCTCATCCTAATAAGCTGAGGACTACAAGGTGTGCCGAAACAGCCCTGTTCGGGTGTCTCAGTCTTTATGGCATCTCATGCGGTCTAGCCCAAAGCCTGCCTATTTTCAATTCCTTGTCAACAGCTGGAGAAAGTAACGCACGCACATTATGCTAAACTGAAACAACAACGTGGTAGGAATTGCTAAGCCGTATCAGGGGGCATCTCAGGTAAAACAAAAGCTCCAAATGCCCAGCTTCAGGGAGGGAAGGGGAGCACCTTAAAAGAAAACTGTGGCAGTTCACAGAAGACTGATCTGAAAGCAAAGCTGTAAGTCTGCTTTCTCATCACACTTGCTTCAGATTGAAAAAGGAAGTAAACGATAGCAAATGTTGCATTTGTTCTGGGTAACAGACAAAAATTTCTACCAGGAATGTTTTTTTTATTTGTTTGTTTGTTTGTTTGTTTTTCCCCCACAAAAATCTATGATCTATGGAACACTGCATAAGATTTTAGGATATCTTTGAAATGAAACACCAAGTGCAAACAAGAGTTCTGGCAATTTAACAACAAAAAAATGAACAGACTGGAAATACCACTCTTGAATGGAATACTGGACTGTAAAGGGACAGACTGAGATTTTATATATTTTTTTTAATATTTATATTTTATATATATATATATAAAAAATAAAATCATGTGAAAGTGGAAGATATGAAAAGTGGATGTGTTTGCTCACACCTCTTTGTGTGACTTTGAGAGGAGGGAAGGGGGAACGACTGCAAAAATTGTCTCAATCCAGAGTGTTGACCATTTCTGCCAGTAGATGCACATCCTTTTCTGCCCTCTCTCCACTCCCCTTCTCAGCTACCCACATATTGCACAAAACCTAACTTCCAGTTGTTAGGGGGCGTGACAGATGCGTCAGATGGGGCATGACAACGTTTCTTGCCAGATGGGTGGAGTAAAGGGCATAAAGAGGAAAGTAGGATTTTCTGGATGATTCAGAACAGTACAATAGTGAAGAAATACTCAAACCTGCAATAAAGTTCTTGAAGTTTTGCACTTCATGGAACAATTCACTGAAACACTGAAATCTTCATAGCCTACCCTCCTCCATCCCGACTAAGTTCACCATACAGGTGGCAGAATCACAGAAGGGCTGAGGTTGGAAGACTCCTCTCTTGTCTCTAGCCCAACGCCTTGCTCAAAGCAAGGTCAGACAGAGCAGGTTGCTCATGGCCTTGTCTGGAGGCTGTCCTGAGGTCATCAGCACAATCCTTCCCAACTCTGCCTCCATATTCCAATCCCAAATACTCACTCTTATTCCCACCTTAGGCTCTTGACCCCTAAGCCCTAGTTTTACCCCTTTATATTTATTTTCCAGTCTGGTCTTGTCATCCATCATAATAATCAGTCTCCTTGCAGTCACCTAATTTTGCTGGATTCTTTCTCTCCCCCTTAAACAGATTATTTGTCCTAACACCTCCTAATCTTCCTCTTCACACTTCCTCTCCCACCGAAACCGCCATCTACCAACTTTCATCCTCCCCTTCCTTCTCCATTTCAGTCCTTCCGCCTTTTAGTTCATCTCCACAGAGCTCTCCTTCCCCTCCCAGCTGGGTTCTTGCAAAGAAGGCTGCAGCTATTCCCCCGTCATCCCTAATTCTATGCACTTTGCAAGCAATGAATATACAGCAGGACTGAAAAATCAGATTCACAGAGGGCACAGGTGTGTATCAATGCAAAGCTGCAGCAGATAAGGAAGCCCTGTGCAGATCTGTGCTACTGTACACTCCACACAGATACTCTAAAGACTTTAATATTTTTAAAAAGAGTTCTAGCATGTTTCTATGTTAAAAATACAATTTCCTGCAGGCTCAAAGAAACTATCTTTTTAAACATACAACAGAAAACACAGCTTCAGCCCACCCCTTTAGACACATGCTAGTGTCAGGCTGCTGTCTCGCATCATGGGAATACTAGGGCTTTTCGGAGAAAGCCTCCAGACTCTAAGCTAGGCAAACAACACTCTGTCAAATCCACCCTCTGCAATTTCTGAATCGTGTTAGCTCAAGTCTTCCCTACAAAATAGGATTTATTGTAAGGTAAGATACCAACTATCAGAAAAAATTCCAAGTTTAATTGTTCAGACTGAAGTTACAAGCACCACCAAAAAAAAAATATTCATGAGGGCTGCCAGGTACCACCCATGTTTACAGACCATTAGGAGTGAAAACATATTTTCACTTTCAATCCAGCACATTCTGAAAAAATGCTAGACATCCACTTAAGCTGTCTACGAAAACAGATTACACCCCAAGGCCAACAGAACTTCCTTCCTGTTTTGGAAGTCCTGGGCATTAAGCGTCTATTTGCTTACAGCACAATTTCTAAACACCATCAGCTCCTACTGTCACCTGTGACATTGTCCCTCAAATATCCAAGCCATGCAAAGAGTTCTTAGTAATACCCCTCACTGTGCAAAACAGTATGAGTACTAACTATTGACATAAAACAGCAACATCCTGTTTCTCAAGGGAGAAGTTGTTGACATGACAGGGGAGTTACCGGGTTACTGATTGTCTTCTCCCGTCTATCCAAGGACATCATCTTCTCTCCTCCAGTTTAAGTCTGCCAGTTCTGTGTGACCACTGCTAGAGTGTATTTAAAGGACTCACTGGTTGGGTAGCAACAAAGTAGGGAACCCTTTGAAAAAACAAATATTTAATTAGAAAGAAACAAAGTGAGACTACATGAAACGAAACTCTGCAAAGTATAACTTTAAATAGCACAATAAATGATGCAAACATCTTTCCTTTGCAAGAAATTTGCTGAAGTTTTGAAGTATGAAAATTAAAGGCTTGCTTAAAGAAATAAGGAGCCACTTTAACAAGGGACAGTGTCCACAGGTAGACAATGTCATAATCAGATTCCTGAGACTGCATATACTGAAAGAGAATCCCACGTAAAAATCATCGTCGTACAGCGGAACACTGATAACCCAGTGCCCCTCAGCTGGGCCCGAACAGCTCTCCATTTGCACCTGACCCCTGCCTGCAGACAGGGAAGAGACACACAGTACAAAAGCAGTTTTCCCAGGACAAATAAATAACCATTTCTGTTTCCTTTAACACTTTCTGTGCTTTCCCTATATTTCCCAAGGCAGACAAGCCCTAGAGGCTGAACTTTATTTTTCCAGTTTTATCTTACATAAAGTTAAGAGATACAAGGCAAAGACACAGCGAGGAAGCAAAGGGTGTTTTATGTTTCTTTCTCCAACACATACAATCCCTGAACTCCACATTGCAAAATTTGCATTAAATGCACAGCATTAACAGGAAATGAAAAAACACCTTGTGAGTACATCCAGCTACACTGTAATTTCTTTAGCAAATCTTCTAACAAATGACCAAAATTCAGGGCCCAGCTGAAACTATCGAGTAATTATTTCTTGCTCATTCCATCAAAAATTAAGGTAGCAAGGAAACTGTATGGCAATGACATGCAGGCAGGGAAAAGGTCAAAGGCAAGGTCATTACTGTGTAACAACTGTAAGCAACATTAGAAGTAAAAAAAACCCAAAAACCAAAAAACCCACAAACCAAGAAAACCACCACCAAACCAAAAAGCCCACAGTCTGTGACCTGTTCCACAGGGCCCTGGGGTTAATCTTCTGCAATGACTTAACAGCTGAGTGGCCCACTGCAACATCTGGCTTATCTCATGGGAGATATGGCCAGATGGGTATTAATTCTCATTAAGAGGAGTGTCTGTGTCTAGAACGGAATTCAGAGAACATCAGGTGCCTACAATGCATAACTGTTTTGCCTCTTCGATCTTCTCATGGGATACCACGACCAGTTCACAAAAGCAATGTGCAAAGCCAGGCAAATTTCATTGTTTCCACTTTAAAAAGGAGGAAATCAAGACCAAAGCAAACAATAATTCTGCCTTTAGAATCAGCAAGTCCAATAGCAGACCCAAAAAAACCAAAGCCCAGACCTACAACCCAGTGTCCGTCAGTCTGCTAACTGAGCTTTCCTGGGTGTACAACAGCAATCTAGATCCTGCTGAAAGAGGATCCTGGAACAGAACTGACTGTCAGTCTTGAAGACCAGGTGGCACTATGGCAGCATGACGGGTGGAGGGTTTCGGTTTTGGTTTTGGTTTTTGTTATTAGGTTTTTTTAATGAAAAGGTCACAATCACGAAGGAAAACTGTGATTCAGGCTACGTTTGACACAACAGGAGATGGGCATGCACCTGCAAGGTTCTCCTGTAACCTTCTATGAGAGGAAGCCCTGTCAGTACAGGTTAACATTGAATCTTAAGTCTGCAATGCTGTAAGTTAAGCTTTCCTGACTATACTTTTAGAATTGAAAAATATATGTACGCTTTCTTGTTATGTCACACATTGCAAAGCAGCTGAAAGTTTCTTCGGTTAAAAAAAAAAACGAAAAACAAAAACAACAAAAAACCCCCAAACAACACCAAACCAGAAAAACGGAAAGGTCAACGACCAGCTATCACACTGTCCCGCTGTGACATGCAGAAAATGTCTTTTACGAGGACAGACAGGTTAGACTTCATAATCAAAGGCCGGCTTACACTTCCCAACCAAAGCCAGATTTTACACCCAGGCAAACAAGACTTCTGCAAAGAGAATAAACGAGATAGTTCCCGGGCACTTACAAGCAACTAAAGCACCACAACACGCCAGAAGGACAGAGGGCTCCCTTCACTACGAAGTAAAAGACGAAACCTCGGCGGCTGCAGCCCCCGCGGAAGCCCCGGCGAGCCCCTCCTCCAGCCGGGCCCGGCCCGGGAGCCGCCCCTTCTCCCCGCCAGACACACGCACAGGCGAGGGAGCGAGGGCTGTCACTACTGCTTTCACCCTCCGGTTCCCCGCCAAACGGGCCGCCCCCTCCCCATCCGCACACCCTACCTCCGTCACCAGCAGCGCCCGCCGAACCGCGGCCTCAGGCCGGCCCCCGCCGCCGCCATCGCCCCCGCTCCGCCCCGGCCCCTCCCAGCGGCTTCCGGCCGCCGCCGGATCCCCGCAGGCCGCCGGCCGATCCCCGCAGGCCGCCCCGGGCCCGGGAGTCCCACGGCTTCCGGCCGCCCCCAACGTCGGGGTGCCGGCCGCTCCCCGCAGGCCGCCCCGGGCCCGGGAGTCCCAGTGCGCAGCTTACTCGCGGAGTTAATTCAGCTGCTTCACGCTACCGCAAGCTTCCCCTGCAAACCCTTCCCTTCCCCTGCTGTAGGTCCCTCATGACAGCCTAACCTCATCTCCTCCCAGCAAGCCGTATCTCCAGTGACCAGACCCGAATGCGGTTTTCACAGTGAAGCCCAAAAAGCTAAAATAAAAGAAACTTAATAGCCCGTGTAACTACTAAGCAGGTATTCTTCATTACAGCGCCGGGCACGCGGGGGGTCGCTCCTCCAAATGTGTGCAACGTGTTAAGGAACAGGTACAGTATTTATGCACCATAGACATGAATATTCATAGAATTCCCGCGGACTTGGTTACATATTAATTAGGTTTCCGGGAAATCATTATCATAAGTTTCCTCCCACGACAGGTTATTCCCCGGTCTCTGCGTCCATCTCGTGTCCATGCTCAGGAGTCACAGTCTCTGGTGGTCCTTCTCTCCTCCTTATCACTGTGTCCAGCTGCGTGGGTTCAGACCTTTGTCCTGCTTTGTTCTTGCTGCCAGGGTGGTTTCTTGCTGACTTATCTTTGCTGGTTCCCAATTTCCTTGGTTATTCCACCCTATCAGTTCGTTCTAAACTTCTTAAGTCCCCTTATTTTGGTCTCAGACTGTGTCTGTACCCTCTCAGGATGTTCCCATCTAACTTATCTTAGCTCCTGCTACAGCATCCTGAAAGTATCTCCTTAGTTTAAGTTTATGACTCTACTGTTCTTTCTCTCAAGGTTAGTAAGTCATTGATCACTATTTATCAGCTTGATTCCTTAGTATTAACCCCTTCTTTCAAAAGCTAACTGGGTCATTTGTTGCTGCCGGACCGTGGAGTTTCTGAAATCTGGAAATCTTATACCCATCCCCAACCTTACACCTGCAGCCTCAAGGCTGTGCTTTTATTGTCCCATTCCCTCACAGGCTTCACCAAGCGGTGTTTCAGTTATTTAGTAAGCAGATATGGCAATGTGTCTGCTAGTTTTAGAGCTTGTAATGTGTAGGGACAAGCTGCTTGGAGAAGAGTAACTTAAAGCTCCCCCTGTTCATATGCTGGATGGGGGAAAGATGAGCACAAAATTAAAGGTTGCAATAGAAAATGAAATCACCATATCCCATTCAGTTACAGCCATTACAGTACTAGTTTGCTTTGCAGGAAGCAACGCACATGGCTATAGCAAAGTTAGAATGGTATTCAGCCACTCTTGTCACAAAGACCACTCCAATATCTTAGCCAGATAATATCCAGTCTTCTATTTTACAACTAACCATCACAAAAAGCCCCATACCAAATTATCCCCACTTGCAGGAGTGCTGCTAATAGTCGTAGGATAGCTGCTTTAAAGGGCACATCAGCCTAGCTATATCAGATTTGAAGGATTCATTCACAGAAAGGTACAATAACATTTCTTTTGAAGAAACAGCAGAAAAAAAATCTATTCAGATTAAAAAGCAGCAAAGCAAGTTGCTTGGGAAAAGATACCTTAGAATCATGTGTGGTTTTGAGAGAGGACCAAGAACTATTGCCTGTAGTCGGGTGATAGCAAAAAGCCTGCTATTCAATTGTTCTACAAAATTCCATTGTGCTTTTTTTAAAAAAGAGAATAAACAAAAGTTCCTGGAGCCTAAACTACCACTTATTTTTCCTTTGAAGCTATTATTCCAGGCATTCTGGTTTAAAGAGTAGAAAGTTTTGATAAAACCAGGCTGACAGAAGTATATGAAATTCCTTCACTTCTCAGTATTAGAAAGCAACCTCAAAGCAGGTTTGAAAGTTTGACTGAAAAGATGCTGAAGGGCTGGAATGAAAAAGTAGTGATGCTGAAAGGAGAAGCGATAAGTGGAAGTGTGTCTGTAGAAGAACCACAGAAAATAAAGTTTTACTACTTTACTACTACTTCTAGCTCAGAGCTCTTCTACTTTTAGGAAGAAACCATCCAAAGGAAATACAGTGATTTAACATATGCACTGAAGCAGAACATGCTGATCACCTGTTTGAAGGCTGAGTCATAGGCAGTTTATGAAATTTCTAGGAAAATCCCTATTTCAGCTGCCAAACCTAATGCACCATTGACAATGAGTAGCTGGGTTACAGCTTGAGTAGCTTTGCACTGCACTGCAGTTGTTTTATCTATAGACTGTCGTTTTCCTGCTGATTTCTTGTGACTGCTATTTTTAGCACCATTTACTAGTGGCAGTCATGATGGCAAATAACAAACTCTTCCCTTATTTCCACAGCCCAAGTCCTAATTCAGGCTTTTGCTTTTAAAGCTACGATTCGACATGCACACAATCATTGCTGGGACTGTGTGTTATCCCGTCAGCGTAGCCTGACTTCCCATGTTCCAGCAGAATTTTGCTTGCTGGGGAAACCTAAATGCTTTGTCAAGACAGAGGGGCAGACAATTTCAGCTGAAGCAAATTTAGCAGCTACTCTTGGCCAAAAGGCAGCATTTGAGGGAGGAGCCAGTTATCCCTAAGGAATTTTACCTGCCTTTGCTGCCTCAACCACAAAAGCTGGGAGAGGAATATAATCACAGGACACCAGCAATGCAGGAACTGCTACTGCACATCAGCTGCTGCCACACCCAAGCAGCACTACCAGGCAGAGTCTTTACAAACTTTCCGCTTATTTTCAGTAATGATTAGGTGATCTTCAAATCTTACATATTCCCTCTTGGGTACCAAGAACTGTTTTGATTCATCTTATTAGAAACTGAAACATGCTCTTTTACAGATTTAGCTTTCCATTTACATTCTGTTTTCCCTTTCCACTTTGGAGAAGAGACGTACTTAACACTTCAGCAGCAGTGTCAGACCACAACCCACTAATTAGGACAGACTGATGGCGTCCAGCACCATTTCACACAGAGCTTTTGGTTCTATGTGATTGAGTCTGATAGTGACAATGAATTTTTAGTTTAGTGTGCTGTCAGCAAAACCAGATTTGATAGTTCAGTACAATCGCCTGTATAATTATAGCATGCTTCCGTGTAAGCTTCTGACAGCAACACAGGTCATGCTGATAACAGTTAAAGCCCTCTCAGAAATCTGGGAAAATTGAACTAAGCTGATGATATGGCACTTTTTTTAACCCCTTCTCATATATTCAGTCAGGTGGCTTAACAAACACCACTTTACTGGACAGAAAGAGTACAACCACAGACTACTTTGAGCCCTGCTGTAATTTCTTGGTAAAGGCACTGGTAAAGGCTTCTTGGTAAAGGCTATGTTTGCTCCCTTCTTTCTGCTATAAACACCTCATCTTACATCAGCACTCCTCCAAAGCAGAGGCTGGTGCCTTCCCTGCTGAGCATCCAAACTGCACCAGACCCAACAGCATTACAAGCTGCTCTGCCCTTTGTGAGTCACTCCAGCAGTGCTCTGCCTCTCCTAGCTGCATTAGCTAACTGCTGCCATTTGGCTATCTGCTCCTGCTCTCCAGTTCCTCCCACTTTCCAACAGAGTACCAGAAAGTACACTATTACATGCTATCCTGCTTCCTCAAAGGAGACTTCTTAGGCAGACCCCTTGTCCTTTCTTCCCAGCATATAACGTGTACCTCTCAGGGCTGCAAGTCATTGCCCAAGGTTAGGGTAACAACATACACAGTCATACTTACTTGGCTCAATATTTTATAGACAGTTCCCATTATAAAATTTCCACCAATTAATGGTGAGCTGTTTTTTTTTTTAAAGAGAAGTCCCTAGACTTGACACAAATAAACACATTTCAAAACCTCTCACAGGTCCCTTTTTGTTCAAAGTTCCTCCTCTCCACAATTCAAAATACCATTCTTCTCTTCATGTAAAATGCTGCTTTTCCTTTTTAGGCCTGTCCACCACTTTCTGTAATAGATTACTTGCAGTTTCTCAATGTTCAGATATGCTTATTTACTTTTCTTCCTAGCCTATGTACCAAAGCCCAAAGTTATGCTGGCTTTGAGCCTAGGGGTAGAGTTGGCTGCCCCGCTGCCTACATTTGTCCTTTTTCTGATGCATACAGTACCATACAGCTTCCTAAGTACTGCTGTTCTTTTGAGGTTGGTAGAAGACATCTATGGCTTAGTAAAGACAAAACTGGCTGTACCACATCAAGTCAAAGGGTCACGGACCTATGACCGTTACAGACAGTAGCCATCATGAGCTGTCTGGAGGAGCAGAGAAAAAAGGCAAGCACACAGTACAACATGCTCATAGCTTCTGACTATCATCTGTTTACAACTTTCTGAGACAGAGGTTACAACTGCTCCATCTTACTGAGTAAGCAGACCATGAATTTGCCCAATTCATTTTTAGACCAATGACACCACTTTTGGGTCTCCACAACAGCATGAAGTATATTTACTGAACCACTTTCTGAATATCCTGCAAAAAAAAAAAAAAAAAAAAAAAAAAAAAAATCATCCTGTCCAGAACCAGAGGCTTCTCCCCACTGTACACACTGCTTACATGGTAACACACCACTACAACCATTCAGTATTGATAACCTTAATGGCTCTCTGCAGGTCTCATCAAGAGTCTTTAACAGGCTGGTAACAGATGAAAAAGATGGATTTGGACAAGTTTGTCCTCACCCAAAGCTGATGGATACGCACATTATGTAGCTTTGCAGTAAGCAAAGTAGGTTACTAGTGCCCATTAAGAAACCCGCCCAGTGGAAGTTACTCTCAGCTAAATCTTTTTTGTATTGTTGGGTGGTACCAGAATAACGGTAATTTCTTCCCCTAGGTAATACAGTATCACAGGCCACAGGGGTAAAGCCTCTAGCACACTGTACTGTTCAGCAGAAATTTCGTGTGTAAGGACTTCATACGATCTAGGAGCCTAACATTGTTGTGGAGCTGTTTGTGCATTACAACATTTTCTGATGGAAATTATTCCCCTAGCTTATTTGAAAGGCTTTAGATTTTAAGTTGACATGAGTCACCACTTCTTCGTACACCAACATTAACATTTCAGTTGACAGCCCAGCCGGTTCAGCTATTACTTAACTACAAGTTAATCAGTAGCCTTCCATAACTCTTCATTGCTATGTCAATACCTCCAGTGTTCAGTTTAAAACCTAAATGCACAAATCTTACAAACCACAGGGAACAAAAGAAATGCTACTACTACTTCAGAAACTACTAAGGAACATTTTTTTGTTTTGTTGCAATGCCTGCATTTTAAAGCAGAATGCCAAAGAGAAGCATAAAAGCAAACAAAATACAGATTAGATACGAGGGCCAAAGAACAAACGAGTTACAGAGAAGTCACTGGTCCTTTTGAAAACCAATTATAGGCCATATAACCCTTAAAATATACTCACCTCTTCTTTTTTACATCAGTGACACAATATGCTACGATTCTGAAAGCAGTCAGGATCGCATCTTCCTTTGCATTGCAACAGATATGAGAGCAAATCTGTGCCTATGCCTGCCCTGTCTCTTCCCCCAAAAGATGACTGTGCCACAATCTACACAAACATATTTTCTCAGTGCCTACCTACCTAGGGAGATAAAAACCAAGAAATAGCTGTGCAAACAAAAACTGTGTGACGTTCTCCAAACTAGAGATTGTGGCCAAACCCAAGATCCCTAGGACTGCACCTTCACGCCTTAGCTACACCATCATCCTCACCGCAGTTGCCTTTGGATCTCCCGGTTGGGTCTCTGCAGTTGCTGGTGGCCTCGCGTCCTCTCGGCGCTGCTGCGGTTCCAAGGGAGGAAATGAGGGCTGTAGTACCACCTCTCACCACGAGATGGTAGGTGTTTTCTGATGGTGAGAGAGCAACAGCCCTGTAATAGACCTTTTGAGTTGGCGAACTCCTCAGCTTCAGAGAAACTAGAAACAAATAAAAGTAAATTAGGACCAAAGCAATCTAATAAACTACTTACGGAATTGTGAATGAACTGAAGCTTGAGAGGAGTAGGAGAAGCTCACGTATATTGGGCACAAACATGAAAAAAAAGCCTTAGCTTAGAATCAAGATATTGCTAGTGTAAGGATTTGGGTGCCCCTTTCTTACTCTTATCCTGGCTCTTTCTGCTAAGAAACTTTTTGGTTGTGTAAATGTTTATGTCATCCACAACATAATTTTTGGATTATTGGAGATAATTTTTTGGAGACAAAAGCATTCCCAAACTAAATATTGGGTAGTTTTGAAGCAAACTCATAATAAAAATAGCACCGTCATGTGGATACGTTAAGTTGCGTATCTATCTCATCCTGTATATAGATACACAGAACACATTTATTACTAAGTTACTAACACATTTGGCCTTGTTTCTGGAATTTTCTCAAAAATATTTGAAAGATGCATCTGTAAATAACTAAGATTTTCAGGCAAGGAAACTATTTCTGTACAAATATCAGAGGAAAGAGAAGTTAACACCACAGACATTACTTCCCACCAATTACTTCTGACAGAATCATAGAATGGTTTGTATTGGAAGGGACCTGAAAGTTCCAAACCCCCTGCCAGGGGCAGGGACACCTTCCACTAGTCCAGGTTGCTCAAAGCCCCATCCAACCTGGCCTTGAACACTTCCAGGGACGGAGCATCTGCAACTTCTCTGTTCCAGTGCCTCCCCACCCTCACAGTAAAGAATTTCTTCCTTATATCTAAATCTAAATCTACCCTCTTCCAGTTTAAAGCCATTACCCCTTGTCCTATCACCACCTGCCCTTGCCGAAAGTCCTTGTCCAGCTTTCTTGTAGGCTCCCTTGAGGTGATAGAAGGCTGCTGTAAGGTCTCCCCGGAGCCTTCTCTTCTCCAGACTGAACAGCCCCAATTCTCTCAGCCTGTCCTCATAGGAGAGGTGCTCCAGCCCTCTGACCATCTTTGTGGCCCTCCGATCATCTTTGTGGCCCTCCTCTGGACCCTCTCCAACTGGTCCATGTCTTTCTTATGCTGGGGGGTCCAGAGCTGGACGCAATACTCCAGGTGGGGTCTCACGAGAAAGGTGGCTGCTTGCCGCACTCCTCTTGATGCAGCCCAGGATGCAGTTGGCTTTCTGGACTGCAAGTGCACATTGCCGGCTCATGTTGAGCTTCTCATCAACCAATACCCCCAAGTCCTTCTGCTCAGGGCTGCTCTCAATCCATTCTCTGCCCAGTCTGTATTTGTGCCTGGGATTGCCCTGACCCATGTGCAGGACCTTGCACTTGGCCTGGTTGAACTTCATGAGGTTTGCACAGGCCCACCTCTCCAGCCTGTCCAGGTCCCTCTGGATGGATACTTCTTTCCATTTCAGAAAGCTGCTTTCAGAAGCTTCTTCTTTCTCATCCTTCTCCAATTTTAATCCTCATCTTCGTAGCACTGTGAAGGCCAGTAAACAAAGCCTGAACAAACCCAACACACCAATACTCTTTCATATTTGAGTTCAAAAAGGCCGAAGCTGACCTCGCTGATCCCATCCTAACAAGACTTGCACTGCTTTATCTTTCTCACATTTAAGATTCTCATGTGAATCTCGTTGTCACAGTAACAAACACAGATTTACCCCAATGATCTGCCTTTGAAATCAAGAATCACCGTTTCACAAAGGTAAAATACAGAGATCAAAACAACTTTTAGGTCTGCCTTGCTCTTTAATTGCTCCCTCAACCCCAAAAAAGGGTACAGGCAAGCCTTTCCCAAGTCTGTCAACTCCCCTTTGCTATCAGTTTCTTGTAAGATGGAGTCAGTCCCAGACCTTGGCCAAGGTATAGGCAAACAAATACTACAGACTCCACCTTTCCCAATAAATTATTCTTAGTGCTGCTCATATTCAGCCTGTCTGACCAGTAGGTCCATACCTTCCCTATCCAGCTAAGGCCAACAATGACCATAGCCATGCAACCATGAGCTCAGGGGCTAGGAAAAGCACGTTTCTGCCAAAACAGGCAACAAGCCCAAGTCCTCATTTAATGGCACTCTGCCCTGCTGTCCAAAACTGGCCCAAAAATTAAGACTTACAAGATATATTGAAATTAGTTATTCATAACTAATTGCTTTTTCCTTCATGGACAGAAGAACATGATATGCTGCAAAAGTTACAGAAGTAGGTTGCTCTTTAAATGATTGTAAATGTCATGCCCTTTCTTTGACCGTTTAAACATTTCTGCTATCTGACAAATAATTTCCAACTATGTCTGGCCACAAGCCAACAGCGTTATCTGAACTAAAACCACTATAAGGCAGAATTTACATTTTTTTTTCCACTTGCTAACAGCTTGACTTGGAACTGTGGGAGGCAGTCAGTTTGAGAAAGTGACAAATACGCGGTCTCTTGCACGAAGCACTGCCCAGCCTGAGCTGCAGCTCTCCATTTTTCAGTAGTGATTCAGGAAGAAGCGTGGTTTACAGTTTCTGTACAACTTACTTCCAAGCAAGCACCTGGGGCCATGCTGACTGCTCTAGCCATTATGGTAGGCTTCCAAAGGACAGCCCCAAACCCATCTTGCATTCCTCTCCCATAGATCACAGGGAAGTGCATGCAGCAAGTAAGGCAACTGGATGCTGTCACTGTTTTGCTGGGGATGCCCCATAGTTGACCTCACAGCAAAACTAGGGGCTCCTGGAGCACAGGACTGTACCTTTGCTGTTGAAGAACAGTTAGACTCACCGTGTCTTAGATAAAGCTGCAGGAATGAAAGTATATAGTAGATTGGACATCTTCATAGAAGCTAAAGTGGGTGGGCTGCTGATTATCCCGCAGGCACAGAGATGGCAGCCAAAAAACTGGAAATCCCTGGAGGGAGAGCAAGTCTCATATGGCAATAAGATAAAGATACAATGGAACAAAACTGATAGCCTAGTAGAACCTTTTCAGTAGAGCCT
>WHYT01017506.1:499325-524506 GCA_009806455.1 Tetrax tetrax
ATTTTTTTTTTTTTTTTTTTTTTTTTTTTTCTTTTTTTTTTTTAACACAGCACAACTAGTTGACAGTTCAGTGGTTCCAATGTGACTGGTGAGAAGGAAAACAGCTGTTTTCCTAGCTGTAATAAAAACAAATACAATAAAGTCAAACATTGACAATCTATATTTCTTCTAAAAATAGTATACATTATAAGAGAAGATATAAGAATAAACTCAACACTCAGACACAGTATCTTGTAAACAGATATAGAACCAAAAAAAAAAAGTGTGTACATCTCAATTCACAACATACAAAGAGGAAAAAGTATTTCAAGTATACTAATGGGCAATCCAGTGTGTGATGAAGTTTAAAGCTAACATTTTCAACCTTCCGTACTGAATTTATGCAGAATCCACATATGAACTCTCAAAAGCAGCTTTATTTCCATCAGACACAAATCCTTGCAGCCGATTATTGACTTTTCAAGAGCTTCAAGGGATCAGAACTCATTTCCACAAGACACCAGCGTTTCTTCAATATTTTACAAGTTTTAGCCAGAAAATAGGAAAAGGGGTAGATTTCATTTGAACATCTTGATTCAGAAATGCTGCTGCATCATTTCATGTTCCCATTGTGAGTCTTAGGCGAGGGCTCCAGCTTCATGCTCAACTGGGCCTACCAACGCAGAGCAGGCTATAATACACACACATATAGCTGTGGTATGTTATGGGGGAGAAAAGTCGTTGGCATACATGCCAGCACTCATCACTCTGAAGAACAACTTTACAAACAAACACATGATATCCTAAGTCATGCATATAGCAGGCCCAGAGTTGGACAAGCTGCCTTATGAGCTATCTGCACAAACGCAGTGGATGCCTCTGTAGGAATTGAAAATAACAAGCAGCACAGCCACAGCAGTAGTCCTCAAAGCTAATTCTAGAGCTCCTAACTAAACACAGAAGATTATTTGCAAAAGTTAGAGTTGACAGGCATCTATCAGGAAACCTTTGTTCCCAGAAGAGGAACATGAAACGTCTGAACTTGCAGCCCCAGCAAGATACAGCACTACAATTTCATCTTTAAAATATGGTTGGAAAACCTACATTTCTAAAAAGAGTAGCAGCATTTTTTTGAGGAATGGTTAAAAAAAAACTTATTAAATATTCCAGTCTTCCACAAGCTTTTATAAAAAGAAAAAATTCAAACCTCAGATTTAGGTCAGTCTTTTGACCTTGAAACTAGATCTTCAGCTTCTTGAAGTCACTAAAAGCTAATTTATGTCATCTCAGAACTAGTGCCTGACATTGAAAATGTTAGTCTTTACTTCTAGTTCCTCTGTAACCATATCACTCAGTATCTACAGCATAGTATTACTAGAGGTCCCTTTTCATTTTCTTACAGTAAGAAACTCAGTATACAGTAGACTTCCCACAGCTTTGCTACTAATTCTTAGTCATTTCTACTCGAGAAAAGTAAACAGTGCATCAACCTGTACCCCATTCTTGTTTTGCCCCACATCTTGACATACTGTTTACCAGTGCTTTGGTATATACACCTATGTACATATTCGTATTGTCTGAGATGTTTTTAGTAAGGGTAACAACTAGAAGTATTTTTAAGTCGCAACATTTTTGTGTGTGGCATTAATAGTTATAAGTACTTTATACATCACATTGTATAACTGATTTTCAGGAGTTTTTTTTAAAACATTAGAACACAGAAGGATGGTAGGAAAAAGACCAATTTCTAAAATATTTAAAATGTAAACAGCATAATTCAGCTTTCCAACATTCTTTGAGAAACATCAGTCTAAACCACCCTAAGTGCTTTAATTACCATCCACCTGGACTGTAGATGAATTTACCTGTTAATTTCCTATTAGAATGGCTTTAATCAATACATAAACTTGTACTAGCTTCACGCAACCGTGCAACTACTTTGGCGTGGGACAACCCACAGGACTGAAAAGAAAACCACAGTCCATGAAAAGGGAAGTTATACTCAATACCAAGGATATACTGTGGGTGGGGCATTAGCTGTCCCCTCACACTGCAAAGCAAGAGGCATTTGAGATAAACAGATAAGTGCACTCAGACCGCAGATTTTCTTTAAAACTTTGGAAATTGATTTTAAGTATAAAGCATTTTAATTGGTTTTTTTGGTCCCTAGTGATTATGGGCTGGGAAGTCTCTCTGAATTGTATTCTTCTGTATCAATATATGCCCTATGATGTAGAAGTATACAAATAATCATTTTGTTTTACATCTGTTCCTGTTTATAAAAGAGATTTAAAGCTTAATTTGCCTGAATGTGATGTTGAAACATTGAATTAATTGTAACATGAAATTCAAACTGCTGCTTGGAACGCTGTGGTGTTCCTGTGCCAAAACGGTGTCATAAAGCTTAAAAAAAAAAAGAAACCTAACCTCTCATCTTCTACTAGGTAGAACATATAAAATTGTGGAAGGGCTGCCAGAAGGGCCAAGAGACTTGCCTTCTAATTGTGGCTTTCCCAATAGCAACAGCACACAACTGAGATGGTTCACAACTGCTGCAGTAAAACCAGTGGTCTGGCTTTTTCATTCCTCTTCTGCTTAGGAAGCCTACGAAAGCAGCAAAGAAACTGAAGGCACTTGTAGACTCAAGAACACAACCTGCATCATTCCATCCTCTTTTGGAAGGTTATCTTTGCAACCCTGAGGGCACAGAACATGCATATGTGTATACAGTACATAAAGCTTACACGGTATACAAACCATCAGTACAGGCTCGTTCTCTCTTACAAGGGAAACTTCCCATGTACTAGTGGCAGTTAGTCCCAGCATTTAACATGTACAAACTAACAACTTTCTTTGACCTAGAAGTCATTCTGGTAAGTTCTGTTCCCTCTCTTGGGCCATTCCTCCTCCACCCATTTCAGAAGCACTTTCACAACATCAATTCTCTTATAAAATTTACAGAGATCTATCAGCTGCTCCACAGTCCTGTCACTATTCCGTAGCAAGAACTCCAAGGTGGGACTTTGTGGCTTCTGTTCAAGGAAACATAATTCATCGTAAGTCATCCCCCACTTGCTTGCTAAATTTCTCCAGTTTTTCACTGTTGGGTGGCAGGGATCCAGCTTTAGCCTCACTGTGTACAGCAAGTCCTCATCGTTGAGCATGTCACTGATGGTTGGTGCACGGAATAAGCACAAGGAGCAGGTGCCAGTTTCCTTGCAGGTTTTCTTGAGATCTGCAGTGAAAACAATTACACAGGGAGAAGTTAGGATCTATTGCTGTGGTTTCACTGGGAACAAACAGTTAAAAGCACAAAGGATTGAAGAGTATTGTGTTCCTGTAAATTGTTTCTGAAAAAGTCAGAATAGCGACATGGTAACGCCTTTCCTGAAGAAGTACTCATGAAATTAACCTTTTCTCTTCACTACGCTCATGGCTATAATCAAAAGGACAGTAATTTTGAAAGTACCGTATGTATACTTTTATAGAAAAGGCACGCAGTTCAATCCAGTGTGTGAACTGGGATATTCCCCTTTTTTGTTTTTGGGAACTATGTTGCTTCCTCAACTCTGTTATAACCCCTGCCTACATCACCAACAGGATTATGTGCAAATTATGTGCATCTTGTACACATATGTTGCAGGATGAAGGAAGAAGTTTTGCACTTCAGAGCCACTGCCTTCATAACAACATGAAATATTTGCACGTGGAGAATTTCTGCTGACAGCTGCAAACACAACTAACATTTAGTACTTTAACACAATGAAAAAGTGGAAATGTTCCTTTACATTGTAAGGGCTCTTACAATAAAATTTGTCCCTGTTCTACCAAGCAAGCCTATTTTAAATGTACATTATGGAGAGAAATAAAGTGCATACTCCTCCATGTGTGAGAAAAATAAAAATACCAAGTTGCTGGAAGTAGGTGGTGATAAAAATCTGCATCAAATACCAAAAATTGCCATTTAGAGGTCTCCCACACACAACAGTCAATAGCCCCCCAGCACTGTGAACAATGTGGTGCTATCAGACTATATTACATATTAATAGCACATAAAACAATGTAGAAACCAGATCTAGTCATAGTTCTAGGTAAATACTAATACTAAGACCTTTAACACTGCAGTGGTGCAGGGCATTGTTTGAGCATTTTGACTGCAGGTGTGAGCTTAACTCTCCCTGTTCCTTTTTGAAGGCAGAGAGAATTTGTTATGTCCAAAGAGCAGGAGATAATGGATGCAGCCTAGAAGCACTTTGTAAAGCTTCTGCCCTCCAGCCTCATTGTACAGTTTGAAACAGGGAAGCACCTGGTCCTACTTGGGACGAAACTCTTTGAAAAAGGGACACTACAATAACAAAACTGATATTAATCAGAAGATTGATTTAAAACAACAACAGAAAATGTGACACAATTTACAAGTGCCAGATCAATGCTGATCCAAGAGACTTGAATTGTATCTCTGGCAAAGACCAAATCTGGTACTCAGTGCCACCTACTCATACAGATAACAGCATCTGCTAAGATTTTTTTGTTCGTTTTTTTTTGTTGTTGTTGTTTATTTTTTTCATATGCAGTAACTATTGTCAGATTCTGTGAAAATTCCAGAAAGACCATCAAATTGTGATTTTTTTTTTTATTCTGAATATTAATGCTGATAAAAGCAACTCAGCTGAATGTAGCTTCTGCATGCATTTTGGTTTTTGTTTTTAAGGGAAGAACAGGCTATTGTTATTTTTGTAACGTTGCTCATCGACTTGCTTTTTTAGCAAGCCAAAGACAACTTCTGAAGTTTTCAACAAGTTAGGACGTGCAGCAACAACACTGCTGCAGACACATAACTTTATACAAATGCTTAGATTCTGTGTTAAAGGGAAACATGTTCGGGTGACATCTTTGCTCACAGGCCTTGCAGCTGTTCTCTATAGAAATATGTATGTGAACTATTCTGTTCTTCTTGTGCACCCTAAACTCTTGCTGAAGTAAGACAAAATTTGCTTGCCTCACTCATACCAAGATTTAGTTATACAAACAAGGCAAAATTACTGTAATCCAATCAAAGTTCTGGCTGAGCTCAAAGGGTAGGAGAACACCCTATCTGAATTTCATCTTATTTTGCTTTGCAAGGATGCCAGAGTAAGTTTTATCCTCCAATAGAAGAAGGGAAGAAGGGGTAAAGAAAACGCAGGCCATCGCTAGAGGTAAACAAAACTAAACCAACCTGCTCCTTGTGCTATACTGTGTGCAGACTATCAAAAGCATTATAAAGAATCCTGCTTTTCTAACATGCCCTGTGTTAGATAGGGATGAGCAAACGATGACCTACCCACCTAACTGCATGATACTAATGTTACACAATAGACAAGCTTCTTTACAAACAGGAAATTCTCAGTTGTTCACTGTTAGATTAACGGGGCTGTATATCATCCACACAACCCCCACTCTCAGCTGAGCTCATACAATTAGGGGATAAGCCCCCACAGCCTACTGCCAGCTTCTGCTCTCTCCAGGTAGCTGTTTACAGATTTCTTCCAAAGGTGAATGTACCAGATATATTCGTAAAGCCCAACTTACACTTTATGTATGATCCGCGTTATTGATCACCATCCCCTTTAGAAGAAAGGGGAAGCTATAAATGACACTAGTAATGAAATGAGCTCCACAAGTATTCATTAGCCAGGAAGTTCTAGCTTATGACAAACAGCAGTTTTTAATAAAGTACTTTCAAAGAAAATCTAGGAGTAAAATACATAGAACAGTAAAGCTGACATATTACCTGAAAGTGATTCATCAGTATGGTTTTGTGTGTCTTTGTCCTCTGGCTACAAAGCAGAAAACAAATATAAATCAAACCAATGCATTTGAACACCGGAATAACTATTTGGCTAATTTACAAGTGGCAGGAGATTACTTAGAAGAATCCCGAGCTACTTGAAAAGTCAGACAGGGAATATATCTAGTTTTCAGGAATTACTGAGAATCTGCAGTCTTTTAGGCAGGATTTTCATTCTTTGGCTCTCAAAAGTGCCCTGTTGGTTGTGTCCACTAAACAATGTCATCTTTATTAATGACATGCTATGGGGTTACATCTTTTGAGTAATTTGTTCCTAATCCCTCAACAGCTGTTCAACAATTCACATCGTTTGATTAAAAAGATTTTTTAAATGCTTCGTAGTGAAATAAAACCGAGAATTTTGCCTGTAACATGCATCAGTAAGGGATTGTTTCATTGATCTAGGAAAAGTGGAGAAGCTGTTATTACAAATTTATTTACATACATAAGAAGCATTTCTAGACAACAGGTGGACTTGAACGTTTCTGCTGGGTCATGTATAACCCTCCTGCTGTTTGAAGTAAATATTCCCTCAATGGGTTTTTGCCTGCTAATTAAACATGATGAAATTACTTAGCAGCTTGAGACTGCAATACATGTAACACTTAAATTGTACTGTTTAAAGAGCAACATCTGAAAACTGGAAGGACAGCACCTTGATCCTAGGACAGTGGGAAACAGCAGTTGCCCTTACTTTAACTACACGGGTGTGGAGCCAGCTGAAACAGCTCTGCTGAGGATTTAAAAATGAAAGCAGAAGGGGATTTTCCTCTTAGATAGCTGCAATAAAGTATTGTTGATTTTTTGTATTACATCATTATTCAGAAACTATCATAGTGGGCTCCTTAACATTGTGCAGGCTGTACATGCAAACACAAGTCAACTGGGTAACAATATAGCGTAAGAAGATATTCTAATCCTACCTGCTACACCTTCTTTACTAAGAAATTCACTAAAAACAGAGTACAGCAATTCTGACTGATGTGATGAACACGCATACATTCACAGTCCAATTATAAAGAAGGTAAACTATCTCCAAAATACTTGAAGACTTTGTTAGGAAAGGAAAAATTTGAATGCCGTGTTCAGCATTTCTTTATTCCCTGAAAACTGAAAGATCATACATGCAATATCAATTCACCCCACAAAACATCTGTTTCTGCTCAAGACAGATCTAACACTGCACATACCACTTGCAACAAATAATCCTTGCCATTATCTCCTAGTAGTTTAATTTTTGTAGTGGCACCACATAAGCTTTCTCTGGACAGAGCTTTTTAAACATGAACTCAGCTTTCATTGCAACATGTAAGCACCCAAAGTTTAAGTAAAGTTAAATCTGGAAACCCTGATTATAGTCATTGTCTCTATTCCCACAGATTCCTTATAAAGGTAGCACGTTATTACTGAGCCCTAAGGAGCAAATCCCCAAAAGGATAACTCATTGGGGAGATAAGGAGCTATCCATCACAGCTGAGCCTCCCCACAGATCTGTTTCAAAAGAAACAGACAAGCAAATAAAAATGAAAGATTTAAAAAATAAAAAAATAAAAAAAAAAAAAAAGTGGATACTGTTCACTTACTTTGTGATAGCTAAGTTGCTGTCCTGAACTTCAGTAACATTTGCCAGACCGTATGAATTCATGAATGTTCAAACTGTATTGTGAAAGCTATACCTAAATGCCTTTAAGAAATGTCATTATACTCATGTCTTATGATAAAGAAAAACAACAAGAGTGGCTACAATTGCAAAAAGTACAAAGAAAACCAGGGATACTTACCTGTGCCATACATCTGTTTTCAAAATGGGTTATTTCACTGATTAGTTATTATCCACTTTATCAAGTCAGATGCACTCAGGTTTATTCAAGATCATTTTAAAATCATTTTCTTGTAATGTAATTGCAAAAAGACAGTGTAGTGTTACTGCCCATGAAATGAAGGTATTAAGCAAGAGTATTTTTTTGCTCACAACTAAAATCCAATCAACCTCTACTGGTCTAATCAAAGCCATAAATCTATGCACAATCTGAAAATAAGCAGAAAGCTTTCCAGCTCTATAGAACTGTTAACACCCTAATACATGGAAAAATCCTTATAGTGATGCTAAATTGGCAATAAATGCTCTCTCCTTGATGATGGGAATGAGATTGTTACCTCCATCATCTGTGAAATGCATACCAAAGCCACGTTTGTTTCTGATGAAATTCAGCTGGGACTCTGGCATAAGGAACTCCTTTTAATTCTTCATCTTGCTGGAAAATGCTCATTCATTTCTCTTCTCCAAGTTTTCTGCTCAACCCAAAGAGAATCAATTTGAAATTCAGCAAATAGCATTAACTTGAACGATGGTAACCATAGAGCATGTGGGTCACTCAGCATTGCCCACCCTATGGCAACGTAAGATTTCAGAATCAGCAGAGAATCCTTCCACTACGGGAAGAGCAGTGTCCCAAATTCAAAGCGGAACCATCAAATGCCTCCCTAGGGGCAAAACACCAGAAGTCCAAAACCTAGGATTCCTTACTTCTTCACTTACTCTCTGCTCTGGCTCTACTTTCAGCAGGAAAGGAGGAGAGCATATATACAGCCTTAACATTTTGTTGTCTCTTTTTCAGAGCATCTACACACTAATTAAAACCTATTTAAATTACAAAGTGCACATTACTGATGAAATAACCTTTCTTTTGCTCTTCTCCACAAAAGCTCACTTCATTGAGCTCTTGAAAACAGAGCCTGTTTCTGGTTTGTTTTACTGAGTAATTCCATGCTCTCCAGACACAGTCTGAAAATATATTTATTTGTTAACATACTTATTTAGTCAATAGCAATAACTTAGTTCACATTCAGGTATCATTTTTCTTACCTGTTGGATTAGGCCAGAATCTGACGTAAGGGTCTTGATGTTCACAGATGCAATTTCCAATGTAACTTGATCTGTTAGGTATTCCTCATCTAAGACAGAAACTGTGAAACACTGGTCTTTCACCCAAATACAAATTTAAATAGTAAGAGTATAAAACATACATTATAGATATCTAGCATACAAAATTTAACTCCATATCGTGACCAGTCACTGGAAAATGCTCAAAATATTAAAGTGGCAGACACTGCAACATTCACTCAGAGCAAGAGTGTGCAAAAAAAAGTAATCCTTGCAGAGATCAGAAACTAGCGTAGCTGTTGTTTTTTAAACAAACATCACACTATTTTTGAAGCAAGTCATGTTCACAAAGCTGACCAGAGAATATTAACTGAACCAATACATGAAAGCAGCCTGAAATATAATGCTTTTTGCTTTGCTTTTCTCATCACACTCACAATTATAATTCTTGAAATATGTACTACACAAATATTTACCTTTCCTTCTGCGCCTTTGTGAATTAGGCTTATCCTACTTATCTCTACTACACAGGAGTTTTCTGAAGCACTGAAATAATCCATGGGAAAGTGTGTTTATCGCTTGACCTGCGAGTTCACTGAAGAGCACAAAATTCCCCAGTACAGCACAAACTCTATTTATTTACCTTTCAAGCTTCATGTCAGCCCTTAAAATGAGGTACAAGTGATGCATAAGCCTGTTGTGAACCTTGTGTAAACAGACAAATTTCACTCTGCATGATTAATAAGCAGCAAACCATTTGCTTAATTCCCCTGGGTCAGGTGCTGACCAATCATTAACAGGAGCTTACAAGAGGTTATATTCTACATGTTTTACACACAAGAACTCTCCACGGTGGTGACTGTGTTTGTAGTGCTGGTACATTGCCATTCACTGTTTGTTTAGTGGTAAGATCGCATTAAAAAACATTATCTTTATGAATTATCAGATAACAGGAAAAAAAAAAATGTATTTCCTTGTTTCACTCAAGAAATAAATCTGAATCAAAGAATTTGTCCTTACACTTGCAAGAAAAAAAACAAAATCATTATTTTCCTTTTTTTTCTGGTTTTATAAGACTGTTGAAACTTAAAGCCAAATAGTATTCCACCTCCAGCAGGGTAAACGTTTAATAAGGATCATCTCTATTCTTTATGAGTGTTGGTCCAGAGGTGGGGGGGGGGGGTGTGTGTGTGAAATAATCTAAAAAAAGTCTGGCTGAAAATGCAAAATATGGGCATCCACTTCATTTGTGTGGAAACATTATATGAGAAACTTGTTCTATATTTGAGTGGAGGTAGAATTATAATCAAAACATGATGGAAAGACTAAGCCTAGTCCTACAATATGAAAACTTCCCTCAACTCACCTTTTCTTCATAATGGGTAGAAGGTGCTAAGAACTTTAATAAGTTATGGCCCCCAAATGGTCCATTAATTAATTGACCTATAAAAGCAATAAAATGGCCCTCACTCCACTCCTAGCCAATATACCATCTATTCAAACAATATATCTGAAGCAAACAATTTTGTGTTACACAGAATCAGACCTGCACATCTGTTACACTTTTTAACTCACAGATTCCTATTTCTAAGTCTGTATTTTTATAAAATAGTTATGAGTCATTCTCAGAAAAAAAAAAATAATGGAAATTAGCAGACTATTCAGAGGTATTTGTACCACTTTCGACTCTAAAGGGGAAATGTCAAGCTATATTAGTACTTACATCTTTTTACACTTAGCAATGGAAGTAGAAACTAAAATTGAAAATAAACCAAGTTCATTTCCTTTCTACAGAAAGTGCTGAAATTTCTACTTCTTCTGAGCTTTCCTTTTTAAATTAAATGCATTTAAAATATGCAATCTCAGATTTCAAACAACTTTGACAAATTTGAAATTTAGGACTTTATCTAATTAATTCTGAGAGGGACCTAACATCACGGGTGGAATAAAAAACAGGGCATAGAAAAGAATGTTACAGAGAAATTGCTTTAGTGTTAAAAAACAATGAAGGAACAAGCCACCTGCCTGCCAATAAGCAGAAAGTAGTTTATGATTTCAAATTATTTTTCATCCCACGTTCTTCTTCCCTACTGAGCAGCACTTCTGAGATGTTCATTTCCTCTGGCTGGGTCCCTCAAGCCCCCCAGAATAGTTTCTAACCTTTCTTAAACCCCAGTGGTCATGCTTGTCGGTAAAAGTTTCCATCACGACTAGCTTCTGCATAGTTTCCTATGTCTGTCCCCACCGGAGATGCGCTGTGCAACACAGGATGGAGAACACACTACCTGCACAGCACTCCTCAGCTGAGCCCCTGCCAGTGCACTCCCTGGACAAAACCCAATGATTAAGCCCAAGATGACAAAAAACGCCCTACCCTCCATGTCAAGGAAACCATAAAGGAGATATTCACACTGTGTAATCCAAGTATTTCACTTTAGTGCAATACAGAACCTGCACTCCCTCACTCCATTTTCAGTGAGGAGACGCGGGAACTTGTGTGTATTAGGTTCCCAAGCAGATGGTACTAAAACCTGCTGAAGGTAAAAGATGGCATGAAGAATTAATTGGTTATAGGGCTGACAATGCAATCAGAGGCAAGAGACCTGGAAGGTATTTCTGGATTATACTTCTGATAACCTGAAGGGCAACAGGTCTCTTCAAAGCCACCTTCTAACATTATCATATCTCTACCATCTGTTCTCTGAACACTGTTTTTTGATGGCACCACTGTATTCTTCTACCAGACTGAGAACCAAGATCTTCTGATGATTGTTTTAGACTGAATTTTAGATCAAAACTGACCTTTGGAAGGAAATTTCTGAAATTATATATATATACACCAAGCTGACCTTAAAAATAGAGAAAATGACACTACATTTAAAACATAAACATCTAGGAAAAACTAAGAATATTTAAATCTGTTGGATAACACCAATGGTTTTACTGCACATAACAACACAGATCTATGACATCTGAACAGACGGAATTCACAATACTTACCTTTAGGTACTCCTGTGTCTTGGACAGGATATTTTTCAGTCTGTCACAAAAAGGCAAGAGATACAGCTGTTTGTTATTTTGAGTGTAATTGTGCTGGAGAAAGAGTATATAAAACTCCATAATTATAGTTGCAGCTCTTAAATTGCTACTAGTTGATCTACCTACAATCAGACATAGTAACGTTCCTCTTATGTGGGAATTGAAATGCTACCAACAGTTCTGATTAGCACATGCAAAAATAATAGAGATTGCTGCTTTGCTGCAGTATTTTAAAAGGTATTACTTTTTAGTGAAAAGCAGAGATTGGGAAAGAAATTTTCCATGTAAGTAGCAAGATAATCTAGAAAAGGTAATGCATACCAGGAGGAACAGAGATGGCTTCAAAAGCTCTTTTAGCAGATAAAAGCTTTTACTAAAATGATATTGTACTGAAATAAAAAAAAAAAATCTTCTGCTCTAAAATTAAAAAGCTGATTAATATGCAATAGAAAACTATTATCACTGAGTTTAAGGTGACAGCTGCTGATTTACAGGCATGTTATAACTTACTATTATACCTGGAATCTACCTCCTTCCCTATAACCCCTACCCTTATATAAAAGTAGGTGTGGCTTTTATAGAATCTCATAACCAAGCAAACAGATTAAAGACATCTTAATTTAATGGAGTGGGAGGGATAAATAAACTAATTTGTCACAGACATAGAAACTTTTCCCCACCTTTTAAAAACTCTCTTTAGCAAAACATAGCCTCTAATATAGTCAATCCACAAAACCAATCACAAAGTCTATATCATCTATTAAAACCTGCTGATACAAATGCATGAAACTGCAATAATGGATCCTAGTGAACAATCAGCATTTAAAGTACTAGTGAAATTTTCAGAGTTTCTTGCTGACTCCCTGTTGCAAAGCTTAAAAATGGGAAGAAAACACCAAGGCAAAGCAATAGGTTGCTCACTTGCCATCCATAAAATAAACCAATGCATTTCAATCTGTTTACATAACGGCATTAGGCAACAGTCTTCTCTGGGCTACACCACACTGTAACTCTTCCTCAGAGTAAACATTCCATAGCAACATTAAAAAGAAAAACCTCTTAAAATACTTCAGAGAATTTCTTATTACTTTTAGCTGATATACTCCATGTCTCAGCATAAGACTGGCATGCTTAATATCCTGAGATACAAGAACTTCTCATCGATGGTTTTACTCTGTTCACCAGCAAGCACTAGAGCACTACTCTGTTTGGTCTCTCCCTAGGTTCACCCATGCCTCTGTAAGGCACTGCTGTTTGGTCTTACCTGTCCATGCCTAACTCAGCACACAAAGTAGGTAGAGAAAGGAATAATAACTTAGTGCAATTGATATTTTAAGCCTTAGGTGGGTTTTTTTCCTCATCCCTCCAACCCATATAGACAGAAGAATGTCAGCAGCAATCTTTCTTGGTGGTTTTGTGGGGTTTTTTTAAATGAAAAAAATTGTACTGTCATAGCCTCTAGAAGCTATCCCATGAACAGCTCAACTGATAACATTCAATTCAGCTTAAGTACTTATTGGTATTTTAATTCACACTTTAAGTGCAGTTAGTAAATTAAAATTTGTTTTTAAAATTATAGGAATAAACAAAGCCCTATATATATGCATGGTTTAAATTAATATTCTTGAATGTTTTACCTCACTTCTGCACTACATAACTGTAGAGAGCTATAATGATTTTAACTGTGTTAGACCAGAAACACATACCATTGTTAAGGAAAGAGTGCTTGGATCTGTATCCTCCACTGGCTCTTTTGCTGCATGACCTGCTGGAAATAAGAAAGCTTTATTACTGCATAATCCTTAAAATATTTGTCTGGCAATTCATATTTTGCTGCTTTATCTCATCAAGATAAAGCACAGCTGTGTAGCCATTACATGCATTATGTCAATTTATATTTCCACAAGAAAACACGACAAACTAGAAAATGTCAGTTACTAGCACATACATGAGAAGCTACTTGCAACAAGGAAACCCCATTCTAAGCTAGCAAAAGATACTTAAATGAAAATTCCATATTATTTTTAGTAAGAAAAAAAAAATAATCACAAAATAATTCCACAATAAAGAGTAAAATCCAGCAAATTTGCTAAAAGGTAAGTTTTGTTCTCCAAGTGACAGCACTCCATTTTTTCTTCAAAATAATAATTCAAACAGTAAACATACCCACTACAACCAGAATTAATACTATAATAAACAACAGATTGTAGTACAAAACCTAATTTAAAATATATTTGAGGTAAGCATTACTTATTTGTATTCAATAGAATAATAAACTTCTATTAGATTAACATCAAAAGGATACAAAAATAAATCTTCAAAACACTTGCAGGTGATACATTAAACGTCAACCCCTCTGCATCAATGGCTAAACTGACAAATAGTGGGGTACCGACCAAAAGCGCACAGAGAATCTGAAACAAATCTCATACTGATGTCAGGATTCACAAAACCACTCCTGTAATTTAACACTGTCCTGTCATTTCCTCAAGGAATCTCTTCTGCTGATAAGGATCACATTTTCAAAGACTGAAAAGTATTTTAAATTATGTAGTAGGATTTTCACTCTCTTCTTGTCACTCTTATCCTAAAAGTTCTTATACGTACTACAAGTACACATGAAATGTTTTCAGCCGCAACCAGTAAGAGGAGATTGGAATCAATATTTGGTGATGACTTTCTCCCAAATACAGAAATCAGTGCATTTAGAACACAGTCCCAAAAACTAATTACAAAACGCATAGTATAAACACTGAGCCCCAAAATAGCAAAGAAGTTGCAAAGACACTATTCTAACCAACTCAAATTTAGCATAATTGTTTATTTTGGAACCAACTCCTACAAATCCACTCAATACAACAGAATAACAAGCTAAAACATAAGATAATGGAGGACAGTACAATAAACGGGCTGGAAAATAAAAAAAAAAGGTGGCAGCAGTGGGACAGAAGCAGCTCCTGGGCTCCAGGACAGAGCTGTTTTCCCTCCTGCTTCTGTGAGGCAGTGCCATCAGCAGCAGCTCCTGGGTGTCTGGTGTGGTGCCCAGCCCCTCTCTGCAATGCCAGGCAGAGCCCTTCTCAGCACTTGTGCCCGCAGGAAACCCACGCGCATTCTCCAGGCAGGTGGCACACGATCAGAGGGCTCAGACCTACAAGGCTTGAGTGCAGCCTTTGCACACAGACACTCTGAATGTTTTAAAAAGGCAGAGGTCTATGACATTTCAGATGAGCACGTTCACACTGCAGTCCAAAGTTTAGGAAGATATATGCAGAAAAGGAAAAAATCCCAAATCAAAACTCCATATTCTTGTCACACATGCCCTTTTTGGTAGATGATAAATCCCTGCTCCAGAAACATGACATTAACAGAACATTCTGTTGCCCTGATGGCAAGGACCAGCACAAACCACCAGAAGCTTCCCAACTCAAATGCAGAGAGGCTGAGAGTCAGACTGGGATAGGAGAAAACACAGTAAACTAGCCTAAGATGTTGCATGAGAGTAGGACCAAAAATGGAGGATCTAAGTGGGAACTGTAGTGGAGAGCTGCAAAGGAACTGGAAAGGGAGCTGGGGCAAAGAAAGAAGCCCACTCTGTAAAGGAAAGCTGAAAAAGAAGGATGTTGTTCTGCGAGCCAAAGAAAGGCTCCAGGGAAGGTGGCCAGCCCAGGCATCCCTAGTCTCATTGTTTCTCCACTATCAGCAGAGACCCAACAAACTCAGAGGCAAGCATGGAACTTATTGTCAGTTTATTCTGGAGGCCTTTCAGCTCCTCCTATGGATTCTTAGATGCATTATAAAAAAATAATTAAAAAAAAAAAAGAATTTGCCCTTGTAATATAAGCGGAGCCTTGAGGTAGATGGAAGCAGATCCCATAAATGGTGCATGCCCTGGTGAACCTTAGTGGCTACTGTAGCTATGGTAAGGGCTTCAGCCCCTATCTTCTGTTACATCTCCAAAATACAGCCAAGGTACATCGTGATACTGGTAATCTACTTTCACAATCCAGAGGGAAGCACTGAAAAAATAGGAGAAGCTCCAAGAATACAGGCATTTGAAATAAGGACTTGACAGATCCCAGAGTGACTCTACAAGAAGTGATGGGGTACAGAGTGGTACCTTTGACTGCTGCCTTCTAGGTCTCACACAGAAATACAGTCACTGTGAATCTGTGACTCTGCATCTTTCCATCCTGAAAAATATTTTAAAACTCTAGTTCTTTTCCGATACCTCAATTTCTACCCTTTTATTTTTCTAGTTCTTTATGAAGAACAGCAATTTCCATGTTTTTTAGGTTGTAGACCACTACCAAGTCCCAGCGTTTTCTCTAAGTGGCATGTGTGTCTATGAATATTTGCCCCTAAGAGTAAAGGCTCCACATAATGTCTGCAGATGATTCACCATGGTCTTGTTGACCACTGATAGTTGGCAGATATTTTGAAAACCACAGACTTAATATTTAATTGTAAATAAGGCAATTAAAATGCCATGTCCCCTCTATCTTTCCCACAGGTACCTCCCACAGCAGCATTCTGCAGCTCATCTCATACAGCTGGATGCAGGTGCATGAAACTCAGCGAGGAAAGCTCTCTGTTTATCTCAAATGTAAAACATCCATGTTTTGCATGTTGAAAGGCTGATAGGAAATACAGGTATCATCTGACTGACTAGTCAGTGCAGACTGTCTGATTTCATAGTTACTTTGACAGACAGCTTGATAACAACATTGTCTGGGATCCCTCAAAAAAAAAAAAATCACTAGCACCATACTCCCCACTGACAGCATATAGCCACTGGCCTTTACATCCCCGCACTTCTGCCAGGAACCACACGTGAGTTGACTCAGATGGACATAAATCAGCACGTGCAAATTAACTTGGACAGACAGAAGTCAGGTTCGATGGTTGCTCCCAAGGTTCCTTTCTGCCGCCCAGCACCTGCGCATTGACTGTTCAGCGGCTGCCATGGCTCTTCTGCCTGAGCCTGCCCAGTATAACCAGTCTGCAACAGCAACAGCAGACTTGTACCCATCACCACCATTTCTTGGTGTTCAATACTGCTACTCTAACAGAGGTGCAATGCTGCGCACTTAACAGCACGAACAGTTTGCCATACGCAGGTGTATCTATGTGTATACACATACATATTCAAACTTCTAACCTTACATCTGTTCTTTGTCTTTGCACTGGAAGGAAGCCTCAAGGTAAGTTTTGGAGACCTCCACATTTTGACTTTTAAGCAGAAGGAGGTTCACAAAGCACCATGTAGCAGAGATGGTATTCCCGTTTGTTACAGGTTTTTCCTTGCAACATAGCCTCGACACCACCAGCAATGAGTGAAGCACACAATGCAATGAGCACCACCAGCAATGAGTGAAGCACACAATGCAATGAGCACCACCAGCAATGAGTGAAGCTATGTAGTTCAACCATACACACAGAAGACCTCTTTCACACCACGGCAGGGCATCAGCACTCGTGCATTTTTGTTTACTCTTAACTATTCAAAACTTTGTCACTGTCTGAGCAATAGCCAGGGAAAAACCGTGATGGTGGCACACCCGAGAGGAGGTACTCAAGTTATTCGCACCATTAGCCGTGTAAGTTAAAGAGCACGGGCTGCCCAACCACCCGCAGTCTCGGATTTTAAGAAAATGGCTTTTTAATCTGCTGTTAGCAAGCACAAGCTAACTTAGACGCTAAACGCTGGAGCAGGCTTGACGGGACAAGTCGCGCTAAATCACATCGGCAGAGCACATGATAAGTTATTACCATGCTTAATTAGCCTGTGCGGAGGGGGAAGGGCGCAACTAACAAACCCTCGTAACCTCGGCCGGGGCCAGGCTCTTCACCCGCCTCCCAAAACCCCCAGCCGCCGGTCACCCCTGCCCGGAGAGGGAAGCGTGGGCCGCACCCCGCCTGCCCCGGCCCCCCGGGGGAGCCTGCGGGCCGCTCCTCCCGCCACCCCGCCCGCCTCCCCGTCCTCACCTGGCGGCAGCGGGTCCTGCGGAGCGGCCATGGGTGGGGGGCAGAGGGCGACGGCAGGGTCTCCGTGCGAGGAGCGAGCGGCGCCCGCCGACGTGCCCGGAACCGCCACCCCCGCCGCACCGCCCCCTTCCTGCCGCCGCCCCGCCGCAGGTAGGGCCGGGCGCGGGGCCTGGCCTCGCCCTGCGCGGGGAGCGGGGGTCGGGGGGGGAAATACCGCTCCCCGCCGGGTTAACTCCTCCCGGCAACTCCGTGTTTCCCCAACAGCGCGGACACGGGGGACGCGTTATGGCTCATGGACAGCGCTAGCGCGGACCTGCAGCGAGTCACTTCAGCTCGCCTGCTCTTACAGGTAGGTCGGCGCGTAAGTGACTCCCTGCGGACAGAGAGGGGTGCTCTCGGGTAAGATTTCAGGTCCGTCTGCAGACGGCTCGCAGCGCACGGCCGGAGTTTAAGAACACTGGCACTGCAGAGCAACAATCAGAAACCGCGCTGGCTTTTCACAAGTATTTAAAACGCATTCTCTTACGCTACAGGCACTTCCAATACCTCGACGACGTCAATTCTTTGTAGCGGTCCCCGTTGTCATCTCCGGCAAATTCTCACCCTTAAGGTTTCCATACGCTTAAAGTAATACAGATTTCTTAAATGGGATCCGCACGACATCTGTTTCTAAATAAGAAATATCATGCATTGCCATTTATTGTACGACACAAACAAAAGAAACCAGCATAGCTGAATTGGCCATTATGAAGCTGTATTTGTGTGTTAGCCATCTTATTCATTTATTAACGAGGTTACTTTAGAGCCAAATTCTACTGTTACACTGGGAGAGCGCCAATCCAGCCAACTGCTTTACAGTGGAGTAACTAAAAGTAGTCTTTTGTCCATAAAGCACTAAAAATCGAGTGCTTTTCCACTGATTATCTTCCATCTCTCATGCATGTTACAAATCTAAAAAAAAAAATTGATAACGATTAAATTGCTCTTATTTTCAGAATTTAGACTGAATATAGTGGCGTATCCTGCTGTTTGGCTTTTCATTAATAGCAGTATACTAATGTTTTTCAAGGATTCTGTTCCTGATTTTGTGAATTCTTGTAAAAGAGCAAGTCTTGGTGAAGAGAGCTCTTACGGTGTACCTGTGACATACGTGTGGTGTATCATCCTACCAGTGGCATGGTGGTTAGAAGATTCAGAGCATCACCCTTATTTTGCCTGACATAAATGGAGGTTTTGCCATTGCATTATACACACACGAACATATACATCTATCTGTAAATATCTTACTCTCCAAGGTAGAGCTAAGAGATGACTAACATTTCGGTAATACGTGATGTGTAAAAACTAAAGTAGTATTTTTTTCAGGCATATAAGTGGAGTCCAGCTGTTCAAGGTATGGTTTGACTCTGACTGCTTCCACACTAATATTGAAACTCATTCTCAAAGAACGGAAGCATTTCTTAGTTTAAAAGGGTAACACCAAGTCTAATTAGAAATAAAACTGCTGATTGTGTATGTTTCCCTAGATTTCCTTACAGGCACAACGGTTTTGGTGATGGATAATCAGGCTGAGAGAGGGCAGAGAAAGTGTATCCTTACCAACACGGATCTGCACAAATACTAGAGTAATAATTGGAGCCTCTCCTACAACTTTAAGGAATGCAAAGCCACAGTAAAGCTAAGAATTTTCTGGATTTTAAACCTGCCAAATTTATGCCTCAGTAAAATGAATGCCATATCTGCCCTGAGGACCTGCATGTATGTATTGCCTGTGTGCTGTTTGAAGACTACTAGTTTTAACCCCAGAAGTAGATATAGTCAGTGACTACAAAAACTTTGGATAAATATATGTATACTCTATATAAAATGTAGCCATTAATGTCCTCCAAAGTATCCCTAGGGTACCATTGTTACACAGGTGGCTGTAAACTGCAGAAACATACAAAGCACTGGTGTTGAGGGGTAAGCCAGGTTTTACCATCAATGTGGCATTTACTCTTCTGAGAACTTACAGCCTGAAATTTTCTTATATTAGGATTAAAAAAAAATATTTTAATAAACATTAACAAATTAACTTTAGTGTAACAACACTTGTGCCAGCAGCCAAAACTGGTTAAAGTTGTTAAAGATCATGTATTTTTCAAAAGGTATCTGTAAACTATATTGGCTTTTCAATTTGAAACAGATTTTTTTAAAACAAATTATTAATGTAGAATTCTTTAAAATAATGAATTTAATAATAGAAGCCAATAGTGTAGATAACATTACTGCCTCAAAACTTAGGTTAATCATCATAATTTAACATTTTTTCCTAGTACTGAAGGAGGAGCCTGCAATTACATATAAATATCTCTAGAGCATTGTCAACAATACAGATTAATCTGGTTTTGCATGCCTGTTCTTGTATCATTCTTTAATGTGTGATACAGAAATCTTTGTTTATTACTTAACTAACTGACCAGTCCAGAAAACCAGCAATTATTTTGGCAAAACTAAATATATCACAAAAACTAAATCCAGAATAAAATAACTTCAAGCAGAGACATTCTCTAAAACAGTGAATTATTTTTTTCATCAAATTTCTATACTTAAGTACAATCTATATCTTAACTTGCTGTAAACCTGCCAGTTGCTAAATTCAGTGTGACTAATGATAATGTGAAGAGTTCAGGACTTTGTAAATTTCCACTCAAATACAGAATTAATATTTTCAAATAGTTTTTACAAATGAAGTCTACTCATGCCTCTTCTCACCCCTTTCCTGGCCCCATCAAAAAAAAAAATGAGCCATCTTTGATGAGGACAGAGCCTCTTCCTAAAGACCTACAAACTATCTGGTAATAAATAGCCATTTAGTTTATTGTTTGAAATAGCAATTAACCATAGTCTTAAGGGATTTCCCATCTTCTGAGCACAAGGCTGCAGATTAAACCTTTGTCCTCCCATGGACAAGATGTTTCATTTCTGTTAAGCAAAATACTATTGCTGTCTCCTCACAAAAAAAAAAAAAAAAAAAAAAAAAAAAAAAAATTAGAAGATATAAAGCCTTTTTCTAAGTGATCCTCTACAGCTTTTCCCCACGGAAATAAAGAACTTCTCTTCCATATCACAAATGTCACTAACACAGCGGGACAGTAATCTTTCCCTCCCTGACAGGGGTTGCTAATAGTCACAGTAACTGTGGGCCTGCCAGCATCGCATGGCAACCTTGTTTATTCTTCCTCATTCGTTTGCTTTATACATTTCAAACATCTTTATTTAAGGAAGTTTGTATTGAGTAAAATACTTCTGTTTCAACCTAAGCTTGTAACCTCTAATGTATTTCAGTAGAGGTAGGAAATCCCTCCCTGCATTTACTTTCCTAGCTATCCTATAGACAGCTTTCAACTGTCGGCAGCTTCAGCGTGTTGCTAAACCAGTTCTTTAAAATTCTGAAACTGTTTTGGAGTAGGAATAATTAACCAGCAGCTAAAAAGTTAAAATTACTTTCTTTGCCAATAATTATATTGGTCTGTTTTTGTACAGTTGTACAGGAATGTCACAAGTTGACATTTATTTGACAGAAACAACATTATATGGAGAAAATACAATAAATTACACACACGTAGAAGATCTTACATAAGCCTGTGGATGATTTGTTTGCCTTATAGGACTGCTTGATATGGGAATGTTCTCACCACTGCAAGAGCTGTGCTGTGTCCAAGTCAAACACGTGCCTCAGAAACAGCGAAACCTTGCTTTCTCTAGATTGACATATTGAAACTGAGCCTAATACGATTGGTTTCAGGCTGCAGCTTATCCCTCTGCGGGGGCATTAGCAGGGTCCCCCCTGCCTGGCTGCTTGTTTCCATAAAATGTACAAGAGTTTAGTTGAGATCTCTATCTCGCAACCAAATTTGTTGACGGATAAGCGCACGCACACAAAGTGCAAGTGCGTAAGACTTTTTTTTTTTTTTTTAAAAAAAAGTTTACTTATGTTCATCGCACTTGCTATACTTAGAAGTTTGACAGAGTTAGTAAACTCATTTCCTTCATCAAAAAGGATAGGTAGTACAGGAATGACAGTAAGACTCCAGAGACTACTTCTGTACTCTTGATTTGGATGATGCAATCATACACCACACAGTGCAGTTTGTTAACATCCAACTATAACACACACACGAAACATAGGAATGAGGATACAGGTGTATAGCTAAGATCTGCAGTTAATTTTTCACTGCCTACAAAAACTTTTTTTAAAAATGTACTCCCTCTTTGTACTTTGCTATTCTTTATTTTTACTGCATTCCATCTTTCTTTCTCCTTTTTCCTCATATGCACTGTGAAGATACTGCTGTCTGAAATTTTTATACTGAAAATTTTCCTTTTTTTCACCATACTGAATTTGACCTTTTGTTTTGCCATTTACAGGCCACAGTCCTGACATTTCTTCCATGGGTACTTTTCAGAAGTTATTTGCAACAGTTGCCTCAGACTTGAGCATATACTGTGGTTTTAAGGCAGATATCAGCAGGTAAGAACAGAACGTCAGTGAAGCGTGACTTGCCAGAAAACATAGTAACTTGTACGGGGCATACCTACAGCTGGCTAAAACAGCGGTTTGAGTGTACAAGCTCTTCAATTGTCGCAGGCCTACCAGAGCACAGAACTCACATGCCCCACTACTTATCTGCTTTTTGTACTTCTATCAGGTGGTTTACTCAAAGTTCTTATCCACAGCTTTGCATGCTGTATGGTCAAATCTCCATAACTAGGCTACCACCAGATGTTCCATTGCTCAACAGGCACTGCACTCCCACTGCTGCCACTTGCCAGACTTCAACAGAAGTTTGTGACGTATTGATTCCTCAGGTTTACTCTGCTAGGTTTAGAAAGGACTCATTCAAATGTTAAATTGGAAAAATAAATAAAGGCAAAAGTTTCAAGGGCAAAAAATTTCCAGAAATCCACGTTTCAGATTACTGAAATCTAGTTCATGAACTTGGCAAAACAGCTGGAATTTACCAAGCTTCTGATGTGAAATGTGAAGCCATCCTGTTTTGCCTGTTTGTTTACTTAAACTGGTCCATAAACATTTCTAAGATACATTTTTACATGGCTGATGACCACAGATCATGACTTCTGTGTACAGCCAGAGTGCATAAGCTCAATTCTGGCAAATAAGAGCTGACTAAGAAGTACCAATGGAGTTAATCTATCAGTTTCAGTTCCCACTGTGTCCTCTCTGCAGGCCAGATGCAAGTTTGGTAATTGCAGATTTGTTATATCCACTGAAAGACCATCTGCCACTCTCTGGTGCACCCAGATCTCTCTCTACTCTACAGAACAAGGTTGTGATGGGGAAGAGGTGACTCTGATGTGCACTATTTAGCTCTTATTTACTAATACAGAATAATGTTTTTAGTTCCTGTGTTCAAGGCTTTCTTTGCTTGCACATCGAAAGAAAATGTTAGAGCCTGCAAATAAAACTGTCAACGTTTTTAACAGCCATACATATTATGAAATCACAGAAGATATTTGTTCTTATGCCAAGCATCCATCTTGTACAATGTAAGTGTATATTGAAAAATTAAATGTATATGCCAAACTCTTTTCATGAGCCCAGAAAGCTGTAAACTATGATCATCTCTCTCCTCAGTAAAGGCTTGTCCTCAGCCCATGCCAAATTTCTTTAAAAGAAACAGGCTTAGTAGGTACTCCCAGCTTTGTAACATACTGTAAGGTTTTGTTTGCAAGTGTAAGGCTCTTTCTTCTGCAAGTATTTCCTGAAATTAATTTCACAAAGAAATCCTATATTAGGATATTTACATTTTTTAAACATTTTTACCACTACCAAAGTAGCATTAATGAGTTAAAATCAACAGCAAAATATACAATAAGATCGAAAATATCCTAGAGTTTAGAAAATTGTTGTAAGCTAAATTCAGCTCTGCTATATCAGATAATACTTATGTATAAAAGGAATTAATTTCTTTTTTTTTTTGCCTCTTAAAATTATTCATTGTTCATTTCTACAGCAAATTCCTTATGCTTCTAACATGGCAGTCAAAAACTAAAATGTAGCTGACTTTCAATGCAAGCAGGACAAGACTGTCAGAGGTGAAGAAATAAAGTACTTTCTGAAGCTAACATAAAATGTTCTGAACTGACAACTGAGTGAACACTATGACTTAGAAAATAGGATAATTTGCATCTAATTTGCATAGTCTTTTATGCAGTGCAAGTGCTTGATTTTTCCAAGGTTTGCGGGCTTTTTTGAATACTCATGATAGAAAATTTACTTCAGAATCAAAGCTATAAAATGCAAACAATGAGTTCACCTGAATCTGCTAAACAGAAACAGTTCCTTTGTGAGAAGTACAAACCATTTGCGATAAAGTATTGGGTACTGATAGTCACAGTAAACCATGGCAATGTAAACATTAGCATTAACTGTTCTGCCATTTCTTCTAGCAAATGTATTGGTCCACTGATACTGGAAGTAGGACTAGATTCTCATTTAATCCTTCCCAAAGGGGTCTACTTCCCAAATAGGCCTACTGCCTTTACTGCAGAGAGGAAAGGAAGGAGCAATTACATCATCTCTCTGGGACCAAACTATAAAACTACTACTTACTCCATTTCGTGGTCTCTGTAACTCACAGCTAGCAAGCCTTCATCTTTTCAAGCCACGTTCAGCAACACAGAATCTGTGAGATACTGGTACTTGAAGTCAAATATAATGGAAAACTAGTTTGAATTAATTTGCAAGTAAATAACAATGGCCAATCTAAAAACTTTTAAGCTCTTAAAAATAGTTACCCTGACCTTAAACTTTGTCTCCATACTCCCGTAAAGGAGTATTCTCTTCTAACTGAAAGGGTGGAAGAAGAACCTGGGTTAGCAAATGGACTGAAAATAAAATCCTGATTCCAGCTACCCTGCACATGAAATCAGTGCAACACTCATGCTTTCTCATAGAAGTATGCATTTTTTTTTTTTAACTCTGAAAGTGAATTACAGGTATACATTTAGCTGCTGGGAGCAAGATTGTTTCTGACCTCTTCTGGGTTTTGTTTTGGTTTTCGTTTTGGGGTTTTTTTTTGTTTTTTTTTGTTTGTTTGTTTGTTTTTAAGATTTTGAAAGCAACTGAAAAGACACAGCAGTAACAGTCTTAGATTAGTTCTAATACCTATTCGCAAAACACAGCTAGACAAATTCAACTGATATCATATTGTAACTTTCAAGTGCCAACCATTCTCCCTAAGGGATCAGTAAAAAAATAATAGGTAATAAAATAAAATTAGACGTAGCTAAACTGATCTGACAGCAAGCAGCCACTGGAAGGGATGGTCCTACCCTCTCTTCTGCCTACCAGGATACCCTTGCCTCTCCCCCTGGATCAGGTTGAGTGCTGAAGCAGACATACAGTGAGTGCTGCTCTGACAGAAAATGATCACGAGGGGGGCAGGAGAAAAAAAAAAA
>WHYT01017506.1:524994-546144 GCA_009806455.1 Tetrax tetrax
TGTCCTGACGAAGTCGATGAGAAGCCACATGTTCGAATGGTAATACCGGTGCCCGGGCTTGGTTTCTGTTTAGGTCGTGTCTGTTTGCCCACGTTACAGAGAAGGATGAGAGCGCTCCTCCTTTCCATAAACTGCTGTCGCAGATTCAGAAGGACAGGTATCTGTAGTTGGGAGTTTGCTGTTCATCAGCAGCGTGACTGTGGCTGAAATAATAGCTGGTGTCAAGCAGGGAAGGAATTCAGTTGGGCCAAAGACGTTAGAGTGAATTTATGTGGAAAGATGATGTCCACGTGGAGCAAAGTTTGTCTCATCTATCTGGTTATTATTTTTATTATATTTTTCTAAATTTCTGCTTTGTATAACACGCTATATTGTAGGCGACCATCCAAGGCAGTGACTAGAGTAGGCTAGCATAGATAGCTTTTATTGCAGATTTTTTTCATTTTAAGTTGCCTCAGGTTTAAGAATCCCTTATTTTAGCAGCTATTTTAGCGTAACTAAATGCTAATTGAATTCGGATTCTTAAAGAAGCTATTAACAAACCAGTGTGGTTTTCTTATGAAGCTTGTCAGAGAGAGTGATTGTGGCTATTTCATAAAATTGTTAGCATATTGTATTTGGAGTTTAAATACCTAGAGTTTGACTTATGCAGGGAAAAGATAAGGTAGCCATTAGTTCTTGGAGTCATGTTACCTATAGCTTTTCTCTCATTCTGAAGCTATGGCAAAGTAAAACATTAAGGAGCAAAACAAGCCGTCCCAGGTGGTCTTCTAATTGTTGAAGCAATTAAAGTACAACAACCTGATAAGACTAATAAGGTTGTTTGTATGAACAGAGTGCTTGTCAGTATGTGCACTTACTCATGTTTTTCTTAATGTTGAAGTGCTGAATACATTTCTCTTTCCAGATTTCATAAGGAGCAATTCATGCAGGTTAGATGTTGATATTTTTTTCTGAAAGCTTGATTTATCTTGGCGGAGATAAGTTAGAAGTTTAACGTCTCCAGTACAGCTCTAATATCTCTGCAAGAACTAAACTAGGTTTGACAATACGTGGAAATAGTTTGGTAGACGTATTGGAAATACAGAAGAAATGGCAGCTATTCAATGTCAGACAACTTCTTGAACACAAATTATAGTAGGCTAATGCTTTTAGAGTTTGTCATAGAGTTCAAAGTAATTAAGAGGTGAAAAGAAAGCTCAGTACTTGGTCATTGTAATAAAAGTTGTGATAACTTACCGTACAGTTTGGCTGTATATTTGTGAACTAAGTTAACTAGTATAGTTCAGTTTTAAAAAGGCAAAATAACAATTGTGTGAATAGCAAAGCTGATCTTGCAATACTTGATTTTAACTGAATAATATACACTGTTCTTATTTTGATGTCTACAGTTTGTAAAAATAATTCCCTGAAAGATCCAGGTGTCAGCAAAAACGAAACAATTTTCTGCATATTCTTGGTGTTCCATCAAGTGTGAGCACTGAAGACTACACGTGGACTAATAAAAAAAACTGTAACTGGGGTACTTGAAGCCTGTGTTGCTGTCTACCACCTTAGGCCCCCCTCACTAAGCAAAACCACAACAATTAGTGTGCTATGAGCTGACTCCACTGATGTGTGTTTCATATGTGCTGTCAAACCATTTTAAAAATTGTGGTTTGGTACAGATATAGCATGGTTTAATTTTAGAAGATGCCTTCCAAGGAAACATTGATTTTGCTATTTTATGTAGACAGAAAGCTAACTGTTCAGTTTCGAAAAGTTGTGAGAAAGAAATGAGGACTTCATTTTGTTGTTCTTGTTACTCTAAATTATTTTTTAATTTAATAATTTCTTAGACTAGTTCTAGTTTTTGAGGAGGGTTTATTTCTCAAGCTTTACAATGTTCTCAGCTGTAGTGCATTTTGAAAGATATTCTTTTTATCAGAGACATGTGGCAAAGGTGTGACCTCCATTAGTTTGCTATCTTAGTTAAATAAAGACAACTGTAGCTTTTTATTTTTCCATGGAGATTTGACACCAAGTGTAATTACTGCATGTTTGTTTGGAACATTTTTCCCCTGAAAAAGCATTTTCAGTTTTGCATAGATGATAAAAATATTTTTGTAAGCAGTGGGTAGCTTCATGAAGTGGTCATCAAAATAGTTTCTTACTCTTTATCTTCTGAGTCCAAAGAAAATTTCTCGGATCTTTCCTGCTACTTTCAGCTTATTATTATTGCTCTTCATGTAAGATTCATCGTGTTTATACAGTTTCATAATATTTGAGCAAAACATTCAGTTCTCTTTTGCCTTTTTATATTGTAATGAAATGTGCTGCTGTTTGTTTTGTGGTACGATGTTACCTTAAAGACTGCAAAATTAATTTGTGCCTATGTGTAACCAATAAGAAAATTTGATTTTTTTAATGAAATCATTATAGATTAAAGTGCATGGGATTTTATTTCTGTAAGTATCAATAGTAACAAGTTTTGTTTTCTGACTTTGAAGTTGGCAGCCGTGTGGGCTGTGAGCTTTCTTGGCTTTGTGAAAAACCTGTAATTGCACATACTCTCTTTCATAGCTGTTTGCCCAGGTTTGAAGTTAGATAATGTTAACAAGGCAAGCATAACAGTGTAAAGCAACTTCCCTTAAATGAGTTTTACTTCATTGACACATCAACTCTTTAGAGTTGTGTCAGCCTGTTTAGTGCCTCAGGAAAAGTAGGATCTACATACAGTGAATTTTCTACTTAAGTGCTTTATAGCCATACCCTTACCTCTTTATTCTCATAGGAGAGAAATCCATTTTTGGGGGCCTCCTTTACGCTTCATAAAAGAGCAGAAGCCTACAATGTGATTTGTAGTGACTCTTACATCAAGCTTGGTTATATAAGGCTATCTGTTCTGTAAAGTAGTGGAGTGATTTATCATGCATAAAACAGATTAGATGATTTCATAATCTCATCTATGTGAAATCTGTGGAGAAAAACAAAAAGCCACAACATATTTTTCATCTCCTTTTGCACATAGCCTTTTAATAATTAGAAGTTCTTCTAAGCCCATGTGAGATATAAGTTGTGTGGGCTTTTCTGTTTTATGTGCTTTCTAGGTCATCATGCATGTCGACGAATTTCCTGTCTGGCTGAAGAACAGTAGTAGTTAAAAGCAGTGTTTGGTTCCATTCTGTTAGATGTGGTCTAAAGCCTTCAAGCTTAGATTTGAAAGGCGTTTCCAACATGTTTGTGGTTCTTTAAGAAGCTATGCTTAGGAGTAGTTACTTTAGATTTAATGAAATTTATCATACAAATGTCCCTAGAATCACACTTGCAGTGTTTCCTCCTTTCACTAAGATGCTGTCAGGGTCTCAGCAAAAGTGTTGCCGTAGCTTAGTCTACCAAGATAGTTGGGCCTGTCCTCTCTGCTACTTGCACCGTCCTGCCTTCTTTTCCTGTGCTGGCAGTAGTGCTTCTGCACTTGTGTGCACTCCTTTTCGTTGAGGTTGTCTTAAGTTACTGGGGTACCTTGAACCAGCTTACTGTGCTGGTACAAGAAGAGGGCTGAGACCTGGGAAGTTCGTACTTCGTTTCGTAGATGACAGCCTTACAATGTAGGTGCCTGCACCTCGTTTTTCGTAGTGTTTATTTGTAGAATTTAACTGTGAAGTTACTAACTTCTTGGGCACAAAAGTATGTATTCCCCTTTCTCCTATGCCTCTAAAGAAACTAGCTGAAGTGTTCTTGTGCTTTGAGAAGAGTTATAAAAATAAGGTGACAATGCAGATTGTGAGGTTTTTTTAGGCAATTCAACTAATGAGTGTTTGTTAGGAGAATACTTGGTATGCAACTCTGATGTGCTAATGTACCATGTGTTCATAGTTTGGAAAATCTTGCTGCTTATTCTGCAGAAAGTTATGTATGCTGAATCTGTCAACAAATTTCAGGGCTGAAAGTGTTAATTTGGCTAACATTGATTCAGCATTGAATTTGGAGCCAGGCTTAAGCTCAAAAAAGTGAGCTTATTTTCTAATTCTGAGTGTGTAAGGTATGTTGTAGAGAATTTTAATAATGAGAAAGAAATTATTTACTATGGAACTGCATTTCACTAGCATTTTGACTGCCATCTTTTTCTCTTTAAAGGATTTTTCTGTAGTTAATATTGCATTTTTTGACTAAAAATAATTTTTTAATGTATTTTTAATAGCTCACAGGAGTCCTAGATGATTGTTTATGTGACATAGAAAGCATCGATGACTTCAATACTTTCAAGATCTTCCCCAAAATACAGAAACTGCAAGAACGTGATTACTTCAGATATTACAAGGTACAATCAGAATGGTATTTTCCTGAATAACTTAAATAAAAATCCAGAAAATATAGGGAGGATTACATATCAAATCAACTTGCCTGTATTAAGTTGTCTTTTAGAAGCCCACAGCTCTTTAATTTTGTTGTAGCAGGCTTTCAGTCCCTGACAGTTATGTTGGTAATAAGTCGTATTTGCTGTGCTAATCCTGGAGTCAGTGACAGTAAATCATGAGTACTTTTATTCAACTGATAAGTGGTAGTTTTAAAGATATATCTTTGTACTGCTGCATCTAGAAAATGATTGTGTATTAGCAACTTTCTGACAGTGTGCAGTGCTTGTCTTCTAAGAAATGTACATAATTTGAAATGGAAATATTGTAATGATTTCCTTTTCTTATAAGTTGCTTAGTTCTGTTTTTAGTGTTTGCTATCTAGAGAACCATTATTCCTTTGAAAAATAGGTAAAAATATGCAATTTTCCAGTAGTATATAATAACACTTTTTAATGACTTTAAATATTTTTCTTTTTCTCTGTTAGAATCTGATGGGCAAAATAAGACTTTGAAGCCTGATACTTCTGGTTTTGGATATGCTTAACTTGAAAGTTAGATTGCATTTTGACTTAGCTAATCAGGTGGTTGCCTGCCACTGGAAAAAGGAGGTTCCACTCCTTTAGGGCAGACTGTCCTGTCCCTTCCTTATTTTCAGCTCATGGGCTTGTCTGGCTGTGTATTAGGCCAACACATCTCTTGAACCTGGTAGATATTCAGTTTGGATGTTTGGGTTTGGTTATTGGTGGTTTGTTTGTTTGTTTTTTCCCCAGGATATAGCAAGTTACCTAGTTGATCTGGAATCAGACAAGTATTAAACTCAGGCAAGATGGGGTTATGAATGTGAGGAAGGAGAAGAAAAACTGCTAGAATCTTCCCTTTCTAGTCTGAGCAAGCAGTAATGTGTAACTTCACCCTGAATCTCCTCCTGCTACATGATACAGTTCTAACTCCACTTTTCAGGAGAAACAAGATATGTGCACCTTCAGTGATAATACATCAGGTAGTAGTGGTAATTAGATTCTTCAGAGGCAGCAGAAAGATACAAAGTATTTGAAGAAGAGGAGCAACAGGTATATAAGGTTTTATACAACAGTAATTTCATGCTGCAAATTTAAAGCTAATTTTCATTTCAACAGCCGTTCTGCAGATTCTGTTTCAATGGTGTGTTGCAGTCCTACCTCATCTTTCATACTCATCTTCCTAATAGATGGGCGATTACAAGGGACAGTTTGCAGTCCGCTTATCACCATCACCACTCATTATTTAGTACTTCAGTTGTGACAGGGAAGAATTTGTGTTGAACAAACAAGCTGAATAAGTCATAGTGTTTTTCACCCTCTCCCCTCCGAATAAGCAGGTTTTTTTATGTCCCTACGCAGAACCATGCAGGTGCTATTAGGCTCGTAAATGAATGTGGAAATTGTGAGGGTAGGCAATGATCATGTAGGTCAACTACAGTGTAGCTAAGTACTGAATAAGCATAGGGGAGTATACTCGTTCTGTGAGTGAAAACACTCCTACTCTGAAGTAATTTAATTTGTAATAGGAATTTGGATCATGAACTTCTGCCACTACAGTCACAGTATTCCCATTGTGTTACTAGTTCAACAGCTATACAAGAACACAAACTTTAATGTATAATATCGAATGGACTACCTAGTTTTTATTTAAAGGCTGAAGAAAATTTTGTTTTTAAAGTCTTGCTGAAATTGTGCCAGGTGGTTTCTAGATAGTTAGTGGAACGATTCTTAATTAAAGAAATAAAGGAATAAAAATTTAGTCTCTGTATGCCTCGTGGTAAGGAATCTAACTTTTAATCTGTGACAAGTATTGAATAATGTTCTAATTCTAAATTATAATGATGAAACCTAATACTCCAGACCCTGAAGAAAGAAGAAGGATGTTCTCTGTAGTCAGTGCATGACTGGTATTGATTAAAGTACAAGTGCTAAATAACTTCAGTTTGTTTCAGAAGTATGTGTGCTTGCTCGTTTTTAGTGCTCTTGAATCATTCTAGGACTAGTATATGTTGATTTACAGATGTTCTTTCTGAATTAATCTGCGGTTTAGACAGCAATATCCTTTTATTTACAATGTTCCTCTGTGTAAGAACAGCGACTGTATACTTTCTTTTATCTTCCTAAGTGTGTTAGCATTTTTTTTTTATTATTAGAGTTTATTTTGAAGAAGGTTGTAGTCTAACTATGTTAGCTGGTACTTTTTTTTGGTAGAAATTGGTGGGAGGGACATGTTTTATGTAATAGGTCTTATTGTGAACATGATGTGAAATTTAACAGTTTTTTGTGCTTTACTTAAAAAGAGATGATGAATAAACAAGTATAAAAAATACTAAAATTTTACTTTTCTTTTTTCCTAGGGATGTTGTTTGTGGATTGAGTAGAGGAAATGGAGGGGGAAAAGCAGATTTTAGGTTGCTTTTACTGTATCTGTGCTAGCATGGCTTGAACTGTAACTAGAAGATGGTTGTCATCACCATACCATCTGTTTCATGTCTCGTTAGGCTTTTTTGACTGAGGAATCTCTTTAACATTTTAAAGTTGAATTTATAATTTCCAGTCATGCTGAATAAGTACATCAAAACAGAAACCTGGAAAACAGTCTTTCTTTCAGAGCTTACGTAGCAGTTAACTTTGTATGTGTGTTTTTGAAAATACAGAAAGAACTTACTTGCTGAAAGGTTTAGGAGAGGAATTTAGTATAATAAAGGGCAGTTGAGCAAGTTAAACATTGTTTTGCTCTTTGGGGATTTTTTGTGGTATTGATAGAACACCTGGAGAGGGAATACTTGTTGGTTTGCCTTAATTTAGGTACATAGTGCCACAGAACAAGTTACCCTTCAAGCATTAAAACTTGTTTCTTTATTTCTGATACACAGTTTTTCTTTCTCTTAGCTGTCAAAATTAAGAGAATAGACTGGAGAGGAAAGTAAAATCTTGCTATAATTCACCTCGAGTTCTTCTTGTGCCTGATTTGTGTCAGAGGCATACTGATCTAATTTTCCTTATGCTTAGTATAATATGTATAATGCCGGGGGAAAGAAAAGAATTTGATTCATTTTTTTTTTTATTGCTGGGGCTCTGATTTGACAATTTGGTGAACACCATTTGACTTCTGTTACTGTATTGCCTCCAAAACCCCGACCACTTAAAGCAAATTACTGATCCAGTAGAGACATACTCTGCCAGTTAAATGTGTTCAAAGTGTAAAGGTTTTTTTTAGTGGAATAATTATTCAGGACAACCCAGTGATTTCAATTTTTCTCCAACTTTAAAGGTTGAGTACTGTATTTCTTTTATCATAGGAGGAACCCTTCAGGTACCACATGCAGTAGACTCCAAGTTCATCAGAGCATGGGATTTAGAGTTCAGGTGCCAATTCTTTGCCTAAGGGGCTGCTCTGGCACTACTGTACTAGATGTGTAAGCTTTGTTTCCACCTATGTTTCTCCTTACGTAAAGTGAAAGTATAGGATATGAATGACATAATGTCCCTACATATAAGAGGAAAACATGTTTTTCTGAAGACTAAATTGATCAAGTGTTTAGTCTCAATCTTTTAACCTATTAGCTATAGCTAATATATATATATACACACTGTTCTTTATAGTGTGTGACTATTTACTGTACAGCTTGTATGCATTGTTAAGGTAGCATAAGGATTAGTTTTCTGACTTAAAATTTATAGATTTAAATAATTTTCATAAGCACGTTTATAATTCTTAAATTTTTGTGTTGAAACTGCTCTAGGTCCTGATGCCGTCCTTGGGGTATTAGGCTTAATTTTACAGTACGTTTTATAGAACTCATGCTGTGTCTGACTACAGACTCAAATTCAATATCTGCAACAGTTTCAAATAAGAGGTGATACACCAAATCATTCAGGATGTAGTTTGTTGGATATAAGTAGTGGCTTCAGTTCAATATGTTAATGAATAGTATTTATCAACTGAAGAAAACTAGTACAAGGTGTGATAAAGCAAAACAAAGTAAAAGAATAGAAGTACTTTTTGGTTTGTGTGTTTTTTCTTTTGAAAGTTTTAAAACTGACTTTTTGTCAGAGAATAGTTGTTGCTACTGAGGATAAATGCTTTGTACTTTATTTGTAATAGTAGATCTCAAAGATGGTCTACATCTGCAGTGTTTCTGATTGATCATGCAGGAAAACCTTTAGTCTGTAGTCTTCAGTTTAGGAGTGATGAGGTCTAAGTGGTGTTTATCACTAATGTTTGTTAGTATGTATAACGCTAACGTAAAGGAAAGCTGTGATTTTTAATTTATTTTTTTTTTCTTCACTGACTTTCACATTGACAATCCAAGTGGAATGTAGTAAAGTGTTTGAATCTGTTGCCATGTAGTAAATACTAACATATGTGGTACTCCCTGCCTTTATTGTGCCATTTGATGACAAACAGGAGCACTAATCATCACAGGATTTACTAGTAATGTTTCTGCAGTGGTTTCTCTTCATTATTTATATTTGTACTATATCAGCTCTCTAATTTGGGGCCATTATGATACTCCTTATTCTTTGACTAGCTACAATGTGTAGTAATGACTTCCTGGTTTTGTTGCTTGAAGTCTGAAATCATCCAAGCACTTATTTGAACTAGTAAACTTGTGCACTAATCTGTCCTCCATCTACTGTATTGTCTTAATTAGTATAGTAGAGTACAGCTAATTGTAAGTACAACTATTTTAGAGCTGCATATATCTGATTTGCCTTCTTTTTAGTAATTTATTTACTGCTTTGAAGTTATATTAGTGGCAAGAGATTTAATTTATGCTTTAGTATACTATGTGTTTGTATCCACTGGAGACCATTATCACTAACAATTTCACTGCAGCAAGCTTCAGCTTATATACTCAGAAGGAGAGTAGTTAAGAGGAGTTGGACTAGATAATCTTTAAAGGTCCCTTCCAACTCAAACTATTCTATAAGGAATAAATTTTTTACAATGAGGGTGGTGGAACACTGGCACAGATTGCCCGCAGAGGTGGTGGATGTCCCATCCCTGGAAACATTCAAGGCCGGGTTGGACGGGGCTCTGAGCAACCTGATCTGGTTGGAGATGTCCCTGCTCCTTGCAGGGGGGTTGGACTAGATGACCTTTAAAGGTCCCTTCCAACCCAAACCATTCTATGATTCTATGAAAAGAAACCAACAAAACAAATCTCCACAGAACTCCCAAACTTAAAGTATTAAATTTAACCCTTTTTCCTTATATCCTCTCCTTTAATTTGAAAGAATTTCCAGATACTGAGAGCTCTTTCTTTTAAAGTTGCCTTATGTAAGTGTTGATTGTAAACTTTGGGTTTTGTATGTTTAGGTCAACCTGAAAAGACCGTGCCCATTTTGGGCTGATGATGGCCATTGTTCTATCAAAGACTGTCATGTAGAGCCTTGTCCTGAGGTATGGATCAAATAATATAAAATAGAAAAATGTAATTTTGTTTAAAAAATTACTAATTTGCAGGGGCTAATACTATACTAACAATATTTATTAGTGAGAACTTAAATTTAAATAAAAGAGTGACCATGAAATTATTTTCCATTTCAAAAGTAGAAACATAACCGAAGTATTTTAAGGTCTTAGTCATTTTACCAATAAAACAAATAATTTTAAGAACAACTCTCTTCTAAGCTCTAGCACCGTTTTGCATATAACATGTTGAGAAGGTGAAGGAGTAAGTTATTTAAAAACAAGTTTGCTTTGACATCTGTAGGAATATTTAGTTATGTAAATTTTAATCTAGCATAATCATCTCTGTGAACGGTGTAAAAACTGTGATTTATTTTTTGTTTTTAGAGCAAAATACCGGTTGGAATTAAAGCTGGGAGCTCTAATAAAGTAAGTAGTCATTTATTTTCTAAGTTTTTTTCTGATATTTTTTTTCTTTTTTTTAATCTTAACACTACAGTAGCTGTGTGGCTTTTTATTACAAACTTTCAGTCTTGACATAGTGATGAAATTGTTAACATAACTGATCAGTTCCTGTATGTGGCTTTACATTTTTACTTTTATGTATAATAGTGTTTCTGATGTAGCTGGTACTATCATGTAATTCTGAGACTGTCATAGCTTGAGAGCTGGTACAGACTAAATCAATGAATAACCGGCACAGCAGTACATGGCCACAGAATGCTGGATGCACAATTCTTGTTCATTTATGACTGCAGGCCACATTCTATGAAGAAGACATAGGCTAAGTGCAGTCTTTTGTAAGGAACATATATAATCACAACCTCTAATATTAAAAGAACCTGAACAATGATGAGTAGTTTTGCCATATCTAATCTTGAGCAGGTCGTTAGTCTAAAGATGATTTAGGCTAAAGTGGTAAGTGCAAGCTTAAGTAGCCAGTTTATGCTGTTGGCTTTTGTTTGCTTCTCTCCAAGCCATCCTTCCTAGATCACCAGGTGATTCTAGCAAGGCCAAAAAAAAAGAGGGAGTATGTAGGCCTAGAAAAGAGGTCGGGGAGAAAGACAAACAGCTCTCCCCCACCTCCAAATCCCAAGCACAGTCCCCAAGAATAAGGATTTTAAGTTGAAGGGGTAATGCTGCCCAAATAAGGGATCTTCCTGTTCAGTGCCTTGGCTATGTTAACAGACTCACACTTACTCTTGCTTAGCTATCGTATCTCCATCCTCCGCAGTACTTTCCAACTCACTGCTTGCCTCACCTATTATAAATGACCATTGGCACTAGGTTTAGACTTCATGCCAAGAAAGATTACCAAAGGTAGGTGAGAGGAATATTCATTGTCAATTGATGACTTCTGTGTCCTGCTGTCATGAAGAGTGCAGGCAAGTCTGTCTGAGCTTTAGCTCAAGAGGAAGTCTCATCTCCTCTTTATAAATACATTGTGAAACTCACTCTGAAGTGTGTCTTTTCATTTAGAGGTTTCTAGTGATCAGAGAAGAGACATTTTTCTCACTGACATGACTTAAATGTCAGTCATTCACTATTCATTCACCGTTTCAGCACAAGAGCAGTAGTTGTTCTGGGAAAACTTTGGCACTCTCTCTGGGCAGATAATAACGAGTTTTGCCTGGATAATCTGTTGCCAGTTCTCTTTTTCATTGACTGTATTCTCTTCCAAGCTTGATTGTAGATAAACTGACTCCTGAATGTAATGCCTTCCTAAAGAGGCGTTTTAAGACTTTAAAAACTGTTTTAGAAGGAGTTCTTCAAATAAGCATTTGAGCTTCCTGATTGACTAATCTTGAGAGCCATAAGTAAGATGTTAATTAGTAGCCAAAGAGTATGCTGTTCTTCACATGAGCATGTTGAAGTGGACTTCAGAAGTGAAAAATCAGCCATCTCTTGTTTTCACCACAATAAAGAAACTGGGATAGCTTATTTGTGAAGCGGTCATTTGCTGCTATACTTGCTACAGTTGTTTCCATTGGATTAACTTGTATGTTGTTGCAACCAGCTACAGTACTGGAAGTTGTACAATTGTGCACCTTTAATCTGTAGTAGAACAAAGACACTAGTATCTGCTGCTTCTCTGTCAGAAAATGAAATATTTCTACAAGAAAATTGTCATCAGGACTGACATAAATCTTACCTACATAGTTTTCATACTTCTTATGGTTCAGTTACAGATCTTTCTTGGACCAAGTTAAAAATTGACAATCTCATTTAATATCACTTTTAAGGAAACATGAAACTCATCTTAGTATGAATGTTTTGTTTCAAGGAAGTACTGTGTTACTAGCCTGTGCTTGGTCCATCTGGGTAAGTCCTGCATCTTGTGGATTATCCTTACAGTATTGATTAAAAAAAAAAAAAAGACATGTTTTTCCTCTGGGGACATACTTGTCCAGTTTCTCTCCTTCATCCCGTTAGTGTCTGCCTTGGAAAGCTGAAAACAACCAAAGGTATCTTTTTAATAATGAGAGCTATAATCTCTTGAGTAGATATACTCAGGATAGAATCCTGCGGAGAAGTTTTCTGTTTTCTGTATTTGGCTTCTGTGCAGTTTCCTATTGTTCTTCTCTCCTAATGTAGATGAGCTTGTAAACATCTAGCTTTATTTAGGCTTTTGTGGGGGAATTTTTTTTGTTTGCTTGTTGAACCATAGAAAGAACAGTTCTTCTTTTGAAAGCTCATCTAGCCGCAAAGACCAGGGTTACACTGACACAGCTTCCGCACAGAAGTGCAGTTAGCAATAGAGGATGTCTTTTTAATTCTTGGCACTAACATAAACTTTTTGAAATTATTCTACAGAGGCACAAAGTATTTTTCTTTTCTATAATCCTGTTTCATTTGAGTGGTGAACATATTTTGGCGGACTAGACATAAAGAACTGTCATGACAGCTGTGATATTAATCTTTGAAGCAAGGAACAGGATGCAGTAACTCAAGGTTACAACATTTAACTTGGTATTTTACTTCCTGCCCACCTCTCTTCTGTTTGCTTCCAGAAACTGCTCTTAGGATATCTTCCTTTGGTGGGAACAGATACTTTTGTCCTGGTCTACTTGGTGGTCACAGAGCGGTGATCTGAGAGCTGTTGCTATTCAACACTGGAGAATAGTGAAGCCCAGGAACTTGTTTTGAAACTTGAATGCTCATTCTGTTTGAAACCTTAAATTTAGGATTATATTCTTGGCAGTAATTTTTTCACTTCAGGGTAGAGATTGGTTTGCAACTCTAGACATGCAGAATGTTTACTTCAGCATCTCAGTATGTTATTTCATCATCAGTGTCTGCTTCAGTCTAGGTCAGATTCATTCCTTGTTCTAGATTTTTCCATTTAACATCCATGTGATGCTAAAGAATGAGCCCCCACACCTATTAAATCCAATAAAATTGAGTGAGAAGTTCCTTCCAGAGGAATTATTTATTGTGGGCAAGGCTCCGAACAAGTTTAAATTATTTACGTATTTTCATCTCCTTCACTTCTTTGGTCTTCAGTAGGTTCTGCTATTTTTTCCTTGTGTTGGCTCTGGCAAATGCATTTTTAAGGGAAGAAATCTTTCTTACTTGAACAGTTTTATTAAAATATTTTCTTTTTTGAGAAGTATTGTGATATATATTGTGGTGGTACTTTGCCTCTGGTATCTTGACCACAAGTCTGTCCTCAGAAAATAACTATTCTCTTTCTTTTCAGATTTATCAATTCTTTGTTGTTGTTTGCTATTTCTGAAGGGTTGGCCAAAGCCTTTGATTTACTTTTTTATTTTGAGCTGGTTTTGGATAGTAATCCTTCGAGTCAGTATGTATGTGCCCTGAAGGGAAGGCAAGCCAGCAGTTCAGCTTTATATAAGCTATCAATTGCTTAACATTAAATAATTTTCTGTATTTCTTAAGAACTGCGATAAGGTAGAAATCTGTGTAAACCTAAGGCTCAGTCTGCAAAAGAAAACACATGCACACACAAGGAAAACCCAACCCAAAAACCTCGAAAAAGAGGAAATTTGATTTGTTTATCTTTTAAGGGAGCATTGATAGTATCTATCATGTTACAAAACTGTTAGAAGAATTTTTTGAGCTTTAAGCTGAGAGACTTAACAAATTCCCTACTGACATAACCATATTATTGTAGAATAGTGGAATTTAATTCTTCAAATGTTTTCCTTAAAAATATTCTAATAGTCAGTCTGTTTTAGTGGATTATTAAAAAAAAAAAATATACTATAGAGTCAGAGTTTAGCTCAAATACTTAAATTCTGGCTTTAAAATAATCAAAATCTGAGTTCAGCTTGAAAAGTCTCTCTCCCAGACCTGTGCATGTCTAAAGCATGCTATTGAATAGGATTAAATTAAATATGAGGGGGAAATGGCCAAAACTGATACATTTTCAATCTGAAATAACCAGTGAAACTTGGATTATGATTATGCTTGTAAAGTACAAGGTATATTTATAGGTACAACACTGCGTGTCTTTCAAGGTCTTTTTTACAAGAATGTAAATTAAGTATCTGAAACACTTTAGAATTCCATTTAATTTTAACAAACAGAAAAGCAAAGCAAACAAATTTTTGACATATTTAGGTGAGTTTTCTGTGGTGGTTAAATCAGAGCAAAATTCACCTGACAAAATGAAGTGAAGTAAAATAGAAGTCAGAAATATTCCAGAATTATTTACTGCTTCTAGAATCTGAGGATTTTCTCTGATACTAGCCAATTCTATGCTAAACATAGAAATACCTTTCACAGCACCTGTTCTTGGAGAATTTTAGGTAATTCATTTGTATATTAAATACAAACTTTCTTACAGTATTCAAAAGTGGCAAATAATTCTAAAGAGCTGGAAGACTGTGAGCAAGCTAACAAACTGGGAGCAATTAACAGTACCTTAAGGTATGTTGTGATTTACAACAATAGTACAAAAATAATAACAAAGGAGCATTTAATTTTGTCTGTCTTGTTTTTGCAATGTGTTGTTTTTTGTTCTTCATTCTTTCCATAGCCCATTAGAAAGTAAATGTGAAATGATGCAAGAACATCTGAAGGTAAAAGTGTTAAGTGATAAGTAGACATTATTTTTATTTATTTTTTTTTTTTATTAAAAGTACCCTGATATTATTTGAAAGAGATCATCAAAAGTTGGGGGAAGCTTGTAAATAAACCCTCTTTTTCCCTACTTTTCACCAGTATCAGTCTTTGTTATTGATGACTGTGCTGGATTAAGGGATTATGTCCTGCTCCGTTGCTCTGTTACATGGATTTGCCTGTTTGTGATCATTCAGTGAACCAGATCAGGGAGCTTGTGAGTTACTTCTGTTGTTGGCAAAGTTATTTTTGGCTTGGATCAATTCCCTGATCTTGCTTATTGCATGGCAGAGTCAGTGCTGGGTGGGAGGAATTCTGCAGGATGGTGTTGCCCCTGACTAGGAAAGTGTGTGGAATAGCACTTAAAAAATTTTGCATTCTGCTAGATTCTCCACTTTTATAAAACAAGAATAAAAAAATAATTTTTTTCACTGTTGATGGAGAGGTCTGGAGCCTTTGGCTGTGGATTGCAGTAGTTGTCCCTGTTGAAACTCTTTCCTATCATCTCACAAAATGGAACTGCCAAGAAAAAGCGACTGCTGCTGCCTGATGTGTGGTGTTTTAAACCAAACTGAATAGAGCCCTTATCCAAGGTTTTTTAGAGGAAATAAGAAAGTATTAACTTGCATCCATTCCTGTAGGGTTAAAGAATGTGAGATTGAGTATACGTATGGAGAGCTAAAGAGAATGCCTGTTGTGAGAGCAGGATAGATGGTTAAAGTTAGGACAGAGCCAGTAATGGATCATGCAAGTGCAGGAAGAGGTTGTGCTTTGTAGGCAATCCTCTTTGTTCCTAGCAATGCATCATCCTCATGGTTTGGGGTTATTTTCCTTTATCAACTGTATTTCTTGTGATTATGAAATCTTGCCTGCTAGTAATTACTGGAGGAAGTTCCTCATCTAATACCAAGTATAAAGTCTCCTATTATGATTTGGCAGGAGATTAGAAATGTGTGTTTTCATAGAATTGCCTCTGTAGACTTGAGCTAGTACTAATTTGATCAAATGGAATAGGTTGCTTTCATTATTTCAAGGTGCTTCACTGCACCCTGGAGCAGAGTTCCCAGTCTTAACTTTGCTTATATTTTGCTGTCAGTAGTGTGGCATCAGTAGTTCTGTGCTGCACATAGGTACAGAAGAAAGTATTCAGCTTTTGGCACTGTTTGTTTCATCATGTGGGAACTTCAAAGTATTTGTCTTGTTGGTACAGTACACCTCTGAAAATGCTAGAGTGAGTGAAATACCACTATTTTTTTAAAAGGTTTAAGACAAATCATATTGATAGAATGATTTAGCTTGGGACAGGCGTTTAGATGTCCAGTCTTCCACTAAAAAGCAAGGCTAAATACTGTAGATCTTGTTGAAAGTACAGGTCAATAAAATATGATGATTCCTCCCACAAGTGGCAGCTGCTTAATTAGTATAAAAATTTATGCTATGAAAGTATTTTACCTAGCTCTTACTGAAGGAAGAGAAGTCATTGCTGGTGCACGGTTTTTTCAAGTAATCATGGTGAAAACTTTCTTGCTGTCTGACATTAGAATGACTTGCAATTGATGCTTGCTTGAATCTCTGTGCAGGTAACAAGCAGTAAATCCATATATTATTGAATGTCAGATATAGTAATTCAGAATTCATTTCCAAGTTAACTACTATATGTGGATTGTGTTTCAGTAGCTCTTATTGATGTTGTTTATTTAAAAGTTTAAAATCAAATGTATTTTCTTCCCCTCAGTAACCAAAGTAAGGAGGCTTTCATTGACTGGGCAAGATACGATGATTCACAGGATCATTTTTGTGAACTTGATGGTAAAATGTTTAAGCTTTTTCAGAGTGTTTGTTTTATTTGCTGTCTCTTAAAAAACACAAAAGTTTTCTGCAAATAGTTTCTTTGCAAATAAGAATTTAAAAAATTTTAATTTTGTGCTAAATGGGGATGTGACAGTTCATATTGTCTTACATGCAAAGAATGCAATTTTTTACAAGGTGCATTTAGTAGTATACACAGTGCACATTACCTGTTACCCCTGTTAGTATTGTGGACAGGAGACTTTTATGGAAATAAAAAAGAAGGTAAATGGTAGGACTTTAGCATTTTTTATTTTTTTTTTTTTAAAACTGCTTCTCACCGGAGTTGCATCTACCACAACTATAAGACAAAGTACTTGCACCTGATTCAGTGTCTTATTACTATATTTTTGTTGCTATTCTGCTGTCTATGCTTGGGCTGAGTTTGTTCCTATTCCAGCCTTGCTATGTTTCCGAATGATCTCTGCACTAAATTCAGCCTTATTTGTAAATACTTTCTTACTGTTAAAACATTAGGATACTAGATTGTCTTTTCTCTGCTCCACATATGTGAATCCTTTTATTGGCTTGTAACATTGAAAGCTCAAAGGAATGTTTTTCAGATAACCATGAGAATCACCAAGTTCAGGAATGATTGCTAAAGGCCTTTTTAATAAATACCTTAGAAACTTTTCTATGCTAGCAAGATTTAGGACATCATGCAAGGTGTTTTAGTCTACGTTTAGACTAATGTTTTGTGTCACCAGAGAAAGTTGGTAGTGAATTTACCAACTACGGTTCCCTTTCAGCACTTCTGCTGCATCTTATCTGTGAAAAATTTCTATATATCTGTTTCTGTAATAAATACTCCGCATAACTGTAGATCTAAACTGTTACATGCAGTGAGCTACTGTTGTCTCTATTATCTTCAAGCTGCTTACATAGGAGGACTCAGTTGGGAAAGGTATAGTTTAGGAGCATTTCTTTTAGAAGTAATACTAACTTAAGTAGTTCCTAATTCTACTTCCATTTCTCCTTACATCATGCCCTGGTGAAGGAGGATGTACTGCCCCTAGTTGTGTTCTTCCAATGCTTTTTTTGTTCTGACGTGCATCTTTCTGCATGGTAAGCTGATTCAGCTTACTTGAATAGCAGGAAAGTAAGTTGACATCTCCCTCCCATCTCACAGATTCTTGGGATAAACAAACATCAGGTGAGTTTTGTGAGCTGGAGCAGGGAGAGGTGAGAGAGAGTAACTTTACTGGGAGGAGGTGGAAACTCTTGTTCTCTTTCTCTCATCTCTTCCTGGTGGTGAGAGAGCTGTTAATTCACTCAGCTGTAGCTGAAAACCATATAATCAGTTTTACTTTTTACTACCTTTTTGTTGGGCTTAATGATAAACTAGATAAGGGAATTGATCTAGCTGAAAAAAACTTCATAACCCAGATCAGCCTTCCATCCTTCTGTTGCACTGCCTCACAGACTCAGTTGTATGTGGATAACGAGAAGAAAAAGCGGAGGAGACCTGAAGAGAGCAGGAGTAGGAACTGCTTAGGTTAGCTCTGCTGTCAAAGAAAGAAATAAAGCTGTAATTTGAGTTTGTCCCATCTTGCACTCACTGTGTTGTGCGTCTTGTGTCTGTCTCTTTTCTTTGTTTTTGCTACTACTGCCGAAGCGATGCTTAACTGCTCATGCAGAGCCATCTCTTCTTTTTAGAGCAGTTTTCACTCTCCGTTTCTGTGGCTTTTTTCAACATCTGAGGAAATACTCGGTGGCGCTGCCTGGCCAATCGTATGAATAAGTCTCTGAACTACTGGCTTGTATTGCATGCGAGTTTTCATAAGCTAGAGTTGCTCTTGACCTAGAATTACAAAGAGGAGGGAATTCTTCCTGCTTTTTACTGGTTGTAGCTCAAAACTTAAGTTTCTATTTCTACAGTTTTTAAGCAGAGAGAGTACTGTGTCTCAGTTTTCTTTGGGTACGTTGTCTGAATTTGTAGTGAACTTTAGAGATGAGGGTATAACTTGTTGAAATGCTGCTTAAATAACATGTTTCTTGCCTTAACCAACAGAACATTCTGCAGTATGCTGGAAGTTTGTTCAATTAAGCAATGCAATCCAGACTTTCTACCAGTATACAAGGAAAAAAGTTATTTACTTAATAAAAATACATGTGCCAACTACAAGATGCACTTCCTTGACCTTGCCTTTATTAAGAAGCACCTATAGCAGTATACCCATTCCAAAAAAAGCAGTCCCCCCCAACCAAATACTGCCAGACAAAGAAATCATGAATTTGAAGCACATTGGGGGGGAGAGAAAAAAAAAAAATAAAATCACTGTTTATATCTTACCATAGGGTGAGAGAACACATTGCATGCCAAGTGTTCATGGTGGATTTGAAGCTGCATAGAAAGTGTTCAGACATTGTAGACATTCTGGCCTCACAGGAGACTTTGGAATAAATTGTATACTTTTGAGCTTTCTGTTTAGTGTGTATATTGCTGTATTTTTACATACGAGGCATTTATAATTTAACTGGAAGAACAGAATAGTATTATGAGACCTCTTATATTTAGTTCTGTGTGACAGATTTTTTTTTTTTTTTTAATTGAATCTTTTTAAAATGATCAGTTAGAGTGTGTAACAAAATATTTCCTATTTAGATGAGAGATCTCCAGATGCACAGTATGTGGATTTGCTGCTGAACCCAGAACGTTACACTGGATACAAGGGGCCTTCTGCTTGGAGAGTGTGGAACAGCATCTATGAAGAAAACTGCTTCAAGTAATTGGGAGGGAGAGGAAGCCTGTTTCTTATACTTGTGCTTCAGTTTAGCTTAAAACTGATTCTTCTGTTTTCTAACTTATTTTCTAGGCCTCGATCTGTCTATCGTCCTTTAAATCCACTGGCGCCTAGTAGGGGTGGGTCTTGCCTGTTTTATTTTCTAATGCAGTTCTTTTAACATAGTGACTACTGCAGTACAAATGATACAAGTAGTAATCTTCACTCTGTAGGTGTGCTTTCTGCTTTCTTAAATTCTTGTGTAGAATTAAATTCTTAAATTCTTGTGTAGCTAAAGTTTGTGATACTTGATTACCTTAATGATATGCATATGAATAGGCTTATTAATGTCAGGCTGAGAGAGTTGGGGCTGTTCAGCCTGGAGAAGAGGAGGCTCCGGGGAGACCTGATAGCGGTCTTCCAGTACCTCAAGGGGGCCTACAGGAAAGATGGGAGGAGACTGTTCAGTAGGGCCTGCTGTGACAGGACGAGGGGTAATGGTTTCAAAATAGAGGGAGGTAGATTTTGATTGGATATTAGGAAAAAATTTTTTACACTGAGGGTGGTGGAACACTGGAACAGGTTGCCCAGAGAGGTGGTGGATGCCCCATCCCTGGAAACATTCAAGGCCAGGCTGGATGAGGCTCTGAGCAACCTGATCTGGTTGGAGATGTCCCTGCTCCTTGCAGGGGGGTTGGACTAGATGACCTTTGAAGGTCCCCTCCAACCCAAACCATTCTATGATTCCATGTCAGGGGAGCTAATGTAACAACTGAAGTCTCAAACTGTTTAGTGTCACAGTAATTTTCCAGTGTGAACAGGAAGGAGCTGAAGTTTAACAGAACTTTCAGCACTCTTGTATTCTTCACTTATCTCTTTTTCCCAGAGCATTTAATTTAATCGCTGTAGCTCATAGTCGTCCTAGTGTAATGTAGCTGTACATTTTCCATCCATAGTGTTCAGTGTGTTACAAATGTACAAATAATTGCATTATTTGAAGAAAGAATGGATACTTAGGAAGGCCCAGTTATCTACAAGAATGTTTAAAAAAAAAAAAAAAAGCATGCCGATGACTTGGGTTTTAAGTTTTCAAATTTAAATTGAAAGCTGTAACTTGGTGTTCTAAATTAATCAGATTTCCCCTGTCACTGTGTCTTGTTTCCCTTAAAAATTAACTATTAGTCAATAGATTGAGTTAGAAAACATCACCATGCATTAGAAAATCAAGCTAGCTTTTAGTAATTATAAATATTGAGACAATGTATTGCTTGTATACACAAACAAAAAGAATTATAAGAGCAGTTTAATTTAGTGATCAGAATTTCGGAAAGGAGCACTGGCCAGATTGTTGAATAATGTGAACTGAAGAAAAAGATTTCCTAACCATATTTCTGAAGCTGAAGGCTGCAATACAGCTTTCAAGAATATGTTAATCAGCTACTACTAAGATTTTGATTTTTTTTTTTTAGTGACTTTCATTATTGTAATATGTTTAGTTTCAGGTGGTCTTGAGGAGGAGGAAGAGGAGGCTATTTTTCTTTGTAGATTAAATAAGATTTCTTGTACTTTTTCAGTGTTTGTAGTAAAACAAATGTAGTAGTAAAAACCAAATGTTCATAGTAAAAAAATGTTTCATTACTGCTTTGCTGTGGAAATTATCTTTTTAATGCTTAAGGATTTTTTTTTTTTTTTTTTTTTTTTTTTTTTATTAATATGGT
>WHYT01017506.1:546164-598714 GCA_009806455.1 Tetrax tetrax
TTTTTTTTTTTTTTTTTTTTTTTTCTCCTGACTAAGGAGGAGATGATGGTAAGTAATCGTATTTTGCTTGACCTGCAGGAATGAAGTAAGCATTAAAGAATGTTGGATATCTGATTTATTCACTTTATTGCTGTTGCATTAGAGGGCAAGAAAGTTATGTTTTTACGCAGATGATTGATCAGAAGATGTTTTTGTTGGGATAATTCTTTCATTTGGAGTAGGGGGAAGAAGTGGATAAGTGCAAAATACAGTTCTGTTGTTGGTTCTTGTCCTCGTAACAGAATGTGTGTTGAGATAAAGTAATTAGCGAGATAACTGGAGATGCATAAATTAAAGGATTCTTGGATCTCCTCCAGAGCGCTCTTGATACTGATGTCAGATTCCTTTAAAGAAGAGTGGCAAGGGTTTTTTGTGTTTTCTTGAATGTCCTTCTTGGTTTTGGGAAGCTGGGGAGAGGATGGGCAAGAAAAAGTATTTGATCTGTCTACAGTGAGACATACTTTTTAAGATTTTTTTTTTTTCAGTCAACTGAAAGCTCTCAGGTAAAAGATCTAAGCCTGCAGGAAACCTTCAGACAGTAGCAGTCAAGGTGAAAGTCTATCAGATATAATTACACTCCTTCATCACGTCTTTCACCACTAGTACATATAATCAGGCTTGCAATTTCATACACTTCTGAATGCCCTGACTGGTAGCTTAGTCATGCTTATTCTTGTATTTCTCCTGTTCTGACCTCAACAGATTTAAACCAGCCTCAAAGTTCAGCCACTTCAGTGCCTATTCACACTTTAATAGCTAAATTATTTAGCCTTATGTCCAGATAGCAGCTAATGTTATTATGCATAGTAATATAAAGATACTGCAGTGTTGAAAATTAATACTCTTCATTTACCTATATACTTTGCATTTACAGGAGAATCTTTCTACACATGGCTAGAAGGTAAAGCCTCTTGGATGGATTAATATAATGTTAAATTCGCTACAAGAAACATTATAGTATGTTTTTTCCTCTCTCCAAGTATTTTTCATAGCGAAGGCTTCTTAATAAATTGTGCAGAACATCGGAGTGTAATTCAAAGAATTTTTTTTTTTCCTGAGTGTCTTTAGAAATCTTCTCATAGACTTAGATGGTATACTCCCTAAATCCTTCAGTGTTTCATCTTTTATAAAGGGGAAGTTCACTTCAGTACCAGTTACTTTTAATTTCATGCTCATTTTAGGCATTTAAGCAGGGACATGATTATTAGTAACATTTATAAGCGGTTTTGTTTGAAAACAGCTTTGAAAAATATTAAAGTTTTTTCCTTTCCCAGTATATAAACTAACGTAAGTATAATATGCGTTCAGAAGGCAAAGCGATTTACTTTTTATTCATATTTAAAGAGAAATTATTATTACAGTGGTAGCAATCAAAATTGCATTTTGGAGATGTGCAGAAAAGTGGATGAGTTAAATGTACTTAATTTTAAACTTCGTTCATTCTACCTTTCATAAGCCTTTACTTGTCTGGTTGGATAACTCTTAACTGGTGGTATTGTAGGAAAGCACACAAATTTAGATGTTTTTTAAAATGTGATGTCTGTAAATGACGGCATATCTCAGGCTCACACATATGCTTCACCATCAGCTCTTCCTGTTTCCATTTGTGGAGACTGGAGTGTCACGGAAGGTACCCAAACATATATTTGAGAAAGGAACAAACTGGGAAGAAATATTTTTGCTGTTTTCCAATGCCATAAGGTTTTCTGGGAATTTTGATGTTTTTCTGTAACTCTTTCTGTAACTACTCTAATTCAGTGGTAGCTTTAATTCTAATTAGGATGGATCAGAATATAGTTCTGGCCTCGAGACTGTCTAAATTTCAGACTATTTCAAATGTATTGCTGAAAAATATTGAAAACTCCTTTTATAAAAATAAGAGGTAAACTTTTCCTGTGATTAATATAAGGTCTAATTAACAATGCTGAAGTACTGTAACTGTAACTCTTGAAAGTTAAATGCAGTGATGCAGACTTGCATCACTGAAATGTCAAGGCATAATCATTTTAATACATTATTTCCAGTATTTAGTTCAAGGTCTGTTTGTCTTCTTTCCTGAATAGGTCTTTGCCTTGAGAAGAGAGTGTTTTATAAACTCATTTCTGGACTTCATGCTAGCATCAACTTGCATCTGTGTGCAAATTATCTTCTTGAAGGTAATTTAAGTCTAGGTAAAATTGCTGAATGGAATTCTACAATATCTGTAACATGTTTGTTTTTTTTTTTTTTTTTTTTTTTTTTTTTTTCTCTGAACATTTTTGATGTATACTTAGTTGCTTTCTTTTTCTAAATATGTGTGTTTTACTCCCCATGCCCCTTTTTTCCTCTGTTTAGAAACCTGGGGGAAGCCTCGCTGGGGACCAAATGTGAAGGAGTTCACTCACCGCTTTGACCCGCTTGAAACAAAAGGAGAAGGACCAAGGAGGCTCAAAAATCTGTATTTCTTATATTTGATAGAGCTACGTGCTTTGTCAAAGGTTGCACCATACTTTGAGCGTTCAGTGGTTGACCTTTACACTGGAAATGGCCATGAGGATGCTGAATCTAAAGCTCTCTTACTGGATATCTTCAGAGATACAAAGTAAGGCATAACATTTTATTTTTTTTACCAGTAGTTTGAGATTCTCAGTTATATTTGCAAGTGAGAGTAGATGACTTCTTGATAGGATAGGATAAGAAGGAGGGTGGAATGAGGAAATAAAATTAAGTAATGAGAGAAAACGAGGAATTTGTACATTTGACAGGAAGAGACAAATGAGATTTGAATATACCACTCTTTAAAAAACAAAACCCCAAAAAACCCACAAACAAAAACCACCACTCAACACCCTGGGATACTCCTTATTTGTTGCTTTTTTAAATTCTTCACTGTAAGGTGCACGTGATTTATTTTTAAAAGGAAAATAGTACATGTAGTCTTTTAATGATCCAGTGAGTAATCCAGCTTTTATCCTAGACTTAACCTCTGGGGCTTCAGCCATCCATTCTTCCTTCTGTTTATTCTGTAAGGTTCTTTAGTCCAGTTCCTTTGCTCACCTTCCCACTAATTTTTGTGATTGATAATGTGCTGTGTGGCTTCATTGCTGTCACTAACCATAATTTTGCTAGGTATTTGAGGTGTGGTCAGACAACAATTAACTGAAAGGGAAACATCAAGACAATTTCAATGCGTATTTCAAAGCAATCTTGATCAGTGGAAACAGAGCAAAAAAATTCTCAACAAAACTGTAAATAACAGATTTTAAGTTACAGTGATTGGATAGTAGAACTGATATTATTCAGTAATTTTTTTAAAAGCTATTCTGCAAAGACTAGGCACTCTGAAAAGTATTTTACACTGATGGCATCAGCTGCTCACCAAGCTTGATGGAACACTGTACTTTATGCAGCGTTTGGATTTTTTTTGCGTTTTGTGTTTATTAGGTCCTTCCATATGCACTTTGATGAAAAGTCCATGTTTGCTGGAGATAAAAAAGGAGCCAAGTCATTAAAGGTAAAGCTAGTTTTCTGAATGACATCCAAAATATCCATTTTGGAATTAAGTTGTGTTATTTTAGAAAATCTATCTACCACAAACGTACTGCTGGGAGTAGAAAAGGCAGGGATGAAAATTTTCGGAATTTTATCTGGGGCCTCTTAATCTGCTTCATTCTAAATGAATGCAAGAAGTTCTGAGCCAAGCAGACTGAAATCTCTGGTTTAGTGCCTTGGGTCTGCCGTCAGGACTGGTGGGTTGAATTGCTATTATCATTAGATGCAATGGTGTTTTGTAAATAGAGTATCTGTTTCACATAAGCATCTGAAAAACAAAACAAAACACTGATGTTTACTTAAAAACCAGATGTCTTATATAGTATAATATAGTATAATATAATGTAATAATATAATATACTTAACATTAGAAAAGCATAGTTCCTAGACACGGGAACCTAATGTGAATGCTGTTACTACCTAGCAACTTCCAGTATTAACATGCTGGTGTTCAGATTGGTATGCACTACAATTCCACAGCTGGGAGTGTGGCTCAGTAATAAAGGTCTGGTTTAATACTTACTAACACTTTTAATGCTTGTTTCAGTAGTCGTATGGAATTTCATCAGCATCAAGATCACCTTAATTAGTTCTGTGCTGTGCTTGCTTCCACTCTGATTGAAGCTGCAAAGCAACAATCTACCCATAGCTTTGGACAGGCAATGCCTTTTGTGAATTGTAACTTTTTTGCCCGTTTGTCAAAAAGGTAGATTGGTTCAAAAAGATTTGAATAATGGAAGAAAAATTGCGCAGGGACACAGATACAGTACTTGCAAGTCAGAAAATTTTGAGCAAGTTGCTAGAAACTCAGTGTAACTCAGGCATTACCCTGCATGTCCTGTATATTGGGTTTTTTTTTTTTTTGAGAAATTAACTATTAGCAGTAGCTTGGAAACAAGATTGTGAGTTTACGTGGACCTTTGTTACGGCCTGACCACGTATGGTAGTGGTTTTGTTCAGTTTCAGTAATAGAGAATTGATATTCTTGTGGTACTAGATTAGCTAACCTTCTGTTTTCATAAAGCTAAGAGGTACTTTTCATTATTTTTTTTTATTTTGTTTTTAACTGATAGGAAGAATTCAGATTGCATTTCAAGAACATATCCCGCATAATGGATTGTGTTGGATGTGACAAATGCAGGCTGTGGGGCAAACTGCAGGTATAGTTTACTTTATGTGTGTGCATGGGTTGGGGGAGGTTAGAAGAGAAGCATCTATTTCAGTTTGGCAGGATGCCTCTTAGCTTAGTCTTCAGACTTTTAGCACATGCTTGCTTGCTCTTTGATATACTTACTTCTATTTTTAATACATAGGTATCTTTAGTTAAACAGTTTAAAAAGATGTCTAAAAACTGTTTATTTTGTTTAGTCAACAGCTTTTTAGTTTACTAAAAGGTATAGTTTGTATTCTCTCAAAAAAAAAAAAAATTTAAAACAGATGCTTTATGGCAAAATCTTACTGGCTAGAAAAATACCACGGCGAGCTGTAGGCAATCCAAGAGACTGCTGGAGTGCATTGAGGATAACTTGTTAAGCCAGGTAATAGTCAACCCTACCAGAGGGGACGAACACTGGACCTGATGGTCACCAATGCAAGTGAGCTAATCAGTGACATCAAGATTGGAGGCAGCCCAGGCTGCCATGACCATTCACTGGTGGAGTTCGCAGTCCTGAGGGTTGTGGATCAGGCAAAGGGTAAAGTCAGGACTCTGAATTTTAGGAAAGCAAACTTCCAGCTGTTCAAGGAGTTAGTCAGTAGGAGCCCCTGGGAAACTCCCCTCAGGGACAAGGGAGCGGAACAGAGTTGGCAGATTTTTTGGGATGCTTTCCATAGAGCACAACAGCTCTTGATCCTCAGGTGTAAGAAATCAGGAGAGGCAGGCAAGAGACCAGCATGGCTGAGTCAATACCTGCTGGTCAAACTAAAGGGCAATAAGGAAATGCACTGCAATGCACTTCTACTGCAATAAGGCAGCGGAAGAAGGAACAGGTGTCCTGGGAAGAGAGTAGGGATGCTGCCCAGTAGTTGTGTAGGGATGGGTCAGGAAGGCCAAGATGTGGCTGGAGCTGAACTTGGCAAGGGATGCAAAGAAGAATAAGAAGGGCTTCTACAGGTGTATCAGCCAGAAAAGGAAAGTCAAAGCATACTGCCCCGATGAACATGACACAACAGACAAGGAGAAGGCTGAGGTACTCAACAACTCTTTTTGCCTCAGTCTTCACTGGCAACCTCTCTTCCCACACCTCAGTGGATGGATTACAGGACAGGGACTGGGGAGGCAAAGTCCCTCCCACTGTAAGAGAAGATCAGGTTTGTGACCACCTGCGGAAGCTGAACGTACATAAGGCTATGGGATCTGATAAGATACATCTCAGAGTCCGGAGGGAATTGGTTGATGTAGCTGCCAAGCCACTCTACATGATATTTGAAAAGTCATGGCAGTCAGGTGAAGTCCCTGCTGACTGGAAAAAGGGAAACATTGCAGCCATTTTATAAAAATGGGTAGAAAGGAGGATCCTGGGAACTACTGACTTGTCAGCCTCACCTCTGTACCTGGGAAGATCATGAAACAGATCCTCCTAGAAGCTGAGCTGAGGCACACGAAGGACAGAGAGGTGGTTCGGGACAGCCAGCATGGCTTCACCAATGGCAAGTCTTGCCTGAGCAACTTAGTGGCCTTCTATGGTGGAGTCACTACATCAGTGGACAAGGGAAGAGCTACGGATATCATCTACCTGGACTTCTGTAAGGCCTTTGCCACAGTCCCCCACAACATCCTTCTCTCTAAATTGGAGAGAGATGGATTCAATGGGCGGACTGTTTGGTGGGTGAGGAATTGGCTGGATGGTTGCATCCAGAGGGCAGTAGTCAATGGCTGAATGTCCAAATGGAGATTGGTGACAAGTGGTGTCCCTTAGGGATCCGTACTGGGACCAGTACTGTTCAATATCTTCATCAATAACATAGACAGTGGGATTGAATGCACCCACAGCAAATTTGCAGATGACACACCTGAGGGACGGGATGCCATCCAGAGGGACCTGGACAAGTTTGAGAGGTGGGGCCATGTGAGCCTTCTGAGGTTCAACAAGACCAAGTGCAAAGTCCCTGCACCTGAGTGAGGGCAACCCTGGTATCAGTACAGGCTGGGGGATGAAGATACTGAGAGCAGCCCTGGGGAGAAGGACTTGAGGGCTCTGAGCAACCTGATCTGGTTGGAGATGTCCCTGCTCCTTTGCGGGGGGCGGGGTTGGACTAGATGACCTTTAAAGGTCCCTTCCAACCCAAACCATCCTATGATTCTGTGATCTTACCTGTATTCAGTGATCAGATGAGCCTTGTAGAACCACCTGAAGGAAGCCTTCCTGGAATTACAGCACTTGCCTTAATTGTTAGAAAATCCAGCATGAGTTTTAACTCCACAAATTGAGGCATAAGAAAAAGAAGTAATTCAGATTTTCACAAATTATGCAGAAGGCAGCAAATGAATGCAAAGGTGCAGCATAAAGCTGAAAAACAGAATTTCAGTTTCTGGACACCTATTATTTTTATTTTATTGAGAACAAGATTTTAAACCTCAAGACTAGTCTTAAGTCCAACTGAGAATAGTTGTTACTTTGGGGTACCTACTGTACTATATTGCTGTATAGTATTAAGCTTATCAGAGTTCAGTTTTCAAATACATTTGTAACATCAAAAATTTAGTGGTCTCTACTGAATGTCCTAGTTAATGCTTCTGGTCTATTATTGTTTTTTCCTTTTCACAAAAAATGAAATAGGGCCAGATTTCCTGACCTATAAAACTTTCTTGCACTGTTCTGTGAAAATCTAGTGGTTGTTTCTGTAGCCCAATTATAAAAAGGGAAAATAAGAATAGCTTCTTCAGTCCTATTTCTGTATAGAAAATAGGGGTTGAAACTGAAACTGCAAAGTCTGCCACTGGGACTAGAGGTGGAAAAAGCAGAAATGTTGTGATACCTCATAATAAAACCTAGTCTGACTTGGAAGGGGGAGGGGACGAGAAAAGGGGAGCTCTGATCCAACAGCTCCTGCAGCAGTGGGGCATCTGTAAGGTGAGGGGCAGGAGGGAGCTGGAAGTGTTGTAACGGGAATATTTTCGTATGCATCTGGTGTGGCTGAGAAGAAAAGAGGTGGGAGAGGGAGCGATTGAAAACACAAGGATGAAAAGCGCGTATACCTGAGGAAACACGTGTTCTTAAATAAGTGACTGAGCTTGGTGCACAATTGATGGCATGCATTTGCATTAGTGTCTTGGTTTGTGTGCCGTTATTTGGATTAAGGGAGTTCAATATAAGAATTGGTGCTACAGTTCGCCTGGATTGCTATTCTTTAAGACTTTTTTATGGTTTTATAAGTATTTGAAGGAGTGATCTTACTGATGTTAAAACATTGGACTTTTCTTGTAGACTCAAGGCTTAGGAACTGCTCTGAAGATCTTGTTTTCTGAGAAAGAAATACAGAGCCTTCCTGAGAATAGTCCATCAAAAGGTTTTCAGCTCACACGTCAGGAAATAGTTGCTCTTGTAAATGCCTTTGGAAGGTAAGTTTTTATTATTTGTGTAGTAGAAAACCAGTAGAGCTTCAGTGTCAGCGCTCAAGGTCTGTGGAGAGATGGCATTGTACATGTAGCTGTTGCTTTTAAAGGCTGAATTATTATTAGCAATATTGATAAACTTAATGCCATCAAACTGAGTATGTGGAGTGCTGATGATCAGCTTTGGTCAGCATTGTGCATTGAGATCCAACTCATCTCTTATCTCAGATCCCATCAATTCCATCTTGGGAAAGCTCTATTTAAGTCTCAGTCAGTCTTAAGCATTAGACTGGGTATGCCTCCTCAGTTTTGGAACTGAGTAGAGCTGTTCTACTTTTTTTTAATTTCTGTTTTAAATATGTGTATGTCAGAAGTAGTGAAAAAGGAATAAAAATACTTGGAGATTTTTTAACACTGTCATTTATCTCTTACGCTTTTGTATTTTTGTTAAAACTTTCATTTTGTTTAATTTTTTGAAAACAGCAAAAATTTACCCCATTCGAGTGATGAAATAAAACATTTTAACAGCTTTAAAATATGTGTAGAACTAACTTTGTTCATCATGCTAGTTCTTCAGATCTTGAATGTAACAATCCAGTCCTGTTTAAAAGAATCTAATTAACGTTTATTACCTCTGGTTAGAGATTTTTATAGATCTTTAATGAAGCTGGGAAAATTAAAGATATATCTAAACTTTAATCCCTGTATTACAGTATGTAAATATAATGGAGAGTCAGATAGTAGATCTTTTGAGGGAAAGTAGTGTCTTAGTTAATCTTTGGAACAGAATTGTGTTCAAAAAAACCAAACAAAAAGCCCCCATGGAAGATGATGATTTGCACTTCTCTTTTGCAGTTGACTTACTAACACTTAAGGGGTTTTTGTTTTACAGGCTTTCCACAAGTATAAGAGAGTTGCAGAATTTTAAAGTTTTATTACAACAGACTAGGTAATGAAGGCCTTCGCACAACCCGTTAGTGAAGACCATTTACAAGACTGCATTGAGCAGAAGGAACTGATCCTTACAGGACTCACGTGAACTGATATAAAGTAAAATCAAGAACCAACTTGAATATTTATGTTTAGGATTGATTATTAATTAGAAAAGATATTTATGAATGAAATATATAGTTTTTAAATGTGTAAATTATGCTGATCTGTTTATTTTTTAAGTTTTCTGCTCACAGTTCTGTTGTACTGAACCTTCATAAATTTTATTTCCTTGTATTTTTGAGACGATTGTTTTATACGAAAACATAGGAACCTTCACCCTGACTTGGCCAGTCCTGAGAGAGGCGGTTCACCTCTCACCTCTCCCTAGTAGGGAGCTTCAGTGTTTTCTGAGGACTGGGTATGCTGAATCTGGCTGTCTAAAAGAGGTGGGGGGGCAGGAATGAAAAAGAAAAGAAGGAAAAAAAGGAATTAAAGCTCTTGTTGAGTTCTGACTTCTTACTGTAATAATGAAACTTACTTAAGAATGGGAAATTGACTAAGCAGAACATTTTATTTCATACCAAACCAAGCTCCTTTGCATCATGCTGATACCAACATTTTTTTCCATATGTGCTGTTTTTCAGAACTTCCTTTTTTCTTTAAAATAACTACCTTCTCTCTGATGCAGCACAGTTGGAAGTTTTCTGCAGCCCCTTGGCTACCTGCATTTGCTTAGGGGTGGAGGTAAGGGAGGGGGGAGATGGTTGGTGGAGTGCTGCTAGCTGAAAAGCCTCAGTCAATCAAACTCGCATCTAGCCCATTTTATTTTCTAGATTGTAATCACAAGTTCAGTTTCCAGAAATTCTTTTTAATGTCTAAAATGTTAAAATAGCACACTTCAGTCTTCGAGCCGTGGAAATAGATTTGCTCTTTCTGCATTATGTTTTAGTGCTACGTTAAAAGGTCAGTGCAAAAAGTAAGAGCTTGTTTTTGTAGTCACTTTTAAAAAAAAAAAAGATGCTTTTTAAAATTCATAATCATACTGACATTTAATACTGCATACTCTATCTATGCAATCCATAACTGTATCTTCTTTAAAAGGATATTCAGCGTAATAAAACGGGTATGTTAATAATGTAACTTTCATACAATAAGAAATTACTCATGTATCATTGTCCACAAATGTCAATGATAACTTACCATTGTCCAAAACAGAATTCAGAAACAGCAGTACTGATTAGTAGCAACCAAATATTGGTTTAAATTTAAAATGAAGTAATAATTTTTTTTTTAAACCAGCATGTTTCAAAGTGAACTTAGGAGTTATGAATGTAGGAAGTGCTGGTACAGTGTAGATACATCTCTTGTTTTTAAAAAGAAGTCTTCACAAATTAAAGTGCTCTTACACATTTTTCACCCTACCAGATATTTAGTGACCTGTTTATACAATTGATTGTGACTGCATTGGCTTCCATAATGTGGTCCTCTACAGCAGAGATTTTCTGAAAACTGGGATACGCTCTGTGTCCTTTGTTTCCAAACTAGCCTCAAATGTCTGCCTGACTGGAAATGAGCTAGGCTGTCCTGCTGCCACTTGCTGTTACAGAAATTACTGTTTCTCAAGAAAATAAACCCTCTTCAGTCAAACTGGAATAAGCTAAATGAAAGAAAAAAAAACCAAACCCGAAAACAAAACCCAAAACATAATAAACCCAAATAAAACCATGCCCGCAAAGTTTTGCTGGTGGTTGAACAAATTGGCAATGAACTGGTATCCAGTCAGAAGTTCCCGTTTGAGCCAGTAGATAATTTAATGTGGTGTAAGAGAAAGCTGATACCGGTCTGGGTATGTTAAGTGCTTTCCCAGCAGCCTCTCTTGCCTGCGGGCACCTGTGTCTGAGCAAGTCACCACAGGCTTCCTTTTTCTAGTTAACAGAGAAGAGCAGGTGATTCCTAGGAGGATTCATCTGGCCTGTTCCGAGCTCTGTCTTTTATACTCTGGGATGCAGGGATTTGCACCCTAGAGTTTATTTTTCTCTGTTAAACTGAAGGAGGAATCTAGGTAAGTAACTCAGATGTGAACAACTGTGTTTAGTAAATGAGTTACGCCCTGAGTATCTAACTCTTCTGAGTAGTTGTATATATTGAAAGTGTGTTTTGCAGTTGGCCATTAATCCCTTGCCTTTTGGACTGACCTGCAAGGGCTAGAACCTGTAGGTTCACTTGTGTGAAGGATGCTCTATAGCTGGGATTTACCTGTATTATTATATATTATAGTGCCTAAAGCTTTAGGCAGGTTTTTCTAGTTGAAAATAAATCGTGTTGTCTGTGCTGCCCCAGGAAGGACTTGAGTCTCGGAATAGTTTCTTCCCTTTTTTCCCTTGCTTTGAGGGGAAAATGAATTGCTTCCAGCCTTCTTCTGGGAATGCAACTTGCTATTTTTCTTTTTTTTCCACCTGTGCCTGGCTAAAATCTACGGACGCTGAAGCAGCATCACATACTAGCATCATGCACTTGCTCTTGGGGCAGGTGAGAGATTCAGGCACGCAGAGACTGGACATCTGCTCCTTGCAACCCTCATGGGCACAATGCAGGCAGGGTTAATGCCGCTGGGCAAAGACAGGAAGAGATGGGAAGCTTTTTTCTTTTCCTTTGTGTTATGAAAACAAAGGAATGCAACTGAACAGCAAATTTTATGTACAGGGAAGTTCTGTTGCATTTGAAGGTACATCTCACTTGGTGATCATATATGGAAGGCATTTCACCTCACTGTCATTGTAGAAATAGGCCATAAGATTTTTCCAGTTACAAATCTAGTTGAAACAATTTTCCTGACACCATCTTTTTACTGCATTTGATGTACATTCTGTGACTATGCTGCCTATGAAGCTTTGCCGTGGGAGTCGGATGACTTAATTCTTTGTATGTTAAATTAAATTTTAGAAATTTACAGATCTGTTTTTATACTAAAGAATAAGGTTAGTTACTCTGTCTGTGACCTATAAACTATTTTAAATTCCAGCTCCCTGTTGAAGATCAGCTTCTGAACGTTGTCTGCCATTCATTTCAGAGTAAAAGTACATTTCCCTCTACAAATGACACAATGATTGTAATCCCAGAGGTAGTAAGAGAAAGGCAAACATGTTTTATTTTTCCCAAGTCGTGAAGACGTATGTGAAATAAGACTTGGTGCAAATTGCTAAGGTGGAATGTAGGGTGCTCTTGCTGAACAACTTGCTCTTCAGTGCCTGAGGAGGAAGGTGAGAATATAGATTTAAATCAGTGAAATAGAGAGACGTGCATAAGCTGGAATAATGGAAGTATTTTCCTACTTCAGCTGATGATTTGTGCTCGATGTCATTGTATGTGCATGAAATACACTGTGCCACACTTTCTTGAGTTGTGTGTAGATGGTTGGGTCGCCTTTATGTGACCTTGCTTTGTGCTCTTCTGGGAAATGACCTGTAATATGTTGTAAATAATCTAGATGATTATGTTTATAAAGTAGCAATCAGCAATTCATCACTTTAGAATTCCTCCATACAGCTAGCCTATTAAAATGTAATATTTATTAAAATAAAAATCAATGTTGGAACTGCTTACCAAGATCTAAACCCTTCTGAATCTTTGCTATGTTTGAATCTATAAAATGCAAATTAAAGTATTTTCTGCTACAACTTCTTTTTGTGAATGTAATTTTTGAGTTTTCATTTGAATTTTTTTTTTTTACTTTTAATTTCATTTACCTTTCAACTACCCGTGGTAGAAACTATATAACTTAAATTATTTACATGTCAGTCATTTACGCTTAAGATGATGAGCAGGCTTTCATTCTCACTTTAATTCCATTCGAGATGAATGTAACCTGTGTGTCCGTTGCTGTTTGCAGTGCACTGCAGCGTGTCAGCACATCAGAAAAATGCATGTGGCAGAATTACAATGTGTCTCTGTGTGAATATGGCCAAATTTAGCCACTGTTTAAGTCCAGTAGTTTTAAGAGGCAAAAAGGCTTATTTTGAAATGAAGTTGGGTCCATTCAGTCCCTTTCTCAGAATAGCTTATAAAATCAATTTTGTAAATATTTTTTTCTGGTTTTGTTCGGGGCGGGGGGGTGGGGGGGGGCCTAAGGTGGTAGCTTCTGTAGGAAAACTTTGTGTTTCATTCCATGTATGTATTTTTAACAAATAATCTTATATTGGGTAGCAATATATACATGTTTCATCCCCAGTTTAGGTGGGTGAGTACCTGTTACACAGGTGATGATGATGATAGTGATTTAATTTTAAATTAAAGTCTTACCTTTTGCCTTGTCATTTAAATCTCCTGTGTTCAAGAGTACTTAATTAATTACTACAATTGGTTACTGTCACTTGTAATCCCACTTTTTGCATGCATACTGTGGCATAGGGATTAAGCTTGTTTTAAGCACAGAGTTCTCATAATTAATTTTTTGCTGTGCAGCTGTATCTACTGTGAAGAAAATGTAATTCCTGCAGACTCTTCTTGCATTAGATCTTCAGGCGGTTTTGTACAAACGTGATTGTAGAACTCCAAAGAGTTTAATAAAACTTCTGTTCTTCTCCCAGCCCTGTGGCATCTTTTTTTAAGCTCTGGCTGACAGTTTAATTGGCTTTTTTCTTCAATGAACATTCAGGAAGAAGTGAAGAAACTAATGGAAGCTCTGGAGGGCAAACAATTGGCAGGGTGTTTCTGCCAGAGGCAGGGATTGTGCTTTGATTTTACCACAGAGGCCCCAACCATCCAAGACCCTGGGAAGACTTGGCATATAAGTGTGGCGCTACCACAGCAGTACTGTTACACGCATCCATCTCCCTGGCTAGCTATTTGACTTACTCTTCTACATATCATACCTGGAACTCATTGACAGAGATGATGCCATAACTTTAATTTTTCAAAGGTACAAATTTTCAGCCTGTTGTGCAGGTCACAATGCTCCAACCAGAGCAAACGTCCATCGCTACTGTTCTGGGACTGTCCCCCACACTGCTGAGAAGATACCGTTTTCTTACTTTCTTAGAAGAATGCGGGGTGTTTAGAGATCATAAGTAGAGTACAGGTGACTCTTAGCCTCCAACCATCTTGCCACATTGCGTAAGCGGTGATGACCCAAAGAGTAAATGGTGCTCTGAGATTGTAGCAATAACTTGAAAAGACAGTATTTAATCGCGTTGATATTTTTCCCTTACAGGCTTTTATATGCATGTAAGAATCGCTACTGTCATTCGTTTGAACAACCCATCCGTGTGTTTACAGTATATTCATCATCATAATCTATTTATTTCTAACCTAATACATAGTGTAAAAATAAAAGTACTTCAAAAATAATTATGCCATTTCACTTCATGAAATTTGCTCTTTTAAAATGAGCATAAAATGATTAAATATACCCTCTTAACAACTCTATCCAAAGCCAAAAAAGCCATGGCTTAGAACAAGGTATTAATTAGAACAGTCTTCAAAGTTTAAATCATTAGCTTATACTTCTTGAACTATGAAAAGCTCGTGGCAAAAACAAGTTCTTCATTTATCTGTGCATAGGAACACTTCTAAAAACCAAAAGGTGAAGAAAAATTGCTAAGCGGTTTTTTGAGAACATTTGTTTTAATATTGGAATGTCCTAGAATGCCGAGGTTGATTGAAGTTATATAGGGCTGGGCTGGTCTGTGTCCAATGCTGGATCTTGTTGGAGGGATCCTATGTAAGCCATGAAGCTGTTGTTCTGATGGCCCCAGTCGTAGTAGTCTGGAGAGAAACTTAAAAAGAAAACAGAGGAATTAGTGACTGGCAAGTTGGTTCTGCAGATAACTGGTTGGTGAACGTGGGCAAAATGCAATCAGGTTGATGTGGTTCTCACACTGAAGTGCAAAAATAAAATAAAACCCCAACCGGGGGCCCACGCTGCTATTTATTTTTCTGATCTGTCAATTACTTTGGCCCAAGTGTTCTTAACTCACTGTTTCCTGATTATTTTAGGTCATTAAGGACTTGCCCCTTTCTGCTTTGCTAATGCAGAAGGTGTGAAAACCCCGGGAGCAGTGCTGCTCATCCGTGCCAAGTCCTAGCACCCCAGCCTCCTGCACCCGTGTACAAGGGACCCTATCGTTACTCGGTGCTGCCTTTCCGCTTCAGCTTCCCTGCTTTCCTTCTCCTCACCCCCTGGAATGTATGCAACAGTTGGAGCTAGACGATTTACACCGGTTTTGCGCAGTGTGTGCGAGTTCTTCCTCAGCCAATTTCTATTACAGGAAGCAAGCGGTTCCCTCTTGCATCATACCTGCCCTGTGCCCCCTGTGGTGCAATATTCCATGCTAGATCGTCATCGCTGTCGTATCTGCGAGGGTTGTCAAAGAAATAAGATCTGGGATTGAAGCCATGGCTTGGGACCATTCCTGCGTTGGCCTGAGGGAAAGGAAAACCTCAGTCAGTACTTGTAACGGACAGATATTTGCTTAGTGCCTGACTTCTAAAAGAAGTCACTGCTGACTTGCCTCCTGACTTCCAAAATAAACCAGTCAATGTTACATTTGCTGTAGTCAATAGAAATCTTTTTGCATTTTCTGTTTGTTTTTTTTTTTTTCCACCAGCGTAGCAATAGTCTATTGATCTTAATAGCTTTTACTTTTTCTTCCTTCTAGCTAACAAATAAGACTATTTCTGAAACCACCCTGCACTATGCATTTAACCTGTCTGCTGAATGCCTGTCCATCCTAGACACTGTGCTTTTAGCCAGCTGACCTGAAATGAGCAGTAGGGAAGCAGGTGAGGAGCTGAAGGATATGGAACACCCACAGAGATGTGGTTTTACCTCCCACATTTGTAACTGTCCCTCCTGGTGTGTTACCTCCCTTGCCTCAGGAACTCATCGTGCTGAACCCTGGCACCCTGCTCAATGAAACCACAGCTGAAAAGCCCCTTAGGACCTCTCTGAGCAATTTCAGTATCTATGCTACAGTGCTGTGTGGGTCAAATCCCAAGGAAAGGCCCTCTGATAAAACAGGGAAAGGGGTGTACATCTCACTCCTTCATTTACAAAGTATTTTGCTTTTATTTCCCTATAAATCAAAACAGAAAACATACAAGACTCAAAAGGTCAGTTTGATTCTGGAAACAGTGCAGATGGACATCTAGGACCCAGCTCAGCCTCTTCCACTGATCCACTGCTTTCATCCTCAGGCAACAACGTTCCCTGCACCTGTGGATAACCCAGGATGACATCTTCTCCTTGGCCTTAAGCAGGAGGGCAGTTTAATCTTCCCCTATTTTTCAGATGTTAAATGACTTTGACAAAGACGAACTAAAAATAGGTCCATCTCTGTCATCTCTCCATTTCCAACGTTTGTCTGGCTGAAGGTACGGCAAGGCAAAGGACCATGCACTGCAGTTACCCCGCGTCAGCACCAAAGCAGACAGACAGTTTGTTCCAGGCTATAGAGGGGAGCTTCACGTTTGAACAGCGCTGAACACAGGCTGCCTCTACTCAAACTTTTTGTTTCTGAAGTCCTGAATGAAATGTAAAACCAAAGAACAACTATTTCTTGAGATTGTTCTTTATTAAAGAGTTGTTGTTAAGATTTTTAAACTAAAATAGGGTTGGTTTTAATTCTAACCTCTTGCTTTCTGGCCAATTTTCTACCACTGGACCATTTGATACCTAACTGCGGGAACAGTTAACCTACTGAACGCATTACACTGAAGTCCTGTGGCCCTTGGTCTCCCTCTTGTGGCTTATTTGCACTGAAGTTCCGTTTTGTCTTGCTACAGAGTCTCTTCATTTTTTGTTTCTTTCTAACATTGTTGCTTCCAGTTTTCTTCCTACCATGATATTGCTTAGCATAAACGTTTGTCTTGTGTGGAAAAAAAATCCATATATGACCTATCCACTATGACGGATAATGTCTACCCTAAAAAAGGTACCCATAAAAGAAGTGATCTCACCGATGGGCTCTTCTGAACTGTATCTTTATGAAGTTGGAGATTTAAGGCTTTCTGCAAATCACAGTGCAACAAGATAATGTTATACGTGTACTGCAGTGCTCTAACTTCTGAGAAACTAGTGCCTGGTTGACTCCACTTGAGCTCTCATTTGAGTAAGATTCCACGTCTGGATGCAATCAGCTTTTTGAAGGGAGGGATTAGACAACATCCCTTGTTTTCCTTCCCTTGTGAATCTCTCCCACACTACCCAAACTTGACCTCCAGGTCTAGCCTTGCTAAACTCACTTGAAATAAAATGAGATCTCTGTGTGGTCACTTTTTAGAAAAGCAGCACCACTGGACTGTACTTTAAAACATTTCTTCTCTTTGCAGTTGTCCTGGCTAACTCCTAAGCAGGAATGAGGCTGAGATTTTTTTTGGTGACACTGGGTTCCATGGGATTTCTTAACGTGATGTCAGGTATCATAGGTGAACGATAAGAAGGACTTTAAGCAGGTGGGGATTTGTTACTTCCTTGTTCAGCTTGGCTCTATCATTGTCCCTGAAATCTGCATGTGAGAATAAAAAAACCACCTTCTCTGAAAAGTTTTTCTATTAATTGCTTTTCTTACTTGTGAATTTACCATTCACATCCTTCTTGGGGAATATTTGCTGTGCTTTGGTTTGGCCTAGAAAAATAGAGACATTACCTCAGTAATCCTAGTGCAGGGCTGATGTTCCCAATGTGCCTGTCATATCCTATGGTAACCCAGAGATGTTGCCAACAGCTATAAAAATACGCTTGCCCATCTATTCTTTACCTAGATATTAATGATACTTATAGGGAATTTTCCTTACAGCTCACATCTTGATCTCTGCTCTGCTGAAATAGCAAACAAAAATGTCAGCAAGTGCTTACTATGGCTGTTGGTCTTTGAGATGGAAACAATTCAATGGGTACGGGGCTAGAAGAGTTCAAGCTATTATTTCATACATGCTGTTGAACAGTTAACACACAACCATTTTCATCACTATGTGACAAAAGATCCCAATTTTGGATAACAAACTCCCTTTTCCACTAACTCCAGTAAAGTACTGTACTAACGCAAAGGGAATGTGGAGGCAGAGAGTGCAGCACAGCTGTTTGATATAGATGAATTTGAGCTATGTCCTTGAACACCACTTGCTCAATTACAAAAAACAGCAATTAGAACAAGATAAGGAAATACCAAAGACAAAAATAGTAAAGACAGCTAAAAATCTATAACCAATCCAAATGAAGCTTAAGGCGCGCGAACAGGATATTGCGGCCAGTTGAATGAAACGGTTAAGTGAGTGCACTTCGCGTGTAACTTAGATTATAAAAGAAGACTGATGCTGACTAACAATAAAGGTCTCTGGAACACCATCCACGGAGTCCATGTTTTTACTGCCACAGTAAACTGTCTGAGAAACACCTTGTCTTCCTTCTCGGTAAATATGATGAGTTTCTCTCATGAGGACTCAGTATAAAGAAGTGGGAAATTTGCATTGCTTTTATTCTGTCAAGGACACATTGCAAAAGAGAAGTCAAAACATAAAGAAGCAAATCTCCCTGAGAAGCTGAGTCCTCCAGACCTGCCTGGACATTACACTAACAAATACACACACTGATTCCACTTACTAGATCTTTTGTAGGGTTTCGGACACGGAAGAAATACACAACCAAGGAAGTAGGCAAGAGCTCCCAGACGAAAAGGATCACACCGAACACTATGTAACCTGCATCTCCCAGCTGACATTTCAGATCTGCCTGTTGAAAAGAGAAAAAATGTTTAAAAATAAGGATGGTAGCTCAATTAAAAGGCGCAGGAAGCAACACGTCTTCTTATGAAGACCTATATTTAAGTGGCTGAGATGCTTGATAACATGGCCAGAAATTCCATCTAGTAAAGCCAGATCAACCTGGCTAGTGATTAAAAGCATACTAGAAAAAAAAAAAAAATCAATACTCTGTCTTGCTGGGCACATGACTTCCCTTTTACCTTATAGAATAGAAGAGAATCATAGAAGAGTTTGGGTTGGAAGGGACCTTTAATGGTCATCTAGTCCAACCCCCTTGCAAGGCACAGGGACAGCTCCAACCAGATCAGGTTGCTCAGAGCCCCGACCAACCTGGCCTTGAATGTTTCCAGGGATGGGGCATCCACCACCTCTCTGGGCAACCTGTTCCAGTGCTTCACCACCCTCATTGTAAAAAAAAAAATTCCTTATGTCAAATCTACCTCCCTCTATTTTAAAACCTTTCTTCCTCCCTCCTTCTCCTGTCTTTCCTTCAGCAAAATCAAAGTTTAATGCGGGGGTCTTCCCAGTCTAAGAGCCTGGCAAGCAACTATTTGATCAAGGGATCAAATCAAGGCAATGAGACACTAGTTTTCCAGTCCTTTTCCAGCTGGGAATAATATGTGAAGGAACAGTCAATGGCCAGGTCTTCAAGGGCATTGCTGATAATCTGCCTTTTAAACATTAAGATTTGTATCCCTTCAAATTGGCGCACATTGTTAGCTTGAATAACCACGCCGTTACTCTGGCATTAGGTTTGAACTCCTCTTTATATTTCCCCTCCACCATTCACCACAGTTGCAGATGGCAAATTCTGACCTTCCACATGTTTTGTACAGAAGAGGGTCATGTTTCTGACAGGTGACCTGAGCCAGTACCACAGTACAAATATTGGGCTGTGCTTTTAAAAGGAAATCTTGATTCTAGTACCAAATTGAGTACCTCTTCCTTAGTTCCACAACTTTTACATATGGCTCAATTTATTTACCCCAAAATCCAGGCAACCCTAATGTCACAATTCAGATCAGATGTTCAAAAATCAGTAGTAGTGCCCTAAGGCCTAAAGTGTTCCAGTGAGCTTTTTGCCTCCAGGGGAGAAACAGGACCAAATATTCTGGCCCTAAAGTTCCAGCACCTGTTACTCCAGACTGTAGGAGTCAGCGCAAGACGTGCCCCCTGCAAGGGGTCAGCAGCAGCAACACTCCAGGCCCCAGTGATAGGAGGGAAAACGTTTGATTCAGGAGGTGAATCGCAATCTAGTTCCCTTCTGCCTAAGCCTGCGTGTTCCAATTACACCGAGTGGCACTGCCTACCTGCGCTCCTCCGCACTGCAGCAGGGTTGATGAGTGGTCCCTTGACAGATCCTACTCAACTCGCTCATAATGAGGTCCTTTGGGCAATCCTACCCTACTGTTTACCTGCTTCTTATTTACAGCTTTATCTACTGCTCAAAAGAAAACTGTTAATGGCTCCGGGTTTGCTTGGCTACACACGGGTATACAAGGGTATTCCCAGCCTCCTTGCGTGGCTGGGAACACTGCTTTGGGTCTGCAGGTGCTGGCTGAGAGGGTGGGGAGATCTCATGTGTCTGGGATTTTGAGGTGGAACAAAATGTACTCATGGTCCAGACACAGGCCTGCCATTTTGCCCAGCCTTGACAGAGCTGGAAAACTACTAGGACCTAACTACATGCGTCAAAGCAGAGAAAGGAGCTGGATGCCCAAATTTCATAATATTCAGCAAAGAATCTCCTGCTATTTCCTTTAGCATTTTCATCACTGTTAGTTTTCAGTTAAAAGTTGGGAAGAATCATAGTCTTATCCTCATACTACAGAAGGTATCACGCCAATGACAGAATTCAGGTAAATAACTCCACAGCCCTGCATGGCAATGGGAGATCTGATTATGACTTCAGAACTGAGCATTTCAGTGGAATCAAGTACCATTTTTCTGCTTCTCCAAGTACAGTACATTCTTTCTAATGGACAAAACACCTGTCTTTTTAATAAAAGGATTTTTTTTTTAACAATAAAATCATGGTAAATAACAGATTGATTTAAAAAAAAAAATTTGGCTAGTGGTTACTTCTTTCTTTTAGCACTTTTTTTTTTTCTCCATATGGTGAAATTACAAGACAGTCATATTCCTGGAGCAAAACAATCTTAGTGCATTGGATAAAAGAAAAAAATAACAGTTCCTCTTGTCATAACATTTAGGAAATCAGCCGTCACATACAGAATGATTTTTTCTCATTAGCAAATACTTTCATACTTGCCTGATCTGATACGTTGTACCAATCGTAATCAAAAGAATTGACTTTCTTGGTTTGGGAAAATGATAAGATAAACAAGTTGTAACAGGCTCGTGAGGTATAAAGTAGTATAACAGTCACTCCTATACTTGTCACCTGACAGACAGATGAGCCCTGGAAGAGATTTAAACACAGGTTATTATTCATAAGGGCAGCTGAGAAGAACATTGCTTTGCAGGGACTTTGAGGGCTGTCATGCTCCTTTGCTTAATGTGAATGACTTCTTCCTTCTTTGATCAGTATATCCGATATTCTGGACATTCCTGTATTTTATCAGTGCAGAGGGTTTCAGGCAATGGTAGCAGTTCCAGCCCTTACCAAGATGGGCTGTTACTGATTCCTACAACTCATTGTACAAGCTCTATTTTCAGAGCAATGAAAACACATAAGATCTACACTTGGTATCATATGGAGCAAAAGAATTCAGCTTTCAGCTGTGCAGAGCACCCTGTCTCAGATGCTGCCTAGCCAGCATGATGCAACCCTGCATCTTTTTACAACTGCTTACTGTGCACCTATTTCCTCAGTACAGAGCAGATCGCAACAGTCAGCAGTTAAAGACAGCGCAGACAGGAACAGAACATCCTGCCTCACCTAACGTCAGCACAGAGGAGACAAAGTGAAAGCACGGCCTATGGGCAGAGTGACCACGGCAGGGCAGTCTGTGAGTGGCAGCTTGGGCACAAAGGGAGGAATGAGACTGAAAAGTGTGACATCGGAACAGTTCCTAAGTCCCAGAGAGTAAAACGGGCAGAGCAGGGGAAAGAGCCTAATACAACGTGAGGAACAAGTGAGACACCTGACCACTGTATCAGGTGGGGAGGGTCCCTGTGGGGACCAAGACTCCAGCACAGTAGTTGTTGCAGCAGCAAGAAAGGAGGGAATCCAGGAGCCATGGCTACAGGGATCAGCGTGACTCTGATCACGGAGGCAGGCAGATGTACAAACATGGGACTGGCTTAGAAGGAAAAAGCTCAAAGCAAATTCTGTGCAGTTGGCTCTGGAACAAAGGAGGAGCTCCTCCAAAGGAGGAATGATGGGTTAAAGCTCTGTATGCTTTTAGGGGAGCAAAATACTTTGCAGTCATATGCTTCATGAGCCCTGCCCTCTCCCTCTCCTGGCAGAGACTCACATCACAAGGATGGGCTCCTCTCATCTGTGTGAGAGAGAGAGGCCAAGGAGAAAGTTGTTCCTCCCCTCACAGGGAGGAGACAGGAAGGTCTGCACCCTGTTCCCTGCACTCACAAACGCTGCTTCCAGGTCTGCAGCCAAGGAGCAGAGGTCCAAAGCACTGCGGCAGGTAGAGCAGAGACATAACAGAATGGTAACTAAAGTACTTGATTCAGGGAACAGTCAGGCTCAGGAATATTACAAAATCCTCAGTGCAGTCAACCTCTCTGACTGACTTCCTGCTTAAAACACACCAGAACTACCACTGCCCGCAGAGCTATAACCTGCAGCCACGTCAGGAGCCAGCCAAGAGCCTGCTGCTCTACGGGAATCGGAGCCAGGTGTACAGCAGGCAGGGGTGAAAGCTGTGGCAAGACCAGCGAGCAGGAAATGCCACAAAGAGGAAGTGTCTGCTAGGCACTTCTCTATTCTCCTGCGGTACTAGCAAGTCAGTGATGCTGTCATGGAAACTAAGGGTGAGAAGTTGCTTACTGGCCCATATATCCCAGCTCAGTGGCATTTACAGGCTGGGGATAGCAGAAGTGAAGAGCAGAATGGGGTCGGTATTTTCCTATATAGGTTTCCCTACATAGCTCTCATTCTTTAATAGTTAAATATGCTAGAGAGTTAACAAACTTCAATCCCATCAAATACAAAAAAGGGGGTAGAAGTGTCCTAGTTTTACTGCCAGTCAAATATACTTAGTGCCCTGGGGAAGGGAGAATGTGAAAGTAACAGTAAAGCCAGAGGGATCCTTTTTCAGTCACAGGCCCCTACAGAAAAGAGGAGGAGCCCCGAGTCTGTAGCACGTCCCACTACACAATGCTTCTGGCCAGCACAGAACCGGCCCAAGCTGGCACTCAAGGGCAGGGCTGTGCACCTCTTTGGTGGTGTTGTAGGCTTGGTGCAGAGAAACTGGCCAGTGCCCTACGCCAGGTCGCGGAGGTGAACGTGTTTTCATGTGTGGTCAGGAGATGAGCGTCAGCAGAGGGGAGATGCAAATAAAAGGCTGCCAGTACCAGTGCCTATCTGCATGCGCCGCAGAGCACGCGTTACCTCCAATGCTGCTCCTATCATACCACTGCGGAGAATGGATTTTTCTTCTTTAGCTAGTTTTTTCAGCACAACAGTAGCAGATTAAAGCAGGATGTGTTTTCACTGCCAGCTCCAGCCATCTGTATCCCTAAGTATGTGCAGCCAAATCCTACTGGAAGTCCCCAGAGGAACTCCCATTTCAGATCAGCAGAAACAAGCAAAGCGCTCTTTAGTTCTCATTTCCACATTCAAACTTTCATCAGCTGAGTGTCCTGTTCTTTCCTGTCTGCAATAACGTTAGAGTTTGTTTGTTTTTTGTGAAACAGCTTGAAGTAAAGAAGATAAAATTTCCTGCAGGAGGAGGAAATGGAACAAAGTAATCTCCCAAAGCCTCCCTTAGGTTAACACTGCTTTGTTACAGAGATTTATGCTTCTGTGATTTGCAGCAGTAGAAAAACTTTTTTTACTAGTAAAAATAATCCATCACCCATGCCCTTTGGTCAGCAAGTGACAGGCTTGAAAGAAACAAAACAAACTAAGCTGTGTTTTTAAATCTTCTATTCAGCCCTGAACTTTCAGTTGTTGTGCAGTATGGCCAGATTTGATTGAACAGGAGAAGTACTCCTCTCATCCGGTTAAGTACATGGAGAAAGGAATTTTATTATAAGATCTTCTAAATAGTAGCTGAAACTTACATTTTTGAAAGGTTTGTTGTGGCAATGTGCTATTGGTTAAATTAATAATTTATTTCAAGATTTAACTATCTACTGCAAATGCAAAGACTTTTGAAAGCCCTGTTTTATTATTTATAAATACAAAACATCTTCACTAATTTTATAATAAACACTGCAGGCTTACGTGATGCCACCCAGCACTTTGAACACTGAATGTGTCCAAAGCTGTAAACCTAACAATATTTCTTTAAAGAACATTTTGTAGAGTAATATGAGACACTTTTTTCCCCCCTTCTTCTCACTTGGCTGAATTTATAATGCATTAAGTCTTTTAAAACACATTCTCATTATCTATAGGACAGTATGCAAATATATAAAGGGAGATTCATATTCCTCTATCTGGTTTATCTTCAGCATGCTGCTACCTTAAACATCTAACTTAATCAGTCAACAATTTGACAAGCTGGAAGATCCCAAAGTATAGACCACTTCCATGTAGCAGTACTGAAATGAAGTGGTCTTCAGACAGGGATCTGAAAAAGCAGTATCTGCTTGAAAAACTGTTAGAAACTCCAGCCAATAAGTTCTGTAAACTGCCTCAAACATACACTTTTTGGGTCAGTGGTGTTAGCCAAAAGCACCCTTACTGCACATGGTATTTAATTCATATATGGAGCAGGATGGCCAGCCAAGCACAAGCTGTGAAGTTTAAGGCCTCCAGCTCTCAGGGGATTTAAATAACCGTGTAGCTTTGCCTTGCACTGTCTTTGTCTCTCAGAAGGTACTTGAAAAGAACTGAAAATGTACCTTACCTTGGACTCCAAGTAAATGTTGGCTAAAGACATCTTGGAAATCTTATACAGGCAGATGGAGAGTGAAACAGCGCACAGCACAAACAACGTGTCATTAATTGCCACCCGGACAGAGACAATGACTTTTCTCTCTGAATTCTGTGTCCTCACCAATACTGCACATGTTAAGTTCACCAAGAGGAAGAGGAGACTTATGAAAAGAGAAGCCAGGTAGAGGGGCAACCTGGGAGAGTGAGGAGAAAACAGTTTTAGCGACATTGTTCAGCAAGTGTCAGTCATGAGATGGAAGCTGCACTCTGAGCAATGAAAGCTGCACGTGTTGGGCTGCCACAGCTGACAGAGTGACCAGCCGCCCAAGCCCAAATCAAAGTGCTCCAGATTGCTGGAGAGATTAACTTAGTTTATTTCAAACCTGCTTTTACAGTTACACGATAAGCTGTAAGTAAAGAAACTAATGTCTAGCAGCAAAACATGGAAGGTGTTTGCAGCATAGTTCTTAAAAACTACTTAAAATACACATGTACTTTCTTAGAGCGTGCACTTCATTAACAGCATAAACCCTCCGACTACTCACTGACAGGAAAAACCTTGCAAAAGTTTGAGTTGCCTGGAATGGACCGGTTTTGATCCTGGTTTTACTACATCACCACTGTCATGAGAAGCATTGCTGACTGCTGATGTCTGCTGTCAGATTTCATATTAAATTAGGGAAGTGTCTAACAGTAAGAAAAATCTCCGAGTTGTTGGTTCCACAGCATCTTTCTCTGTCCTTTTTCCTAAATAACTTGGTCATGGGCAACCTCTTGAAAGAAACATGAAGAAATTTAAATATGCATATTGATTCTGGGTTGGCATTTTGCCATCTACACGAGGCAAAAGGTTTGTTTGCACAACCACAGGAGCAGAGCTGGAACAGAAATGTGACAGACATAAGCCCAGAAGCTGGATTGTTTTTTTCCATCTGTTTTTTCCCACCTGCCCAACACTGATACCTGCAATATAAGTATACCACATATTCAAGGAAAGCTGCTTCTAATTCCTCTTTACTGCTACACACACTTGCGGAGCTTTTCACTTAAAATTAAAAAAATAAGGAGAAAAAAAATGTTTCCATTTCAGGTGTTTGCTTACTTCATTACCATTGCTGACCAGGGCAATTACTGATAAGGGTCATAATTCACAGTCACTGAACAAGAGGTTTTGGCCACAGCTTTTCATGCCTGCTGGGAACTTTGAATTTGGCTGACAACAAACAGCCAGACTGTCTCTGAGGAACCAAATTCTGATTGTGTAAAAATACTTTACCCAATGGTGATCCTTTTCTTTCACACATTCATATCCTTTTGAGATAGCATCAACCCAGCTACAAAGCTGAAGCATAGCTGGCTTCTTTTCAGAGGACAAGAAAGGTGTATGCCTTTGAGACTTTCAAAATGTGTAACAGAGAGAATTGAAAGTCTAAAAGTCCCTGCTTGTGAATCAGTGCCCTTCTTTCCAGCCATATCTGGCAGAGAGCAAGGATGCTGTCTTTTCCTTGCCAGTCATGGAAATTCCCTGTCAAGGGGAAGATGGTATTCATTCTTAAACTTCTAGGGCAGGGTTCTGTTTTTAGGATAAGCAGCTAGAAATAGTTTCTTTAACCTCACAGTCTAATGCTGGAAGCACTGCAGTCCTGAAGTTCCTCTCTCACACAGCTTCCTCTGGAGAGTGCAATTCCTAGTTGTAGTGGTGGTACATTTACAGCTTTTATTAATACCTCAAAAGTCTCTAAGTGATGGTCATGTGTCTTCCTTTCCTTACCTTCCCAAAGCCTATTTAGTAGCCTCATCTCTGCTCCTCCATTGTAGTACAGGTAAAATATTCTTATGGAATTCAGGCTAATGAGGAAAGGTATGCTCTAACATCCTTCCTGCTTGTGGGACAGCAAGTACATGCTCTCTTTTTGCTCAGCTTGGTCAAAGGGACCCTCTGCTTCAGTGCAGCCTGCATGCCCTTGATGCTGGCAAGGCTTAGCGGCTTCCAGGCCAGGCTCCTCCTTGATGGAGTTTATTAAAAAAAAAAAAAAAAAAAAAAAGTCCTGTTACGCTCTCATGCCCACATACCCTGGTACGTGCCAGGGTGAGCTGTCATGGCCAGTCAGTTGTGCATCTCTTCACATAATGATCTTCCATCCCCCTTATTAACACGATGTGGCTGGGGAAACGGCTGCTTGTTTTGACAATAGGAGCATTGTTGCTGAACTTCTGAACAAGCACCGATGGAGACGCAGGCTGCGTCTCTCAGGGAGGTTTTAGGGTCTCTACAGGCGCAGAAAGCATTCCTAACTCACTCAAAGGCAGAACGTCGTACCCTTACAGCTCAACTACAAGGGCACCTATAAGGCATGAACAAGCATATGTTTGGGGTTTTTCTAGAAAATAGAAAGGCAAGGCAGGAGAAGTGCTTCCAGATTGTACCAGTGACTATTCAAAAGCTTGTTGTGCCTAATCCCCTTTTTGGGGCTAGTCCCTTAAAAGGAGCTGTGTGTAATCTGACTTGGCTGGCGAAAGCACGTGCCAGGGCGTTCTGTTCTTTCTGCGTCAGGCTGGATACGCCCCTAAGTTTTTCTTTGCACTTAAAATTAAACTGCAGATGAATGCAGTGACTTTTGCCTTGTTTAATAGGAAAATGTGTTTGAAACTACTGCATTTCCTCAGAAACCATACAGCATCTGAGGCTTGCGTGTAACAAGGCATGCACACACAGCAAGCCTCATCCAAACCCAGTGACTGTAAGAAATCCCCAAGCCCAGGGAGACGTGCAGAAGGACTGTTCAAATATGAAGCTGGGCTGGCACAGGCTTTGCTATGAGCTCTTCTCATAGAAGTGAGAAGTCACTGCCACAGTGACGAACATCATGAAGGCTGTGTTGAGTAAAGTTTGCTTAAGATTATGGCTCTCAGGATTTTATCAATTTTTTCAGTATTTGAAATGATTATGATTTCTGAGACCTGTGCTGATACATAGACCACAGTCCTACCTTTCAATTGCCCTGTTTATGTTGCCATTATCTATTGCAGAAATGCCAATAGCAGGCAATAAGGTGTGACACTTATTAAAGAAAATAGGGGGGGGGAAATAAAAACGTGCACGTTGAGCAATGAAGAAAAATAAAATTCAGTAAGTGCAGACTCTAGACCTTGTTTGTTGGCCATCCATCTTTATCATCCATTATCACATTTCCATCAGGATTTGAGTAACCTCATCTAATGAAAGATATCCCTGCTCATGGGACAGGGGTTGGACTTTAAAGGTCCCTTCCAACCCAAACCACTCCGTGATTCTATGACCTTTCACTAGCATGTTACAATTAAGATTCAGGACCTCAGCGGCGGCTGTGCATGCATTTACACTGCTTTAATTGCCCTGTATAAGAAAGGAAACAAGGTCAGCTTTATGTGGCTCTTACACGGGCAAAGCACTTTCATGCTAAGGGTTCTAGATATTAAAATCAAATACTAGTGAAGTGCTTTACCAACTGAGCTAAATAAGAGAGAAAAGGCTAGACCAGGTCCAAAAGTGATCTGTGTTACGAATGCAGGAGGCAAGAGTCAGAGTGGACATGGAGCTGTTGTGGGGAGAGTAGTCTGTGCATGAGTAAACCCAGTCACAATATGTAAGTGTTTAGGAACGGAAACGCTCCAAGAGCTACATCAGCAGGGTGCTGATGTAGTCACTTCATAGGCATTGATTAAGTATCACAAACTCCCTTTGCTTGAAGACATTCTCAAGCAGTTTTCAGGAATAAAGCCTTTCCACAAACATCAGTAACAGATGAGGTTCAAAGCTTCTACCTCTCACCTCTAAAGCCAGCCAAGAACATGTTCCCAGACCTGCCCTATACTGCCCTGACCTGCAGCCCAGGCTTTGTGCAAAGCCATCCTCTTTGTTCCTCTTGCCTATGCGTACCATTAAGGGCAGGCACGCTTGCACTGGGGACTGGCTGGGAACCTGGCTGGTGTGTGCTGTGCTTGTCTGCCAGCCCATGCTCCTGAGCTTCCTTCCCACAGAAACCAGAGTGCAAAGGGGGGATAAATTTATTTGTATGCCACAGTGTTTAACAGGGAGCATCCAGCTCTTGCCCCTTGTGGTTTGGGATGTGGCCAAGTTATGCACACAGACCCACTAAATTAAAAGCATTCCTGAGGCCACCAAAATAGATGCAGCCTCTCTGTTCCCATCCTGGCAATTTCTGCATCGGCTGTAGTTCAACATGGAGTCCACATCCCTCAGTCAGCCATCACACTCTGTGTCCTGTACTTTCACCAGCCCAAGCACAGCCCACCCCACGCCTGTTCTCATTGTACTGCTATTCTACCAAACATGGTTTCTGAAGCACTTGCTCCAGATGATTGCCTCTCCAGCTGTACCAAAATCCAGCTGGATAACAAACTTTTCAGGGCAAGGACAATGTTAATATTTGACCTGTTGATACAGTACTGTGTTCTCCTGAACAGTCAGCAAATAATAGATTTCCTTTTCAAATTACTCTGCTTCCCTATCCTGATTTCAGATAGTAATTTTTTTTCTTTAGAATGGAGACAACCTCTCTTCCCTTCTCCAAGCAACATTCCCTCTGACAGAGGCTTTCAGACATTTCCACAATAAACTTTTAATTCCCCAGCTTTCTGGACATTACTGCCCTTTGGGGAGCTTTCAAGTAGTTCCTGACAATCCCTCCTGCTCAACAAGATCCCAAACAAATCTCTCCACCTAATGCAAAGCTACCATATCCTCAACTCTATGGAGTCAGGGGAGATTATTCGAGCTCCCAAACACATAATCAAGTTGAATCTATTCTCTCTACCTCTTTTCCTTCACAACTCCTCTCTCATCTTCCCAAAAATTTTGAGTCTGACCTGATGGATTAATACATACCCAGTCCCCCGTCACAATAAATACATCACTCTGCTACCTTTACCAAAGCACTGGATCTGAATTCACCTAGCAATACAACTGTTAGAACTTGTAAAAAAATCACCAGGGTGAGTGTTTTCTGCTTGCATTTGAAATATTTGCCTTTGAAATATGTGAATGTCTAAAAATGGTGCTTGTATTGGGAAATGACACAGACTTCAAAATGTCACAGGAAGAAGCTGACCTCAGAACTACCACCGTAAAACATTGGTACATAAATATGAATAGCTGAGATAGGAGCACCACATTATCAAAGACACAGTGCTTCTCAAAGAGCATGGCTACTCTTCTTTACCACATTGAACGTTTGCATAGTTCTTACCTGTATTTCAGTAGCTCTGGGGAATATTTTGACTTAGCTTTGAAAATCACCTGCAAACCAGAAAAATATTGCATCAAACATAGGATACATGAAAGTAAAGAAAGAGGCTGTGATCCGCAGGAATCCTGTCTCACAGGTCACAAGAAATGTAATGATAGGTTTCATTACAGAACAGATTTGCATTTATTGGTTATCCATGGCAGGCAAGCTCTAAGTAAAGTATTAAAACTGCTCAGCAGGTGATCATTATGTACTTGTGTGCAAATTGTCTACACTACTATGTTCCCTTCCTTTGGCTTGAGAATATGGTCCTTTGTACCAGTATTCACAAGAGGACCGATGCCAGTATAACCATAGAGGCAAGTAATTATTAGGCTCTTAGATGACCTAACAGTACATTTCTCTCATGTGGACCAGCTCATACCGGCATATTGGGTCAGATGCTCTATTCACATGAAGAGTCTGGCATAGTACCCTGGCCTAAAATTGGATAAAGATGTTTGTATCCATGTTACATTGCCAAAAGGATGCCATCAAGAATCAAACTCATTGTTTCACTCTGATGCATATTTGGCTTCTGCTGACTGTCTGTTCACTATACAATACCGCGTATTCTTACAGAGATATAGCTCATGTCCAGCAGTTACCTTGCTGTGACAGAAAAGACAAGATACTGACATATTTCTGCAATGTAGCTACGTAATATCAGTCACCAGGTGTTTAACCACCATCAGAAATTACACAGAAATACACTAGCATATTTTATATCTTATTTATTAAACAAATGGCAGGGAAGCATCACTGCTTTTTCACAAGCTAACATGGTTTCCAAACACACTCATTTTACAAATATTTATTTAAACCAACATCAAAGCACGCTGATTACCAGTATTACAAAAAAAACCCCATGCTACACGACTTATTCTGGGTTATTTCCTAGCTGTTTTCTCCTCAAGTTATTCTGCCTTATCAATTTCACTTGGTTTTGCAGGCCCTTTAGTACAACTTGCATAATGTTTGCTCTGATTATCATGCTTTCCCAAGGAAACAGGACTTACATGATCACTATTTATGTGTAGGCATGTGTCTGCCTGTCAACCTGTTTATCTGTCCCCATTTAATCTTAAAATACTCCAGTCAGTCAGAGAACTGATGGAAAAATACTTGAAGCATCAAAGACATGATCCTTTATCACCCTCCTAAAAATTAGTGACCCAAAAGAAATAAGGAACCCTATAAATGCATCTGATACAGGACCTTTCTGAGGAGAATCCTGCATAATGATCCTAGACATCACCAAATATGAGAGACTCTGCATAGGCAAGTATTGTAAGAAATGCCTCAGTCATGGAAATAGCTCAGAGTCAAGCACGAGACTCAGATCTGGAGAAAATCAGGCTTCACTTGTTCCAGCACTCCTGGAACAACTTGTCATTTAACTCCTATTCACCACAAACAGCTGCCTTGACGTGGAAATTATTTTTGTGATGCATGAGCCTGCTTAGCACTAGCTGAACCAGCAGAGAACACTGAGCTTTTCAGCAGGCCCTAGAAAAATAATAGCTGTGAATAAAATTGAAAAGTTGGAGAAAAAACTCTCTAAAAATATTCTGTAACCACCGTTTTTAACTAGTTAACATCTCTAGCAGTATCCCTTACAAAAGATTTTTGTTACTGATTCCCCAGATTCCTGGATCATGAATTCTCACAGGGGTTCAGGAGAAGTTTTCTGTTGTTTTACTTACTTGCTACTGAAAGGAGAGGTACAAGAGGCTTGCAAGTGCTCTGCATTTCCCTGGTGCACAGAGAGGGGCTGTCAGTTTTTAGAGGAGATAAGGATTCAAAATACTTTCCATAAACTTTTTGTACAAGACTCGTTGCCTACCCTGCTTGTTCTGGAAGACACTGTGGGCAAGCAGCAGGGAATAGATTCCTGACCTCAATGAAACTAAACAAGAAAAACTTGTCTCTAGGGCCATTCCACAATCCTCGCCTGTTCTGAGTAGCGCTTACTCACACATATTGTACCGTTAATTGTGACAGCTTTCAGGAGTAGCGTTGAACAGAATTGTTCAGAACCTGTGCAAAGAACTGCACAAGACAAGGAATTTGCAGTGGGCAATGAGTTGTGCTGGGTTCGCAGGACCTAGAAAATTCACAATCCGATTTCCTGTGGTTCCCCAAAAATGATCCACTCATCCCTGTAATGTCACAGAGCAGTCCTATCGCATAGACCAGTCCAAGACTGCCCTGCACAGCAAAGGCTCTGTGGATAACTTTACTAAAACCAAACACAACATTCCTGCTGCAGATCCAGCAGGATCTCCAGATGTGAGATCACCAAGAACAGCTGTTACTGTTACTGTTCACCAATTTGACATTTGGTGAACCTGTTCTAGATGATAAATGCTTTTGAATTTTATTAGAGCAAAACGTCCGTTAAGAAAGCAAACGAACACTGCATAGCAAATGGATGCTACAGAGAATGAAAGCTACACTATAAGGCACGGACACTTACAAATTCACTGCGAGACAGAAACACAGGCAACCAAGTTCTGCCACCTTTGCTTAAGCACTGATGGGGCCTTATTTCATGAGCAGCCTTGCTGGAAGCAAAGTGATTGTCACAGAATAAAAGCCTGGTCAGTGGGAGTAAGGATGTCAGAAGCTGATCTCAATATACCTTACACGCGTGGGTGCAGCTTTTTGCTTTTCACAGTCATTTAGCTCAAGAGACATGTTGCTCAATGGCCCCTCCCTGCAGCAGTGTTGAGAAAGCTTCCAGTCAATATCTGAGTCATCTAAGCAAGTCTTCCAGCAAACCAGAGCAAACCAGGCTATTCCTAAGAATAGACTAAACAGCAAGCAGCAAGAAGGCAGACTTTTTTTAAAAAGACCTTTCAGAGAGCTGCAAGATGAACAGCAACACAGAAAACTCAGTGAAATTCCTTGCTAATTTTCTAATGTCTAGAGGGTTACTTTTTCTTCTTAAAAGTGTTTCCCCTTTCACTTTTTCTTTAAAGAAGAAATATCCTGTTTCGACTCCTTGTTTTTACTGAAGGACTGGAAACCTCAAACAAGATTCTCACACTCCCTCCTCCACTCCCCTGAGATGTATGTCTGGCTTATAAAACTGCAGCAGTATAAAAGGACTCCAAAAAGCCCTTCATACAGCCAGGGAAAATCCCTGTTGCAGGAACTGATGTAAACAGCTGACCTTAAAGACACTACTGGGCCCTAGGAGAAAAGCAGTGGGGATGGCATGGGAGTCCATCAGCAGCTCAGTCTCAGAGAGCTCTGCAGAGCTGCTGGGCAGCACAGTAGGCAGACAGGGCCAGGCTACTGTAGCTTAAAAGGGTTCCAGCTATGGTTAAGAAAGTTAAATCAGGAGGCCTGTAAGTATCAATGAAACAGGTGTCAAAGCCAAGTCACATATTCCCAGAGGAAAAGAAAAAGAAAATCTCACTGGAGCAATTTTCAGTCCATGGTCTGATTTAGCTGAACTGGTGTGACTGCTGGCACAAACCTCCAGTGCACCTCTAGGGCTAGCTGATTAATTAACTTTTACAGGAGTGGCAGCCCAGCTTACCAAAAAGCCTCAGGTATGTGCTAAGTGCTTGCATATGTCTCAAGCTGGCCCTCTGCACAGGAATGAAGTTCAGCTTTATTTACCAGTTCTCATTTCAAAAACTCTATGAGGAGCATAGTATGTACTTTTCCTTCCCAGTTTCTTTCAGCACAATCCCTCTTTCTGTGTCACACTCCATGCAAACTTCTCTTTGCACCCTGAAAATATGCCACAACCTTATCCCTCACCATCAGCATGTACACTTTTCCTCTGCTATGTATTTCCAATCCCAGGCCCACCTTTCCCGTTCTCTCCTTCTCCCATGGTCATTCTTTCATTTGGAACAGGTTCCCCAAAATATGCAAGTTTTCCCTCTACTCTCTAAACTCTACACAGTTTGTAAGATCTACAGACATGGGCAACATGACTCTTTACCCTATTCAGCCTTGGTAAAAATAGTCCCGAAAGGACAGGGACCATCGTGGGGCTGGCAGCCACAGTAAGCTTGCATGTATTGCTTTCTTATCAAATTATTTTCTAAGTCAAATGACCTCATTCTTCATGTCAGATGCTGACAGCCAGCCAGTCTGCAGTTGCAATTTATCTCCTCTAGATCCAATACTGAGGGCAATGTTTTCCAGCAAACATATTTGCTGACGCTTTACCATCCATAGACTCCTATGTAGTTCTATGTACATCTAAAGCATGCTTTGTATTAATAACAAGCTTTATAAAATACAGTGTGTTAATTTCTACTAAAAATTAAATATTTATCCTAAATTAAAAACCCTCTCTGTTCTCTCACTGCTGGTATTACTTTTGAAATGCTATCCCCAGTAATTAGAGAATGAGAAGTTCTCTTCATTTTCTTCCCAGAGGTTACACGTACCCCAGTTCCACTGAGATACACGTAACGTCTCAGAAAGCCTTAGTGCTGGTTTTACCCCACCCCGCCAGGCACTTTCAGCATGGCCAGCCCCACTCTAAACTGTCTTACTCTGCACAATTTCTCTTCATTTGAAAGTCCCTGATTTTATCAGTCCTGCCTGGGAGGCAAGGTAAGCTTCTTAATTTGGATGCCAGAGAAAAGGGAAAATGGTTAGGGAGGAGGAAAGAGAGGTTAATCTGCCTACCAGCCCTTCTCCACCCATATAGCCTCACACTTTTTTAGCTCAGCACCACATTCCGTAGGTTCTGGAGAAGTTCCCAACCTGATGATTAAACCTACAGCCCACTAAATGGTTTGCTGTGCCTGGCCACAAGGCTTGGGATTTCCAGCAACCCCTACAGCTCACGGTCTTTGGCCCCGACCTTTTTTTTCTGAGTCTGTAACCCTCCATCCTAGCCTCCCTCCTGCTTCATTCGTATTCTGTTCCCCAGGGAAATGTAAAGTCTGAAGCACACAGGACAAAGAGAAGCAAGCCCCTCTCTTTGGTATATACATATACCAAAAAAGGCAACTTCTTATTTTATTTCCCTGAGCCTCTTTACATTTTTGCCCACAGCACTGGCTGTAAAGCCTGAAAACTCATCTCAGGTCCCCCTTGTCAGGGGCAGGGAAAATTTGTCTAGGCAGGACATAAAGAAAAGAGTGCCTGAGTCCTGGGAGCCTGGCTGTCTGGAGTCAGTCAAAGTGGAAAATATATTATTTGCTGATTTACAGTCTTAGCTTTATCAAGCAGCAAAATAAACCCGTGGGAGCTGCAGGTGTGAGTCAAACACATATATAGAGGCTTTTTGGTCTCTGTAGGTGGAAACACACACTCTGGCTCCCTATCTGATGGATCCGGATCAGGGAGCTGCTCTGGCTTGGTACAACGCAGTTATTTGCTACTGTTGGGCTACTCTCTCATGAAAGTGCCACTGTATCTCATCTTCACTTGAGATTTAATTTAATGATTTATAAGTATACAGTGACTTATCCTGAGAGAGTAGGTCACCTTATTTTTTTTTTCTTTAGAGGAGAATGAATACAGACACAGGATTAATAAATTCTAATAAATTTAGCACTCTCTTTAGAATCATACATATTTTCTTCAGTATGTGATTTCTGAGAGGAGCTAGCATTGTATAAGTCCTATCTGCAGAAGCCTTATCTTCTATTCTGCCACAAGTAGGGCATGAAGACCATAGCAAAAGACCCCGAATTTGGCTCTTAGTCTAAAGATCACTCAAGAGTTGTTCTGACTCAAAACTATTTTGATTGTAACTTCTCTTTCATTCACTGGTCCCCGACTTTAGCAACCTGCCCCAACACATTTTCAGCTCCTCCTACTGTATCTGCTGATGGCAATGCTCAAGTCTGGGAACAACCTCTGCTGTGCTGACGCCATCATGGCTTACTTGTCTTGCTACATATAAAATACAGTCTAGATTTGCATCCTCATTGCTTTGGGATACCTATTAAAAAGAGAATAGTTGTGGCTAACTTTCTGTCAAGTTCAAAGGTGCTTATTATTCTGAAAAATGCCCTCCAGCACTTGCCAAATGAGGTTTTTTTTGTTTGGCCAGGAGGATTTGCAGTGTTTTTGGAATAACATTTTCTTCTCACATCTATGTCTAGAAGTTTTTTTCTAGCAGTGCCACATGTCTGGGTGCTGTACAGCAGATAATAAACACCTGCAAAATCCAGAGACCCATGAGGTCTCTTCTAGTCCCTTGTCTCTATATTGCACATAGATCACTTCTTTCCCTCTAGCTAAATGCCCGTTGAATAGCACGGTTTTCATGCAATGAGACACAGCTGCAGACCCTTCTTGCCTTCCTTCTAGAGAAAAAAAAAAGGATAAAAGTCGTTTCTGAACAGGTCTGTGAGGTTATAAGCCATTAGTGAAAACAAAACTCTCTCTCCCCACCCCTTCCACACTAGTTCTTGCTTGCCTACTGTGGAAAGCACAACGCACATTAAATCTACAGTCTCAAGAAGATGCTGAATTTCAAGCCAAACCACCTCTTAACGGTTAGAAGTAAAGAATTAATAACAGTGAATTAAAAATATGTGCACCTATTCTGTGTCTCACATTATATTCCTACAATGGCTGGGCTTGTATTTCTTAAGGCTTTCTTTCGGCTGGGGAGATATTTGAGACGAGATTTCACTGGGAGCAACCAGCTCTAAAGCAAACAACACTACTAATAACACGCCTGTCTACAGCAGCCCACGATCTAAAGATTATGATGCACATCACAAACTCTGAAAGTCCCTTGCAAATATTGTTTCAAAAGCCTCGCAACAGCTCTTCAAGACAGGTAACTATTACACTTTTTTTTACTGAAGCGCTCAGGGGAAGATCATGAGAACTCATAGTGACAAAGCAGAAATGGTCTCAAAGGCAGAACCAAGAGCCTTTGCATGTTTTCTGTTTCCAGCCACTGACTAGTACTTCCTGAATGATATCAGGCAGCAATGCCAAAAATAAGTTTAAAAAGACACATGTGCACATTCTGTAGGCTCTCTTATTAGATCTTCCTTAGACAAAATGAATCAGTTACCCGCAATGCTAAGCTGCCCCGAGTGCTGGCACAGGGAGTGCAGACTGCTCTCTGTGCTCGTGCCAGCCTTGCCTTCGCTTGGCAAAGAGCGAGGATGCTGCATTTTGCCTCCAGACTTCCACAGCAGCCCTACGTGTGTGTCTGAGGGAAGAATCTGACCTAGGGCTATGACTTAGTCCCAGCCACTCTGGTGGGGACAGACTGTGTGATGATGGACGTTTGCCCCTGGGGAACTGCACCATTATCAAATGACTCTCACAATAGCTGTGGGATAAAGGGTAGGTCACCACATGCCTGAGCTGGATTTGAGTAGCATGTAGATGAAAGGTGCCTGTAATCCCTTAATATATCTCAAGTCCCAGGGAGTGGAGCGGGGTGAGGTAGCAGGTGTTTCAGACACTGAATCCAGAAAAGTAAACCTAAGCACAAAACTGTGTATGTGGTTCTAAGCACTTAATACCCTCTAAAACTCAAGTGATCCTCTTACAGCTGTCATGCTTACCACCGCTGCTTTTTCAGCTCTGGGACGGCAGCTCTCAGAAGCAGCCTGATCTCTCTAGCCAGGCTGTTCAGAATTCACTGGCCTGTAATCACTACAAAGCACTGTTAAACACGTTAGGCACTACAGAAGCATCCCAGGCACCAAGCTGGTTCCAAGTGGGGCACACAGCAACACCCAAAGCATCCTGAGCTCTGCCGGAGGTGCTCCAGGACCGGCTGGTGCTCTCCTGGCCAACCACCCCTGCACTGGGAAAGTGGACTTTGACAAGGGTCATCTCAGTGCAGATTTGGCTTCCTGCTCCAGGTCCATAGTGGGACTGAGGAGGTGGATAATCCAGGCCCTGCCCTCCCGCAAACTTCCTGTGAGATCTTAGGCAAGCCCAGCAGCCTTTCTTTGCCTCAGCATGCCAGTATCCCATCCTGCAGCCCAGTGCCAAGATACCCAAGTTCACCATAAATACTTCCAAGCAAGTCTAACTGCAGCAACCTGGAGCGCTGTACAGTCTAACTCATCTGGCTTCTTAGCTGTCCTTAGCACAGATACACTCTCAAGACGTCTTTCTGAAATGGATATACTATTTCCTTTACCCCATTACAGAGCTAATTTACCTTTACAGCACAGCATCCTTGAAATAGAGGGTGCATCTCTGTACAGCACTTAGCACTCACGGGGGCCTGGAGTCACTGCTATTTGTAATACAGATCATTATAGGAATTTGGGTCCACAGCAGGAATTGAGCAACAGCTTTGATTGTGATACACAGACTAGAAATCTCACTCAGAAACATGTTAGCCACCTTATGAAAAAACTGGGGTGGGGGGTCGCCAGCAAAATTAGAAAATTAGAAATTACAATTCTGACTGCACACAGAGATCAGGTCTGCTAAGCCTAAGATTTATGAAGTCTACAACAACAATAAAGAATAATAATAGACCGGCATTTTGGATGTCCACCTTTCAAGCTCTCCTATACATCTTTACCCCCAACTTTTAAATTAAATGACACCCATTTAATAGACAGTAGATATATTATTTGCCATTCCTGAAATTATCACTTCAGGCTCTAGTTTCATTGTAACACTGATCACTTGCACATAGATCAAAAGTTAAAATTCACAACTAAATAACTGAAATCTGCTTTTTGCATTACCAAGGTACATTAGGAAATTACATTTTTCTTACTAAATAATGCTTTACTGTTCTGTCAGATTTAATGAACCAAATATCTGTTGCTTACCTGTGTGAAGTAAAGATTCATCAGGGTCAGGGTGAAAAACTGGAGGCAGACTGGGAAGCAATAGAGAAGCCAGAAGATGAAGGGGCTGAGAGAATTTGCTGTGACAAAGTCTTTGAAGTAAAATGAAAACAGCACAGTCCTAAGAGAGGCCCAAAACAGGCAGAGAAACAGAAAGACAGTTTGGTAACTGAACCTCTTGTGCCTGTAGTGAAGGACCAGCCAGAGCTGAACGTAGATGAACACAAAAAGCAGTGAATAAAAAACAGTATATACAATGGTCAGGCCCAGCTTCACATACGGAGGGACAGCTGGCGTCAGGGTCGGCGGAAGGGTGTCATTTTTCAGTGGGTCCCACTCGGGGGCCTCCATTTGATATCAGGAATCGTCAGAATTATTTATTAAGTTTGGCTGCCGCTGTTGCCTCCTCCTCCTTCTCCTTTCATCTTCCTACAGCATAGGAATCAAGAAAATGAAAGAAAACAAGCTGCACTTCCTCTTTGGCAGCTCACTGTGGGCTGGTAGCACATGATCACAATTCAGAATGATTCATTAGGACTGCCTTTGTCAGCAATTGGCAGGGAACAGCTCAGAAAGCTGCCCTTCCCTGATGTTTGTGCACAAATCCTTACCATCCTTAAGAAACAAAGAAATTCACCAGCCCCTGAACTGTTTACTGCTGATTTTTTTTTCCTAAGGAAAATCATCTGGATTTTAAATTAGTTAAGTAATGTTCTATTTTCTACAAGAAGCAGGTACCTGACATTTTCCCAGTGGCTGCTACGTCGTATCTTTGTAAGATTTTTTGTTTCCCATTTAGCAATTATTTATTTAGCTGCATTTCGTTGGGAATAATTTTAAGCACCTTAAATGATATTCAAACCCCTGTAATAAGCTGTAACAGTTCAGCTCTGCATTGCAGAAACCTTTGTGTTTATAAAGAAATACACAATTTGCACAGCAAATCTAACCCATTCGGCATGTTCTTTTTCCTTCTACCATAAGACATTTCATTAGAATGGGAGAAAAGGCACATCAAGGCTTCCAAACATAGTGCATACAGGAACGAATAAAACCCCCTAAATACCCAAATTCACCAAAGAGTACATGAAGCTACAGGTTCTTTTCTTCTTGGTTGTTGCCTGTGTGTGCCATCACTGTGGCAACAGCTGACCAGACACACCTTCTCGCAAGTGTGCAAGATGTGCCCTTGGGATTCAGTCTATAAATGAACAGACACTATGGCAGGCTGCTGGGTCTGATTCACTGGGGTGAGAAGTGAGAACTGAAACTGAGTGGTTTAGACACTTGTAGCGTGGTGGAAATGCTTCATGTATCTTTAAGTCACGTATAGCATCATATACCACCAAATAACAAGGTTTTTTAAAAATACCTTGGTTATGGCTAGAGGACTGCCATGTTTTGTTCTATCGTTTATAGCAAGCTGATTATGAGAAGTGCTTGTTACCTGGAATAATCCCCAGGGAGGACCCCACATGTCTGGTAAGCAGTAAAAAAAGATTCCTTTAGTGAAAGAGTCCATGTAGTGAACTAATACAGTGTTCAGGGTATGCAGATACTGACACTGAGATCGAGTGCTAACTGAAATAATGATTTCCATTATTAATGCCACATTATTAAGAACGATTCTTTTGTTGAAAAAACAATTATTATAATTGTGCTTATTAATATAAATACAGCATAGGTACGTTTGGATAGTTCTTTAAAAAGATCTCTAAGTGAAGTCTATCCTGCCCTAAAAATAACCACACTGAACAGTTAAAGCTGTGTTCTAAAATCCATGTTTAGGTACTGAAACATAAACAGTTTGATTTTAAAGGTGCTAAACAAACTCAGCTGCCCTTGACTGGAAAGGGATCTGCGGGTTCTCAGTGCTTCTGTAAATCAGGTCACTTCCATTAAGGTGTCTACATATGATTTTAAGATCCTTACCAGGAGCAGTCAGCTCTGGGAATCCTGGATAAACAACTCACAGAAGCAGGGTGATACACAGCACCGAGTGGCTGTGTTGATTTGACTACCTATAGAAACACACAAAACACACAGTGAATAATGGGAAGGAGCAGAAAGGATAAAAAATGTCCAAGCACTAAAAATCATGTACATGAACAGAGGTATGTTATAGCTTGCACAGAAAGAGAATTTTATGGCTTCAACATAAATAAACTTTGACTTAGTTTTACATTAGCACCTGCTACTAGACCCTGCGTATTTCCTGGTAAAAAAAAATTAAAATTGACTCAATACAAGAGTAGAACACTGAAAACCAAGCAGTTACTAAAGCAAGTTTGTCAGAGAAGCTGCCTGTACTCAGGCCATCAAGTTCATTAGGCAAAGATGGGAAAGATAAAGGGCCTAGACAGGAGTTTAAACAATATGTGTAACCAATAGAGTAGACAGAACAAAATACATTTCAATACATACTACAGAAGGCTCCGTCTCCCAGACTAGGAAAACATCTCCCCTAGACTTATACATACTTCCTTCTAGCAGAGAAGGAAAATCTCTTCCTAGCCTTTCCAGTTCCACTATTAGGCCTGCCCTGTACATCCCTCGGTCTCCACAACCACAGCGCACACACGCACTATCTAGAGGCCAGAGTACAGCGATAATAAATTCAGTGGGTTACACACCACCTCTCTGCTCTCAGCACAAACCCTCTGATTATGCTTGCGGCTAACATTAACCCACGGTGACCATAAGCACTCTATTGCTTTTTATCAGTGACCTATAACACCTCTTCACAGCTTGTGCTATAAGACTTTAACCTGCTAAATGAGGGTAAAGGCTTCCATCGTATGCCATCAGCAAAAACACCGGGGTTTTAAGACTGCTGCATGCCTAAAGAATACTACAAAATGTACAGAGAAGCAGGAATCCATCGCCACTCAACAAACTGTTGGCTTCTCTCAGTGCTCCTGGGGATGTGATTGCCCACTCACGCTTCGTGGGCACCACGTTGTAAAGAGCCAAAGCAAGCTGCTCCTCCCTTGCTCAGGGGTTGCCAAGGGATAGCACAGAACTGTGGTCTCACAGACTGTGTCACAGGCCTGTGTCCTTGCCAGTAGGTGAGCAAAGCTTGGTTGGGAAACTCTGCATGGCAGCATGACAAGAAATGTCTTAATAGACCAAACTTCCCATGCAGATCTCCAGTGCTTAAGAAGTTCAGCCACTGTTTGGTCTTCAGTACACTCCTGCTGCTGTCTAGGGATGTTGGGCAATTGCAGGAGATCTGTCTGTGTTATTGTTTTCTGTCTAAGGGTCATTGTCCAAAGGAATAAACCGGAATGGAGCTGGAGGGTTCAAAAAGTTGCTTAGCTAGGCTGTCCCACTGCTGTTTGACTTGAAAGGAACATAAGTAGATAATATAAAGTATCAGGATTCTGCAAGCTGAACTGCTGCCCTGCTCCTCAGCAGAGAGGTCTAGAGTTCTCATCTTTGATGTCACTTGCAGTTAATGAATTTGCTGGCAAGACTGTTAGTGAATCACTGTGTGCTAAAGCACTCTGCACCTAACAACTCTCACTATCTAGTGTGTAGTTCAAAAAGCCTTTAGGAAAGGGTTTTGCAGAAAGCAGTACTTCTAGGAAGTGAAGAAAATTAAGTAATTTAAGATTTTGTCAGATACTGAACCATCTTCATCTTTGATTTTATACTGGGGTAGTCCAGAGAGTTTGTCTCTGTTACACTGGCAGATTTTTCATTCCTTTGAGGTTTCAGAATTTTTGGATTGTGTTTCTTACAAGTACCTGGCTCTCATGGTTTAAACCTCAAGTACTGAGTAAAGTATCATAGCTGGACCTTAAAGTGTGTCCTTCTTCAGAAGGTGCTTTTCCCTAAAGTTATCTGAAAAGTGGTGAGAGGCTGTTCCATCCAGTTCCACTCCAAGTGAGACATACCAGGAGAGGTTGCTAGACAGGCAGGCCTCTCGTCAAACCCAAGAAAAAGAAAATGGTATTCTGGTTCAACATTTTCTTTTTCTCCACACTCCAGGATGCCTACAATTACAAAACGCAACAACATTTTGAAGGAAAAAAATCTTGCTATTCCTACTAAAAAAACAAGTGGGACAGAAATCTGCTGTTGAACAAGATCCAACAACTAGCTGGTGGGGAGTAGGAGTATTAAGACTCTTTGAATTACTCAAAAGGTAGAGATACTGTGGAATTCATGATGATTTATTTCACACAAATTTGTCCCAACATTTACACCTCCTCTTTCTTCATTTTGTGTCCCACAGAACTACCAGCTCACGTCATTGCAGTCCACTCATTTAAATTTAAATAATTTTTTGAAAGGCAAATTCTTCTGAAGCCTTTAGTATTGTGGCTATTAGAATAGAGAAATTTAACTATGCAGTGTAAGCACAGACTGTCTGTGTCTCATACTGAGGCCATTGCAATTTGGTGCGTTACATGACAAGATGTCAGGTTTCCTATCAGAGAGGGTAGCCAGGATGCTGAAAAGGATGGATGTTCCCTTACAACAGGTTCGGGAATCTGATTTAACTACAGGAACCTAAACTAATGCCTGCTCAATACAACAGAGGAATTAGCCAGTAAATCCTGAAACTGTAAACTCTCATTTGTCTTTGGATTCTGAAACCCTTATATTGGAGGCTTATTGAATGCTACTGCGTTGCAAAGCATGAGTCCTTAGCCTTGGAAAATACTGCTGATGGGTTGCTTCCGTCCTTCACTCAGTGTGGGCTCATCTCCAAGTCATGGACTACGTCACCATCTTTGGGATCCAGCGTCTCTGTGCCATTCAACATTTAGCAACTCTGACAAAAGCCAAGCAGAGGGCTGGGAACCAGTTTTCTCAAGGGAAAAATTGTCCTTTCATTGTCAGGCTTTCTCTGTGCCTGGGCATGTTAGATTTCACTATTAATCCTGACACAGACCTCATACTCAAAACATGTCTAAATAAAGCCCTCATAATAAATCAGGATTTATTATTCTAATCTCATTTAGGTCATGCAGTGGCGCACAACCGTACAAATGTAGGGCCTTAACCCATAATCCTTAAGGCAGCCAAAGCTTCCATTGGCTTCAAATAAAGTAATGCCTATGCATCAAGGGCAGGAACTCACCCACACAAACAAATCAGAGTAACACAAATAGCCTTAAAGGAAGAAACTGTAGTTTCATAATTTCAGTCAATACTTGACCAGAATAAAGTTTTCCAGAATAATTAAGTACGTTAGTCACTGAATAGAAGATGGAAAGAGACTTATTCTGTGAAACAGAAGCATCAGAACATAAGCATCTTCATTTCATTTTGGAGTTTTGTCTGTCTTAGGGTGGTTACACACTGATTTCAGGCTCTCTTGCAGGCTTCTCCCTTGCACAACATGCAATAGGAGCAGATTCAAGCTTGGAGACGCAGTCTGCATTCCAGACTGGTAAGAAAGTCTTGAAAACCCTGAAATTTCTGTTCATGCTGCATGTTCCTGGGTGTTTAAAACAAGACTCAGCAATCTTCAGATCTAAGATTAAAAAGCACTGAAAAGGATTTGTTGCTTTTCACTGTTTAAATCATTCTTTGTAGCCTTCTGTTTCCCAGTATCCCAGAAGGGGATACAGAATATATTTTCTCCTTTGCTAGCCTTCTCTGCTTTCTTTGACTTAGGATTTACCCCCTTCTTTGCACCACTCCCCGCCCCCCAGTGGAAAAACCCATAAAAAAGGAAATAAAGCAGTTAGGTTATTTCCCTTCAGTGGGGATTCCCTTAGATGTATCAGTCAGCTGGGTATGAGCTGACTGGAAAAGGGAGGTGGACTAGATGTGGACTGACAACAGAGGGAGACGGATTTGAGTGCTAAAGATCGCTTGGCCTGGTGTTTGGGCTTTCATATAATCTATGACACATCCTAGCAGGGAATGTGTCTTCTCTTCACAAGAACCTTGATGAGTAAAGTATAAAAGCTCATTTAAATAGGGTTTATTTTAGCTACATCCACTACAAGGAGTTAATTCATTTTCTTCCCTTAGCTTCTGATATTTAGACAATACAAAGTATCTGGCTCACAACCAATAAAGCCCCACATGTTAGAAATCATCTTCTTTAGGCCTGATTATCTGCTTTTTCAAGCAGCTGAGAATTTCAGCTGTGGAAGCAAAAAGTCCTGAACCTTGCTGAATCCTTCTCAGGTTAATGCCTGGAGAGGGTTTTTAACTCCAGTATCTTCAGTCTCCTCCTGTTGCGCACGACGAATATCAGAAGCCATAGGAATGAGAAACAAGGGACTTTCCAAGAGAAGAAAAACAAGATCAAGGACGCCTAGTAGGGGGAAAACAAGATAAAGGACACCTGGTGGTGGTTAGAGGATCTGTGGGTATATAAGCACAGAAGCAGTAACAATAAATGATTCTGCATGGTGTGTAGCAGGGTCTGTGAATATGTGTCCACGATTGGTGCCTGAACAGGGACTTGTTAGAAGTAGTGAAGATTAGAAGACTGTAATCCTGGTGGGAGCGCCTGGCCGAACGGTAGGAAGCCTGTGCAGCTAATTCATTACCTAAAACTAAGGGAGGTTATTACCCTTATTATTATTAAGGGAGGTGTGTAATGCTTGGAGCCTTAAAGAATCACGCGCGGAAAGGGGTTTAGAGAGCACCCATTACCCTGTCTGCTCCTCCGTTTGTGAAAACAGAGACTGATAGCGAGCTGGAAAAATTCCTTTGATCCAGGTCCCATAAACCTGGAAAAGGAGCTGGATTTTTTTCCTTCTCTACCCTGATAATTTGCAAAAGGGTGGCTCCTCAGTTAATTTAATAGCTCCGGCGATGGCCACAGAATCGGTGGATCGGTGGAAGGAGGTTTGGCAGCAAGCCGCTATGGAAGGGGACATGGACTTGTTGAAGGCTGTGGCTGCTGCACCTGTGTTACTGCAGCCCAGTGCCCCTGCTCGGTGGGAAGGGTTTCAATTCAGGCTGGTGAAAGAAATATGACGTGGTGTAAAGGAGGAGGGACTTAATTCGCCGTATACGAGGGGGTTAATTCAATCAATTTTTAATACAACCTTGATGCTACCTAGTGATTGTCGTATGTTAGCACAAATCATCCTTACCCCCACCCAGAAAATGTTATGGCAGCAATTGTGGAGAGATCACTGTGAACAAGCATCGATTGAGAATTTGAACCGGCAGCCGGGCGACCCTTTGTATGGTGTCGGGATTGATGCCACGTGATGCACAGCTGCGAATCATGGGTGAGGCTTTATTACAGAGTCAGAATGCTGCTTTACGGGCCCTTTTAACCCTCCCTGATGACAGTGGTACTGCAACAAAATCCTTTGCAACCATAAAGCAAGAAGCTACAGAGCCCTATATGAAGTTTGTAGATCGCTTAAATGAGGCTTTAGAATGCCAGATAGACCATGCGGAAGCTCGATCTATATTGTTAAAACACTTAGCAGTTGCTAATGCAAATCAAGATTGTAAAAGGCTATTATGCTCTTTACTGGCGACAAATCCTGGTGCTTCAATGGTTCAAATGGTAGATGTGTGTAGTGTGGTAGGGACGCACGGATGGCAAATGCAGATGATGGCTCAAGCATTTGCTGCTTGCCACCTGGGCGCATCCCGACCTCGAACGTGTTATAGTTGCGGGCAGCCGGGGCATTTGCAAAAGGACTGCCCTAGAAGTCCCAAAATATGCCCTCGATGTAAGAAGGGGAGACGTTATGTGAAACACTGTTATAATTGTGGGCAGCCAGGGCATTTGCAAAAGGATTGCCCTAGAAGTCCCAAAATATGCCCTGTAAATCAAAATTTGATAAGAATGGCAAAGAATTGTTAGGATCCCATAATCAGAGAAACCACAAGCTGAGCACCGCAGGGAGGTGCGCGCAGACAACAAATGCTCCTCGGAAGCCACACTTGTGGATGGGCATAAGTGAGCTGCAGCCCTCGAGTCAGGCACCCAAGGAAGCTCCAGACTGGACCTGGCCACCTCCCACCCCACGTATTTAGAAAATTCTAAGCCTGTAGCTGTACCGCCTGGTGTACATGGCCCTATAGGGAATGGATGCCATGCCCTCCTATTAGGCAGATCATCAACCACAATTCAGTGACTCTTCATTTTACCAGGTATTATTGATTCTGATTATTCAGGGGAAATAAAAATTACGCTATGGGCACCACAGCCACCATGTTTTATACCGTCTGGAGTTAAATTGGCGCAATTGATACCTTTCAAGGTCAGCCTAAACACTGAGCCGCCTGCTTCTAGGGAAGAGCGTGGGAAGCAGGGGTTTGGATCAACAGGTAGCCCCAAGATATACTGGGCTCAGCAGATAGTGAGTAGCCCACCTATGCTGCAATGCATGGTTACAAGAGGAAGAGATCAAGCTATAATTAATGGATTAATTGACACTGGAGCAGATATAACGATAGTGGCTAAATGGGACTGACCATCTGCTTGGGGGGCTGGTATGGCAGTAACTACAGTGATGGGAGTGGGAGGAGGAATTACTGCACCGTGACAGAGTGAGGCGTTGGTACACATTAATGGCCCAGATAATCGTGTGGCCACTCTGCGGCCTTTGATATTACCCATTCCTGTCACCTTACGGGGTGGGGATCTCCTCGCTCAGCGGGGAATGCCATTACAAAAATTTATTATAATAGCCACTGGCAAAGAGCAGCTTACCCCAAAATTGACATGACTAACAGATACCCCTGTCTAGATTGACCAGTAACCATTGGCAAAAGAAAAGCTGCACCATTTGAATGAATTGGTTGATGAACAATTATGACTTGGATATATAAGGCCAACACACAGTCCCTGGAATACACCTGTATTTGTAATACAGAAAAATCAGGCAAATGGTGACTCTTACAGGATTTAAGGGCAGTAAATAGGGTAATTGAGGATATGGAACCTTTGCAACAGGGGTTACCATCTCCTTCAATGATACCTTGACACTGGAGTGTTACTGTAATTGACTTAAAAGATTGTTTTTTCACTGTACCTTTACATCCTGAGAATGCTCCACTATTCACATTTTCTGTGCCTTCAATCAATATGGGAGAACCTAATCGGTGGTATCATTGGACGGTACTTCCACAAGGTATGAAAAATAGTCCAACCATCTGCCAATGGTATGTCGCACAGGTTATAGCACCCGTAAGGTGCTTACATAAGAATAGCCTCATTTATCATTATATGGATGACGTCTTAGTTGCAGCACCTGATGATCCTCTGGTGGACAGAGTTCTTAATGATATCACCAGTGCATTATCCTGATTTAAATTGGTTATTGCTCAAGAAAAAATTCAAAAGGTATGTCCCTGGCAGTATCTCGGCTGGTGAATTATTATGGAAAGAACAGTTGCGCTGCAAAAGTTAAAAATTCCTCAGTGTTTACCTTAAATGATTTGCAGAAGTTGCTGGGAGCTATCAAACTATAACAGGCCTTTCTACAGAAATGTTCTTGCCTCTATATCAAGTGCTTAAGGGAGATCTGGATTTAACCTCTCCTAGGAAATTAACTCCAGAAGCACAAACGGCATTACAAACAGTTTTGCTACAGATCCAAGTTACTGGGTGTGATCCCAGTCTACCCTTTCATGTATATGTATTTGCAGGAAAGATGCAACCTAAAGCATTAATAGGCCAACAAGTGGAACAGCAGCTTCTACAGACAGAATGGATCTTTTTATCCCACGTAGGCAAAAAGATGCTGACTATTTGGGCAGAGCAATTAGCACAGTTGGTGGTTGACAGTAGGACTTGGCTTCGCCAATTAACAAGGCAAGATGTACAAGAGCTCTACTTGCCACTCACTATGGAACAATTGAATTGGCTATGGCAGTTTAGTGACCATTTTAACTATGCTATAGCAGGATTCACAGGGCAGATATCTATTCATTGGCCTAAGCAGCCCATATTGCAATTTTTAGGAGAACTAATGTTGTATCCAGCAACTCATCTAAGTCACACTTCCATAAAAAACGCCTTGATAATACTTACAGATGGATCAGGATAAACGCACAAATCTGTAATTGTTTGGAAGCAAGATGGTGAGTGGCATCATGACGTACAATTGGTAGAAGGTTCAACCCAGATTGTAGAACTTGCGGTGGTGGTACAAGCTTTGTATAAGTGGAAAGATGAATCCCTCAATATTATCTCAGATTCTGCCTATGTGGTCAATGTAATACAATGTGCTGAACAGGCAATGTTAAGAGAGATTAATAATCCTTTGTTGTATGACCAGTTTCAACAGTTATCATCGATATTATAAGTGTGGAATCATCCTCACCTTACTGTACATCTGAGAGCTCACACCTTGCTTCCAGGACCTGTTACAGAAGGTAACGCGAGAGCAGATGCTCTCGCTAATGCGGCCCTCGTTCCAAACATACTCATGCAGCCTAAGCCGTCCCATGAATTTTATCATCAAAACTCTGCAGCCCTTCAACGACAATTTAAGTTGAGATGGGAACAAGCTCGGGCAATTGCACGTTCCTGTAGCAGTTGCCAAAACACAATGATGCCACCTTTATATGGGGTTAATCCGCGCGGTTTGTGCTCTCAGGAATTATGGCAATCTGATATAACTCATGTCCCGTCATTTGGCCAATACAAATATGTACATGTAACTATTGACACCCATTCCAGCTTATTGTTTGCTTCTGCTCATACAGGAGAATGTGCTAAAGATGTTTGCCAACATTGGATGTCAGTGTTTGCTTTCATGGGGGTTCCCACATGTATAAAAACTGATAACAGGCCAGCGTATGCTTCTCGCACAGTCCAAACCTTCGTTGCTCTTTGGGGCATAGAGCGTGTTACTGGTATTCTGCATAACCCCACTGGACAGGCCATCATTGAACGTGCCCATGGCACACTTAAAAATATGCTGTTAAAACAAGAAGGGGGAAGGGAAGGGAAATCTGCAAACAAAAAGTTAGCAAAAGCAATGTGTGTGCTCAATTTTCTAAATTGTTGGAGTGACAATTCTTCCCTAATACAGAAACATTTTGGATCATCTACTGTATGATGCCATCCGAGGGCAAGCTCCAGTGATGGTTAAGAATCTGGAAACAGATAATTGGGAAGGACCATTCCCTCTTATAACGTGGGGGAAAGGATATGCTTGTGTCTCTACAGGGGCAGTGAACAAATGGATCCCTGCGTGATAGGTACGACCAGCGCTCCAAGCTGTCTTGTGTTCATCGGATTGTTAACAAGCTGTGTGGCAGCTCCATGGACATCAGTCACAGAAAGAAGAAATGTGTGGGTAACTATGGCTAATGCCACGGGATAGGACACCATCTGTCTATCTGTATCATCTGTAAATAACCCTTCCCGAATGTGTTTGGTCGGCCTGCCAGATAACGGTAGGGTGGCAACTCTGTATTAAACAACAGCAGCTGCAAGCGCTGCGTGTTGAACTACAAGAGAGAACTTTTGGGATCAGTAAAGATGGACTTATGTCTTTTTTAACTATTCGGGCCCTAATGTTACCAGAGGGGTAATGATTGTAAATGCTTCAGGACCTATATATTGCAATGATACAGTGTGGTGTAATCATGTGAGCACTAAAATATCAAAATCCAACAGTACTCCAGTGGCCTCCCTGTTGGTATGGTTTTCATATATGGAGGCTGCGTGTGGGCAGGGATACCCTCCCTTATAAAAGGGGGCCCCTGCACCACAGGAACCTTATACCTAATAATACAATTATTTTACAGTATAAAAGACTTAAATGAAGTACACATAGCTTTGAATTTGCCTGCTAAGACAATACAGAGTTTTGAAACCCAAGCAAAATTATTGCTACTAACTGATGCAGATTCCATGCGCTACGCTACTTTACAAAACAGAACCACTGTCAGCCTGCGGAGCACCTATTTGACAGGCCTTGCTGCATGCACTGGCGACGCGTGCAGCAATGTCTAGGCAGTACTTTTTCACTGAATCTGCTGAGGGGATAAACAGAGGTGGGTCAGAGCAGACGGGAGAGAAAAAACCCAGAGCTCACTCTGAAAACAACAGGGGACGCCCTGAAGGTGCTGTGTCTACCTCCTTTCTCTGCTCTGATCCCGCTGATAACCACCCCCTTGCTTGGCGGTGTCTCCGGCGTAGTTGGATTGGCAACAAAATAGAGCAGCAATAGATTTTTTTAATATTAATACAAAGTTATGGTTGTTAGGATTTTGATGGGTTTTGCTGCATGACTGGAATTGTTATGTTTGTAGTAGAAGAATGCTGTAGTAGAAAATTATTTAATAGTAATGTAACTTAGTTTAGCTTAGTGATTATCAATATGTATAACATGAGATCAGTAATTTGATTAAGTAAGCTTGTATGTAGCATAATTTTTGATTGAATAAGAATGAAATAAGGATGGATTATGTTACTCTTGGAAAGAACCATTATTATTATAATATTGTTGACCACAGCATGTATTCTCCCTTGTATTTTACGATGTCTACAAGAAGCCCTCACAAGACCTTATGCTGTAGTGTTAAAACAAGAAGGGGGAATTGTTGGGGACGATGAATATTAGAAGCCATGGGAATGAGAAACAAGGCACTTCCCAAGAGAAGAAAAACAAGATCAAGGACACTTGGTGGGGGGAAAACAAGATAAAGAACACCTGGTGGTGGTTAGAGGATCTGTGGGTATATAAGCACAGAAGTGGTAACAATAAACAATTCTATACAACATGCAGTGGGGTCTGTGAATATGTCTCCACATCCTCCAGTTGCTGCTGATATCTACACTAGTTCAGAGGACTGTGTGATGTTAAGAAGCGGGCTCACAGATGGTCTGAGCAGCTTGATGTTTCCTCACTTTCTAGAACTGTGTTTGGCAAGGCTGCCTTCACAAGGGCCTCTGCAGAAAATTTTTAGCTGTAGGGCTGTCCTTGTAGCGACAAAGACTCCAGTCTGGCCTTTCTGGGATATAAAAAACAGGGTGGAAATGAGTAGCTACTGTGGCTGGAAGCAAAGGATCATGTCTGGGGCTTCAAGGCGCGTACCTGTACAGAAGAACAGTGAATTCCTGAGCCCTGTGTCAAACCTATGGCTCAGGGATGAATTCCCATAGGATGAAGTTTCTTTGATCATTAATTAATCTGTACTTAAGACAGCTGCAAAGACCTGAGAGATCGATGTAACTCCTTGGCTAAAAGCAAACAGTAAACAAACCTTTACAGCAAATTTGCATTCCAACATTAAACACACAAGATCCAGCCCCCAGCACCCTTCCTTACACTGTATGTGTATATCATTTGTATGTTGTATATTCTATGGTTATATTTGTGCTGCCATTTGACTTGTACAAGCCCTTAACCTGCACCTGAGGGCAAAGGACTCTGGTAGCTTCAGCAGTGGAAGGGCAGAGATGGCACCTTACCTGGCAGGGCAGGAGGGCATCATCTACAGCCCTCGTCCAGAGCTGCCTCCTCACCCCCTCCAACGTACCTCTCCGTCAGCAGAAAGGAGAAAACCATCTGGGACCCCTCACCTCCAGCCAGAAGCCATCTGACCCCATCCACCTACAGCAACAGGCCAGGGAAGGATTGCTCGTAGCCTCCCCCAGCTGCCCTGCTCCAGGATCAGCCTCAAACTGCGCCTCGACGAGGCACAGAGCCCCCGGGGGGAGGGGGGGGGGGGGGGGC